>CM059437.1:90516293-91018493 GCA_030390025.1 Squalus acanthias | reverse complement strand
TGTGTGTGTCAGTGTGTGCGTGTGTGTCAGTGTATGTCTGTTAGTGTGAGTGTGTTAGTGTGTGTATGTCAGTGTGTGTGTTAGTGTGAGAGTGTCATTATATGTGTGTGTGTATGTCAGTGTGTGTCTGTTAGTGTGAGTGTGCTAGTGTGTGTGTGTTAGTGTGTGTGTGTCAATGTGTCAGTGTGTGTGTGTCAGTGTGTGTGTGAGTGTATGTGTGTGTCAGTGTGTGTGTGTGTCAGTTTGTGTGTGTGTGTCAGTGTTTCTCTGTCAGTGTGTGTGTGTGTGTCAGTGTGTGTGTGTGTTAGTGTGTGTGTATCAGTGTGTGTGTGTCAGTGTGTGTGTATGTCAGTGTGTGTGTGTTAGTATGTGTGTGTCAGTGTGTGTGTGGCAGTGTGTGTGTATCAGTGTGTGTGTCAGTGTGTGTGTGTGTGTGTGTCAGTGTGTGTGTCAGTGTGTGTGTCAGTATGTGTGTGTCAGTGTGTGTGTGTGTATCAGTGTGTGTGTCAGTGTGTGTGTCTGTGAGTGTGTGTGTGTGTCAGTGTGTGTGTGTTAGTGTGTGTGTGTCAGTGTGTGTGTCTGTGAGTGTGTGTGTGTGTCAGTATGTGTGTGTCAGTGTGTGTGTGTTAGTGTGTGTGTGTGAGTGTGTGTGTGTGAGTGTGTGTGTGTGAGTGTGTGTCTGTTAGTGTGTGTGTGTTAGTGTGTGTGTGTCAGTGTGTGTGTGTGAGTGTGTGTGTGTCAGTGTGTGTCTGTTAGTGTGAGTGTGTCAGTGTGTGTGTGAGTCAGTGTGTGTGTGTTAGTGTGTGTGTATCAGTCTGTGTGTCTGTCAGTGTGTGTGTGTTAGTATGTGTGTGTCAGTGTGTGTGTCTGTCAGTGTGTGTCTGTCAGTGTGTGTGTGTTAGTGTGTGTATGTCAGTATGTGTGTGTCAGTGTGTGTGTGTTAGTGTGTGTGTGTTAGTGTGTGTGTGTTAGTGTGTGTGTCAGTGTGTGCCTGTTAGTATGAGTGTGCTAGTGTGTGTGTGTTAGTGTGTGTGTGTCAGTGTGAGTGTGTTAGTGTGAGTGTGTTGGTGTGTGTGTGTCTGTCAGTGTATGTCTGTTAGTGTGAGTGTGTTAGTATGTGTGTGACAGTGTGTGTCTGTTAGTGTAAGTGTGTCATTATGTGTGTGTGTGTTTGTGTATGTGTGTATGTCAGTGTGTGTGTGTTAGTGTGTGTGTGTTAGTGTGTGTGTCAGTGTGTGCCTGTTAGTATGAGTGTGCTAGTGTGTGTGTGTCAGTGTGTGTGTGTCAGTGTGTGTGTGTTAGTGTGTGTGTGTCAGTGTGTGTGTGTCTGTCAGTGTATGTCTGTTAGTGTGAGTGTGTTAGTATGTGTGTGACAGTGTGTGTCTGTTAGTGTAAGTGTGTCATTATGTGTGTGTGTGTTTGTGTATGTGTGTATGTCAGTGTGTGTGTGTTAGTGTGAGAGTGTCATTATATGTGTGTGTGTATTTCAGTGTGTGTCTGTTAGTGTGAGTGTGCTAGTGTGTGTGTGTTAGTGTGTGTGTGTCAGTGTGAGTGTGTTAGTGTGAGTGTGTTGGTGTGTGTGTTTCAGTGTGTGTGTGTGTTTGTGTGTGCATGTTAGTTTGAGTGTGTTAGTGTGAGTGTGTGTGTGTGTCAGTGTGTGTGTGTCAGTGTGTGTGTGTCAGTGTGTGTGTGTGTCAGTGTGTGTGTGTTAGTGTGTGTGTGTCAGTGTGTGTGTCTGTCAGTGTGTGTGTGTTAGTGTGTGTGTGTCGGTGTGTGTGTGTTAGTGTGTGTGTCACTGTGTGTGTGTGTTTGTGTGTGCATGTTAGTTTGAGTGTGTTAGTGTGAGTGTGTGTGTGTGTGTGTGAGTGTGTGTCTGTTAGTGTGTGTGTGTTAGTGTGTGTCTGTTAGTGTGAGTGTGAGTGTGTCAGTGTGTGTGTCAGTGTCAGTGTGTGTGTGTTAGTGTGTGTGTGTCAGTGTATGTGTCTGTCAGTGTGTGTGTGTTAGTGTGTGTGTGTCGGTGTGTGTGTGTTAGTGTGTGTGTCAGTGTGTGCCTGTTAGTATGAGTGTGTTAGTGTGTGTGTGTCAGTGTGTGTGTGTGTGTCAGTGTGTGTGTGTTAGTGTGTGTGTGTCAGTGTGTGTGTCTGTGAGTGTGTGTGTCTGTCAGTGTGTGTGTGTCAGTGTGTGTCTGTTAGTGTAAGTGTGCCAGTGTGTGTGTGTTAGTGTGTGTGTGTGTCAGTCTGTGTGTCTGTGAGTGGGTGTGTGTCAGTGTATGTCTGTTAGTGTGAGTGTGTTAGTGTGTGTGTGACAGTGTGTGTCTGTTAGTGTAAGTGTGTCATTACGTGTGTGTGTGTTTGTGTATGTGTGTATGTCAGTGTGTGTGTTAGTGTGAGAGTGTCATTATATGTGTGTGTGTATGTCAGTGTGTGTCTGTTAGTGTGAGTGTGCTAGTGTGTGTGTGTTAGTGTGTGTTTGTCAATGTGTCAGTGTGTGTGTGTCAGTGTGTGTGTGTGTCAGTGTATGTGTGTGTCAGTGTGTGTGTGTGTCAGTTTGTGTGTGTGTGTCAGTGTTTCTCTGTCAGTGTGTGTGTGTGTGTGTCAGTGTGTGTGTGTGTTAGTGTGTGTGTGTCAGTGTGTGTGTGTCAGTGTGTGTGTATGTCAGTGTGTGTGTGTTAGTATGTGTGTGTCAGTGTGTGTGTGGCAGTGTGTGTGTATCAGTGTGTATGTCAGTGTGTGTGTGTCAGTGTGTGTGTGTGTGTGTCAGTGTGTGTGTCAGTGTGTGTGTCAGTATGTGTGTGTGTGAGTGTGTGTGTGTGAGTGTGTGTCTGTTAGTGTGTGTGTGTCAGTGTGTGTGTGTGAGTGTGTGTGTGTCAGTGTGTGTCTGTTAGTGTGAGTGTGTCAGTGTGTGTGTGTGTCAGTGTGTGTGTGTTAGTGTGTGTGTGTATCAGTCTGTGTGTCTGTCAGTGTGTGTGTGTTAGTGTGTGTGTGTCAGTGTGTGTGTCTGTCAGTGTGTGTCTGTCAGTGTGTGTGTTAGTGTGTGTATGTCAGTATGTGTGTGTCAGTGTGTGTGTGTTAGTGTGTGTGTGTTAGTGTGTGTGTGTTAGTGTGTGTGTCAGTGTGTGCCTGTTAGTATGAGTGTGTTAGTGTGTGTGTGTCAGTGTGTGTGTGTGTGTGAGTGTGTGTGTGTTAGTGTAAGTGTGCCAGTGTGTGTGTGTTAGTGTGTGTGTGTCAGTGTGTGTGTGTGAGTGTGTGTGTGTGAGTGTGTGTCTGTTAGTGTGTGTGTGTTAGTGTGTGTGTGTGTCAGTCTGTGTGTCTGTGAGTGGGTGTGTGTCAGTGTGTGTGTGTTAGTTTGTGTGTGTCAGTGTGTGTGTGTTAGTGTGTGTGTGTTAGTGTGTGTGTGTCAGTGTGTGTGTGTCAGTGTGTGTGTGTGTTAGTGTGTGTGTGTCAGTGTGTGTGTGTGTGTCAGTGTATGTCTGTTAGTGTGAGTGTGTTAGTGTGTGTGTGACAGTGTGTGTCTGTTAGTGTAAGTGTGTCATTATGTGTGTGCGTGTTTGTGTATGTGTGTATGTCAGTGTGTGTGTGTTAGTGTGAGTGTGTTGGTGTGTGTGTTTCAGTGTGTGTGTGTGTTTGTGTGTGCATGTTAGGTTGAGTGTGTTAGTGTGAGTGTGCGTGTGTGTCAGTGTGTGTGTGTCAGTGTGTGTGTGTCAGTGTGTGTGTGTGTGTCAGTGTTTCTCTGTCAGTGTGTGTGTCAGTGTGTGTGTGTTAGTGTGTGTGTATCAGTGTGTGTGTGTCAGTGTGTGTGTGTGTCAGTGTGTGTGTGTTAGTGTTTGTGTCAGTGTGTGTGTTAGTGTGTGTGTGTCAGTGTGTGTGTGTCAGTGTGTGTGTGTTAGTGTGTGTGTGTCAGTGTGTGTCTGTTAGTGTGAGTGTGCTAGTGTGTGTGTGTTAGTGTGTGTGTCAGTGTGAGTGTGTTAGTGTGTGTGTTAGTGTGTGTGTCAGTGTGTGTGTATCAGTGTGTGTGTCAGTGTGTGTGTGTGTCAGTGTGTGTGTGTCAGTGTGTGTGTGTCAGTGTGTGTGTGTGTTAGTGTGTGTGTGTCAGTGTGTGTGTGTTAGTGTGTGTGTGTGTTAGTGTGTGTGTGTCAGTGAGTGTGTGTGTTAGTGTGTGTGTGTGTCAGTGTGTGTGTGTGTCAGTGTGTGTGTGTTAGTTTGTGTGTGTCAGTGTGTGTGTGTCAGTGTGTGTGTGTGTTAGTGTGTGTGTGTCAGTGTGTGTGTGTTAGTGTGTGTGTGTGTGTGTCAGTGTGTGTGTGTTAGTGTGTGTGTGTGTTAGTGTGTGTGTGTTAGTGTGTGTGTGTGTCAGTGTGTGTGTGTTAGTATGTGTGTCAGTATGTGTGTTTGTTAGTGTGTGTGTCAGTGTGTGTGTGTCAGTGTGTGTGTGTGTGTCAGTGTTTCACTGTCAGTGTGTGTGTGTGTCAGTTTGTGTGTGTTAGTGTGCGTGTCAGTGTGTGTGTATCAGTGTGTGTGTATCAGTGTGTGTGTGTCAGTGTGTGTGTGTCAGTGTGTGTGTGTTAGTGTGTGTGCCAGTGTGTGTATGTCAGTGTGTGTGTATCAGCGTGTGTGTCAGTGTGTGTGTGTGTCAGTGTGTGTGTCAGTATGTGTGTGTCAGTGTGTGTGTGTCAGTGTGTGTGTCTGTGTGTGTGTATCAGTGTGTGTGTATCAGTGTGTGTGTGTCAGTGTGTGTGTGTCAGTGTGTGTGTGTTAGTGTGTGTGCCAGTGTGTGTATGTCAGTGTGTGTGTATCAGCGTGTGTGTCAGTGTGTGTGTGTGTCAGTGTGTGTGTCAGTATGTGTGTGTCAGTGTGTGTGTGTCAGTGTGTGTGTCTGTGTGTGTGTGTCAGTGTGTGTGTGTGTCAGTTTGTGTGTGTGTGTCAGTGTTTCTCTGTCAGTGTGTGTGTGTGTGTGTCAGTATGTGTGTGTGTTAGTGTTTGTGTGTCAGTGTGTGTGTGTCAGTGTGTGTGTATGTCAGTGTGTGTGTGTTAGTATGTGTGTGTCAGTGTGTGTGGCAGTGTGTGTGTATCAGTGTGTGTGTCAGTGTGTGTGTGTGTGTCAGTGTGTGTGTCAGTGTGTGTGTCAGTATGTGTGTGTCAGTGTGTGTGTGTGTCAGTGTGTGTGTCAGTGTGTGTGTCTGTGAGTGTGTGTGTGTGTCAGTGTGTGTGTGTTAGTGTGTGTGTGTGTCAGTGTGTGTGTCTGTGAGTGTGTGTGTGTGTCAGTGTGTGTGTGTCAGTGTGTGTGTGTTAGTGTGTGTGTGTCAGTGTGTGTGTGTGAGTGTGTGTGTGTGAGTGTGTGTCTGTTAGTGTGTGTGTGTTAGTGTGTGTGTGTCAGTGTGTGTGTGTGAGTGTGTGTGTGTCAGTGTGTGTCTGTTAGTGTGAGTGTGTCAGTGTGTGTGTGTCAGTGTGTGTGTGTCAGTGTGTGTGTGTCAGTGTGTGTGTCTGTCAGTGTGTGTCTGTCAGTGTGTGTGTTAGTGTGTGTATGTCAGTATGTGTGTGTCAGTGTGTGTGTGTTAGTGTGTGTGTGTTAGTGTGTGTGTGTTAGTGTGTGTGTCAGTGTGTGCCTGTTAGTATGAGTGTGTTAGTGTGTGTGTGTCAGTGTGTGTGTGTGTGTCAGTGTGTGTGTGTTAGTGTAAGTGTGCCAGTGTGTGTGTGTTAGTGTGTGTGTGTCAGTGTGTGTGTGTGAGTGTGTGTGTGTGTGAGTGTGTGTCTGTTAGTGTGTGTGTGTTAGTGTGTGTGTGTCAGTGTGTGTGTGTGAGTGTGTGTGTGTCAGTGTGTGTCTGTTAGTGTGAGTGTGTCAGTGAGTGTGTGTGTGTCAGTGTGTGTGTGTTAGTGTGTGTGTGTCAGTCTGTGTGTCTGTCAGTGTGTGTGTGTTAGTGTGTGTGTGTCAGTGTGAGTGTGTTAGTGTGAGTGTGTTAGTGTGTGTGTCAGTGTGTGTGTATCAGTGTGTGTGTCAGTGTGTGTGTGTGTCAGTGTGTGTGTGTCAGTGTGTGTGTTTTAGTGTGTGTGTGTCAGTGTGTGTGTCTCAGTGTGTGTGTCAGTGTGTGTGTGTGTCAGTGCGTGTTAGTTTGAGTGTGTTAGTGTGTGTCTGTCAGTGTGTGTGTGTTAGTGTGTGTGTGTCAGTGAGTGTGTGTGTTAGTGTGTGTGTGTCAGTGTGCGTGTGTGTCAGTGTGAGTGTGTTAGTTTGTGTGTGTCAGTGTGTGTGTGTCAGTGTGTGTGTGTGTTAGTGTGTGTGTGTCAGTGTGTGTGTGTCAGTGTGTGTGTGTGTTAGTGTGTGTGTGTGTTAGTGTGTGTGTCAGTGTGTGTGTGTTAGTGTGTGTGTCAGTATGTGTGTGTGTCAGTGTGTGTGTGTCAGTGTGTGTGTGTCAGTGTGTGTGTATGTGTCAGTGTTTCACTGTCAGTGTGTGTGTGTGTCAGTTTGTGTGTGTTAGTGTGTGTGTATCAGTGTGTGTGTGTCAGTGTGTGCGTGTTAGTGTGTGTGTCAGTGTGTGTGTGTGTCAGTGTGTGAGTGTGTGTCAGTGTGTGTGTGTCAGTGTGTGTGTGTGTCAGTGTGTGTGTGTTAGTGTGTGTGCCAGTGTGTGTGTGTCAGTGTGTGTGTATCAGTGTGTGTGTCAGTGTGTGTGTGTGTCAGTGTGTGTGTCAGTATGTGTGTGTCAGTGTGTGTGTGTCAGTGTCTGTGTCAGTGTGTGTGTGTGTGTGTCAGTGTGTGTGTGTGTGTCAGTGTGTGTGTGTCAGTGTGTGTGTTTTAATATGTGTCAGTGTGTGTGTGTTAGTGAGTGCGTGTGTTAGTGTGTGTGTGTGTCAGTGTGTGTGTGTGTCAGTGTGTGTGTTAGTGTGTGTGTGTGTTAGTGTGTGTGTGTCAGTGTGTGTGTCAGTGTGTGTGTGTGTCAGTGTGTGTATGTTAGTGTGTGTGTGTTAGTGTGTGTGTGTCAGTGTGTGTGTGTTAGTGCGTGTGTGTCAGTGTGTGTGTGTGTCAGTATCTGTGTGTGTTAGTGTGTGTGTGTGTTAGTGTGTGTGTGTGTCAGTGTGTGTGTCAGTGTGCGTGTGTGTCAGTGTGTGTGTGTCAGTGTGTGTGTGTTAGTGTGTGTGTGTCAGTGTGTGTGTGTTAGTGTGTGTGTGTGTCAGTGTGTGTGTGTCAGTATCTGTGTGTGTTAGTGTGTGTGTGTCAGTGTGTGTGTGTGTTAGTGTGTGTGTGTGTCAGTGTGTATGTGTGTGTCAGTGTGTGTGTGTGTCAGTGTGTGTGTGTGTCAGTGTGTGTGTGTGTTAGTATGTGTGTCAGTATGTGTGTGTGTTAGTGTGTCTGTGTGTCAGTGTGTGTGTGTTAGTGTCAGTGTGTGTCATGGTGTCAGTGTGTGTGTGTCAGTGTTTCTCTGTCAGTGTGTGTGTGTGTGTCAGTGTGTGTGTGTCAGTGTGTGTGTGTGTGTCAGTGTTTCTCTGTCAGTGTGTGTGTGTCAGTGTGTGTGTGTTAGTGTGTGTGTGTCAGTGTGTGTGTGTGTCAGTGTGTGTGTCAGTGTGTGTGTGTGCCAGTGTGTGTGTGTCAGTGTGTGTGTCAGTGTGTGTGTGTGTGTTAGTGTGTGTGTGTGTCAGTGTGTGTGTGTCAGTGTGTGTGTGTCAGTGTGTGTCTGTTAGTGTGTGTGTTAGTGTGTGTGTGTGTGTGTTAGTGTGTGTGTGTGTCAGTGTGTGTGTGTCAGTGTGTGTGTGTCAGTGTGTGTCTGTTAGTGTGTGTGTTAGTGTGTGTGTGTCAGTGTGTGTGTGTCAGAGTGTGTGTGTCAGTGTGTGTCTGTTAGTGTGTGTGTTAGTGTGTGTGTGTCAGTGTGTGTGTGTCAGAGTGTGTGTGTCAGCGTGTGCCTGTTAGTGTGTGTGTGTTAGTGTGTGTGTGTGTGTCAGTGTGTGTGTGTGTCAGTGTGTGCCTGTTAGTGTGTGTGTTAGTGTGTGTCTGTTAGTGTGAGTGTGTTAGTGTGTGTGTGTGTCAGTGTGTGTGTGTGAGTGTGTGCCTGTTAGTGTGTGTGTGTTAGTGTGTGTGTGTGTGTCAGTGTGTGTGTGTGTCAGTGTGTGCCTGTTAGTGTGTGTGTTAGTGTGTGTCTGTTAGTGTGAGTGTGTTAGTGTGTGTGTGTGTCAGTGTGTGCCTGTTAGTGTGTGTGTTGGTGTGTGTGTGTTAGTGTGTGTGTGTCAGTGTGTGTCTGTTAGTGTGTGTCTGTTAGTGTGTGTGTGTTAGTGTGTGTGTGTCATTGTGTGTCTGTTAGTGTGTGTCTGTTAGTGTGTGTGTGTTAGTGTGTGTGTGTCAGTGTGTGTCTGTTAGTGTGAGTGTGTTAGTGTGTGTCTGTTAGTGTGTGTCTGTTAGTGTGAGTGTGTTAGTGTGTGTGTCAGTGTGTGTGTGTTAGTGTGTGTGTCAGTGTGTGTCTGTTAGTGTAAGTGTGTCATTATGTGTGTGTGTATGTCAGTGTGTGTGTTAGTGTGAGTGTGTTTGTGTGTGTGTGTCAGTGTATGTGTGTTAGGGTGAGTGTGTTAGTGTGTGTGTGTCAGTGTGTGTGTGTCAGTGTGTGTGTATCAGTTTGTGTGTCAGTGTGTGTGTGTCAGTGTGTGTGTGTGTCAGTGTGTGTGTGTCAGTGTGTGTGTGTTAGTGTGTGTGTGTGTCAGTGTGTGTGTCTGTGAGTGTGTGTGTCTGTCAGTGTGTGTGAGTGTGTGTCTGTTAGTGTGAGTGTGTTAGTGTATGTCAATGTGTGTGTGTCAGTGTGTGTGTCTGTCAGTGTGTGTGAGTGTGTGTCTGTTAGTGTGAGTGTGTTAGTGTGTGTCAATGTGTGTGTGTTAGTGTGTGTCTGTTAGTGTAAGTGTGTCATTATGTGTGTGTGTGTTTGTGTATGTGTGTGTCAGTGTGAGTGTGTTAGTGTGTGTAAGTGTGCGTCTGTTAGTGTGAGTGTGCTAGTGTGTGTGTGTTAGTGTGTGACTGTTAGTGTGTGTGTTTTAGTGTGTGTGTGTTAGTGTGAGTGTGTTAGTGTGTGTGTGTTAGTGTGTGACTGTTAGTGTGTGTGTTTTAGTGTGTGTGTGTTAGTGTGTGTGTGTCAGTGTGTGTGTGCCAGTGTGTGCGTGTGTGTCAGTGTTTCTCTGTCAGTGTGTTAGTGTGTGTGTCAGTGTTTCTCTGTCAGTGTGTCAGTGTGTGTGTGTTAGTGTGTGTGTGTCAGTGTGTATGTGTTAGTGTGTGTGTGTCAGTGTGTGTGTGTGTCAGTGTGTGTGTGTCAGTGTGTGTGTCAGTGTGTGTGTGTGTGTCAGTGTGTGAGTCAGTGTTGGTGTGTGTGTCAGTGTGTGTGTGTCAGTGTGTGTGTGTCAGAGTGTGTGTGTCAGTGTGTGCCTGTTAGGGTGTGTGTTAGTGTGTGTGTGTCAGTGTGCGTGTGTGAGTGTGTGCCTGTTAGTGTGTGTGTTAGTGTGTGTATGTCAGTGTGTGTGTGTCAGTGTGTGCCTGTTAGTGTGTGTGTTAGTGTGTGTCTGTTAGTGTGAGTGTGTTAGTGTGTGTGTGTCAGTGTGTATGTGTCAGTGTGTGCCTGTTAGTGTGTGTGTTAGTGTGTGTGTGTCAGTGTGTGTGTGAGTGTGTGTCTGTTAGTGTCCGTTTGTTAGTGTGTGTGTTTCAATGTGTGTCTGTTAGTGTGAGTGTGTTAGTGTGAGTATGTTAGTGTGTGTGTGTTAGTGTGTGTGTGTCAGTGTGTGTCTGTTAGTGTGAGTGTGTTAGTGTGTGTGTGTCAGCGTGTGTGTGTTAGTGTGTGTGTCAGTGTGTGCCTGTTAGTGTAAGTGTGTCATTATGTGTGTGTGTATGTCAGTGTGTGTGTGTCAGTGTATGTGTGTTAGTGTGAGTGTGTTAGTGTGTGTGTGTTAGTGTGTGTGTGTTAGTGTGTGTGTGTCAGTGTGTGTGTGTCAGTGTGTGTGTGTGAGTGTGTGTGTGTGTGAGTGTGTTAGTTAGTGTGTGTCAGTGTGTGTGTGTCATTGTGTGTGTGTGTATCAGTGTGTGTGTGTCAGTGTGTGTCTGTTAGTGTGTGTGTGTTAGTGTATGTGTGTTAGTGTGTGTGTGTCAGTGTGTGTGTGTCAGTGTGTGTCTGTTAGTGTGTGTGTGTTAGTGTGTGTATGTTAGTGTGTGTGTGTTAGTGTGTGTGTGTCAGTGTATGTGTGATAGTGTGAGTATGTTACTGTGAGTGTGTTAGTGTGTGTGTGTCAGTGTGTGTCTGTTAGTGTGTGTGTGTTAGTGTGTGTGTGTTAGTGTGTGTGTGTCAGTGTGTGTGTCAGTGTGTGTCTGTTAGTGTGTGTGTGTGTGTGTGTCAGTGTGTGTGTCTGAGTGTGTGTGTGTTAGTGTGTGTCTGTTAGTGTGAGTGTGTTAGTGTGTGTGTGTTTGTGAGTGTGTTAGTTTGAGTGTGTTAGTGTGAGTGTGTTAGTGTGAGTGTAGATGTGTGTGTGTGTCAGTGTGTGTGTGTTTGTGTGTGCATGTTAGTTTGAGTGTGTTAGTGTGAGTGTTTTAGTGTGTGTGTTAGTGTGTGTTAGTGTGAGTGTGTTAGTGTGAGTGTGCTTGTGTGTGCGTGTTAGTTTGAGTGTGTTAGTGTGTGTCTGTCAGTGTGTGTCTGTTAGTATGAGTGTGTTAGTTTGTGTCTGTCAGTGTGTGTCTGTTAGTATGAGTGTGTTACTGTGTGTGTGTCAGTGTGTGTGTGTGTCAGTGTGTGTGTCAGTGTGTGTCAGTATGTGTGTGTCTGTGTGTGTGTGTCAGTGTGTGTGTGTGTCAGTGTGTGTGTGTCAGTGTGTGTGTGTTAGTGTGTGTGTGTGTCAGTGTGTGTGTCTGTGAGTGTGTGTGTCTGTCAGTGTGTGTGAGTGTGTGTCTGTTAGTGTGAGTGTGTCATTATGTGCATGTGTGTTTGTGTATGTGTGTGTCAGTGTGAGTGTGTTAGTGTGTGTAAGTGTGCGTCTGTTAGTGTGAGTGTGCTAGTGTGTGTGTGTCAGTGTGTGTCTGTTAGTGTGTATGTTTTAGTGTGTGTGTATAAGTGTGTGTGTGTCAGTGTGTGTGTGCCAGTGTGTGCGTGTGTGTCAGTGTGTGTGTGTTAGTGTGTGTGTGTGTGTGTCAGTGTTTCTCTGTCAGTGTGTTAGTGTGTGTGTCAGTGTTTCTCTGTCAGTGTGTGTGTGTTAGTGTGTGTGTGTTAGTGTGTCAGTGTGTGTGTGTGTCAGTGTGTGTGTATCAGTGTGTGTGTCAGTGTGTGTGTGTGTCAGTGTGTGAGTCAGTGTGTGTGTGTGTCAGTGTGTGAGTCAGTGATGGTGTGTGTGTCAGTGTGTGTGTGTCAGTGTGTGCCTGTTAGTGTGTGTGTTAGTGTGTGTCTGTTAGTGTGAGTGTGTTAGTGTGTGTGTGTCAGTGTGTGTGTGTCAGTGTGTGCCTGTTATTGTGTGTGTTAGTGTGTGTGTGAGTGTGTGTCTGTTAGTGTGAGTGTGTTAGTGTGTGTGTTTCAGTGTGTGTCTGTTAGTGTGAGTGTGTTAGTGTGAGTGTGTTAGTGTGTGTGTGTTAGTGTGTGTGTCAGTGTGTGTGTGTTAGCGTGTGTGTCAGTTTGTGCCTGTTAGTGTAAGTGTGTCATTATGTGTGTGTGTATGTCAGTATGTGTGTTAGTGTGAGTGTGTTTGTGTGTGTGTGTCAGTGTGTGTGTGTTAGTGTGTGTGTGTTTTAGTGTGAGTGTGTTTGTGTGTGTGTGTCAGTGTGTGTGTGTTAGTGTGTGTGTGTTAGTGTGAGTGTGTCAGTGTGTGTGTGTCAGTGTGTGTGTCAGTGTGTGTATGTTAGTGTGAGTGTGTTAGTTAGTGTGTGTCAGTGTGTGTGTGTCAGTGTGTGTCTGTTAGTGTGTGTGTGTTAGTGTGTGTGTGTCAGTGTGTGTATGTTAGTGTGTGTGTGTTAGTGTGTGTGTGTCAGTGTGTGTCTGTCAGTGTGAGTGTGTTAGTGTGTGTGTGTCAGTGTGTGTGTGTCAGTGTGTATCTGTTAGTGTGTGTGTGTCAGTGTGTGTGTGTCAGTGTGTGTCTGTTAGTGTGAGTGTGTTAGTGTGAGTGTGTTAGTGTGTGTGTGTTAGTGTGTGTGTCAGTGTGTGTGTGTTAGCGTGTGTGTCAGTTTGTGCCTGTTAGTGTAAGTGTGTCATTATGTGTGTGTGTATGTCAGTATGTGTGTTAGTGTGAGTGTGTTTGTGTGTGTGTGTCAGTGTGTGTGTGTTAGTGTGTGTGTGTTTTAGTGTGAGTGTGTTTGTGTGTGTGTGTCAGTGTGTGTGTGTTAGTGTGTGTGTGTTAGTGTGAGTGTGTCAGTGTGTGTGTGTCAGTGTGTGTGTCAGTGTGTGTATGTTAGTGTGAGTGTGTTAGTTAGTGTGTGTCAGTGTGTGTGTGTCAGTGTGTGTCTGTTAGTGTGTGTGTGTTAGTGTGTGTGTGTCAGTGTGTGTATGTTAGTGTGTGTGTGTTAGTGTGTGTGTGTCAGTGTGTGTCTGTCAGTGTGAGTGTGTTAGTGTGTGTGTGTCAGTGTGTGTGTGTCAGTGTGTATCTGTTAGTGTGTGTGTGTCAGTGTGTGTGTGTCAGTGTGTGTCTGTTAGTGTGTGTGTGTTAGTGTGTGTGTGTCAGTGTGTGTGTGTCAGTGTGTGTCTGTTAGTGTGTGTGTGTTAGTGTGTGTGTGTTAGTGTGTGTATGTTAGTGTGTGTGTGTCAGTGTGTGTGTGTCAGTGTGTGTCTGTTATAGTGTGAGTGTGTTAGTGTGTGTGTGTTAGTGTGTGTATGTTAGTGTGAGTGTGTTAGTGTGTGTGTGTCAGTGTATGAGTGTTAGTGTGAGTATGTTAGTGTGAGTGTGTTAGTGTGTGTGTTAGTGTGTGTGTCTGTTAGTGTGTGTGTGTTAGTGTGTGTGTGTTAGTGTGTGTCTGTTAGTGTGTGTGTCAGTGTGTGTCTGTTAGTGTGTGTGTGTTAGTGTGTGTGTGTCAGTGTGTGTGTGTTAGTGTGAGTGTGTTAGTGTGTGTGTGTCAGTGTGTGTGTGTCAGTGTGTGCCTGTTAGTGTGTGTGTTAGTGTGTGTCTGTTAGTGTGTGTGTGTTAGTGTATGTGTGTCAGTGTGAGTGTGTGTCTGTTAGTGTGAGTGTGTTAGTGTGTGTGTTTCAGTGTGTGTCTGTTAGTGTGAGTGTGTTAGTGTGAGTGTGTTAGTGTGTGTGTTAGTGTGTGTGTGTCAGTGTGTGTGTGTCAGTGTGTGCCTGTTAGTGTAAGTATGTCATTATGTGTGTGTGTATGTCAGTGTGTGTGTTAGTGTGAGTGTGTTTGTGTGTGTGTGTCAGTGTGTGTGTGTTAGTGTGTGTGTGTTAGTTAGTGTGTGTCAGTGTGTGTGTGTCAGTGTGTGTCTGTTAGTGTGTGTGTGTTAGTGTGTGTATGTTAGTGTGTGTGTGTCAGTGTGTGTATGTTAGTGTGTGTGTGTTAGTGTGTGTGTGTGTCAGTGTGTGAGTCAGTGTGTGTGTGTGTCAGTGTGTGAGTCAGTGATGGTGTGTGTGTCAGTGTGTGTGTGTCAGAGTGTGTGTGTCAGTGTGTGCCTGTTAGTGTGTGTGTTAGTGTGTGTCTGTTAGTGTGAGTGTGTTAGTGTGTGTGTGTCAGTGTGTGTGTGTCAGTGTGTGCCTGTTATTGTGTGTGTTAGTGTGTGTGTGTGTCAGTGTGTGTGTGAGTGTGTGTCTGTTAGTGTGAGTGTGTTAGTGTGTGTGTTTCAGTGTGTGTCTGTTAGTGTGAGTGTGTTAGTGTGAGTGTGTTAGTGTGTGTGTGTTAGTGTGTGTGTCAGTGTGTGTGTGTTAGCGTGTGTGTCAGTTTGTGCCTGTTAGTGTAAGTGTGTCATTATGTGTGTGTGTATGTCAGTATGTGTGTTAGTGTGAGTGTGTTTGTGTGTGTGTGTCAGTGTGTGTGTGTCAGTGTGTGTATGTTAGTGTGTGTGTGTTAGTGTGTGTGTGTCAGTGTGTGTCTGTCAGTGTGAGTGTGTTAGTGTGTGTGTGTCAGTGTGTGTGTGTCAGTGTGTATCTGTTAGTGTGTGTGTGTCAGTGTGTGTGTGTCAGTGTGTGTCTGTTAGTGTGTGTGTGTTAGTGTGTGTGTGTCAGTGTGTGTGTGTCAGTGTGTGTCTGTTAGTGTGTGTGTGTTAGTGTGTGTGTGTTAGTGTGTGTATGTTAGTGTGTGTGTGTCAGTGTGTGTGTGTCAGTGTGTGTCTGTTATAGTGTGAGTGTGTTAGTGTGTGTGTGTTAGTGTGTGTATGTTAGTGTGAGTGTGTTAGTGTGTGTGTGTCAGTGTATGAGTGTTAGTGTGAGTATGTTAGTGTGAGTGTGTTAGTGTGTGTGTTAGTGTGTGTGTCTGTTAGTGTGTGTGTGTTAGTGTGTGTGTGTTAGTGTGTGTCTGTTAGTGTGTGTGTCAGTGTGTGTCTGTTAGTGTGTGTGTGTTAGTGTGTGTGTGTCAGTGTGTGTGTGTTAGTGTGAGTGTGTTAGTGTGTGTGTGTCAGTGTGTGTGTGTCAGTGTGTGCCTGTTAGTGTGTGTGTTAGTGTGTGTCTGTTAGTGTGTGTGTGTTAGTATGTGTGTGACAGTGTGTGTCTGTTAGTGTAAGTGTGTCATTATGTGTGTGTGTGTTTGTGTATGTGTGTATGTCAGTGTGTGTGTGTTAGTGTGTGTGTGTTAGTGTGTGTGTCAGTGTGTGCCTGTTAGTATGAGTGTGCTAGTGTGTGTGTGTCAGTGTGTGTGTGTCAGTGTGTGTGTGTTAGTGTGTGTGTGTCAGTGTGTGTGTGTCTGTCAGTGTATGTCTGTTAGTGTGAGTGTGTTAGTATGTGTGTGACAGTGTGTGTCTGTTAGTGTAAGTGTGTCATTATGTGTGTGTGTGTTTGTGTATGTGTGTATGTCAGTGTGTGTGTGTTAGTGTGAGAGTGTCATTATATGTGTGTGTGTATTTCAGTGTGTGTCTGTTAGTGTGAGTGTGCTAGTGTGTGTGTGTTAGTGTGTGTGTGTCAGTGTGAGTGTGTTAGTGTGAGTGTGTTGGTGTGTGTGTTTCAGTGTGTGTGTGTGTTTGTGTGTGCATGTTAGTTTGAGTGTGTTAGTGTGAGTGTGTGTGTGTGTCAGTGTGTGTGTGTCAGTGTGTGTGTGTCAGTGTGTGTGTGTGTCAGTGTGTGTGTGTTAGTGTGTGTGTGTCAGTGTGTGTGTCTGTCAGTGTGTGTGTGTTAGTGTGTGTGTGTCGGTGTGTGTGTGTTAGTGTGTGTGTCACTGTGTGTGTGTGTTTGTGTGTGCATGTTAGTTTGAGTGTGTTAGTGTGAGTGTGTGTGTGTGTGTGTGAGTGTGTGTCTGTTAGTGTGTGTGTGTTAGTGTGTGTCTGTTAGTGTGAGTGTGAGTGTGTCAGTGTGTGTGTCAGTGTCAGTGTGTGTGTGTTAGTGTGTGTGTGTCAGTGTATGTGTCTGTCAGTGTGTGTGTGTTAGTGTGTGTGTGTCGGTGTGTGTGTGTTAGTGTGTGTGTCAGTGTGTGCCTGTTAGTATGAGTGTGTTAGTGTGTGTGTGTCAGTGTGTGTGTGTGTGTCAGTGTGTGTGTGTTAGTGTGTGTGTGTCAGTGTGTGTGTCTGTGAGTGTGTGTGTCTGTCAGTGTGTGTGTGTCAGTGTGTGTCTGTTAGTGTAAGTGTGCCAGTGTGTGTGTGTTAGTGTGTGTGTGTGTCAGTCTGTGTGTCTGTGAGTGGGTGTGTGTCAGTGTATGTCTGTTAGTGTGAGTGTGTTAGTGTGTGTGTGACAGTGTGTGTCTGTTAGTGTAAGTGTGTCATTACGTGTGTGTGTGTTTGTGTATGTGTGTATGTCAGTGTGTGTGTTAGTGTGAGAGTGTCATTATATGTGTGTGTGTATGTCAGTGTGTGTCTGTTAGTGTGAGTGTGCTAGTGTGTGTGTGTTAGTGTGTGTTTGTCAATGTGTCAGTGTGTGTGTGTCAGTGTGTGTGTGTGTCAGTGTATGTGTGTGTCAGTGTGTGTGTGTGTCAGTTTGTGTGTGTGTGTCAGTGTTTCTCTGTCAGTGTGTGTGTGTGTGTGTCAGTGTGTGTGTGTGTTAGTGTGTGTGTGTCAGTGTGTGTGTGTCAGTGTGTGTGTATGTCAGTGTGTGTGTGTTAGTATGTGTGTGTCAGTGTGTGTGTGGCAGTGTGTGTGTATCAGTGTGTATGTCAGTGTGTGTGTGTCAGTGTGTGTGTGTGTGTGTCAGTGTGTGTGTCAGTGTGTGTGTCAGTATGTGTGTGTGTGAGTGTGTGTGTGTGAGTGTGTGTCTGTTAGTGTGTGTGTGTCAGTGTGTGTGTGTGAGTGTGTGTGTGTCAGTGTGTGTCTGTTAGTGTGAGTGTGTCAGTGTGTGTGTGTGTCAGTGTGTGTGTGTTAGTGTGTGTGTGTATCAGTCTGTGTGTCTGTCAGTGTGTGTGTGTTAGTGTGTGTGTGTCAGTGTGTGTGTCTGTCAGTGTGTGTCTGTCAGTGTGTGTGTTAGTGTGTGTATGTCAGTATGTGTGTGTCAGTGTGTGTGTGTTAGTGTGTGTGTGTTAGTGTGTGTGTGTTAGTGTGTGTGTCAGTGTGTGCCTGTTAGTATGAGTGTGTTAGTGTGTGTGTGTCAGTGTGTGTGTGTGTGTGAGTGTGTGTGTGTTAGTGTAAGTGTGCCAGTGTGTGTGTGTTAGTGTGTGTGTGTCAGTGTGTGTGTGTGAGTGTGTGTGTGTGAGTGTGTGTCTGTTAGTGTGTGTGTGTTAGTGTGTGTGTGTGTCAGTCTGTGTGTCTGTGAGTGGGTGTGTGTCAGTGTGTTTGTGTTAGTTTGTGTGTGTCAGTGTGTGTGTGTTAGTGTGTGTGTGTTAGTGTGTGTGTGTCAGTGTGTGTGTGTCAGTGTGTGTGTGTTAGTGTGTGTGTGTCAGTGTGTGTGTGTGTGTCAGTGTATGTCTGTTAGTGTGAGTGTGTTAGTGTGTGTGTGACAGTGTGTGTCTGTTAGTGTAAGTGTGTCATTATGTGTGTGTGTGTTTGTGTATGTGTGTATGTCAGTGTGTGTGTGTTAGTGTGAGTGTGTTGGTGTGTGTGTTTCAGTGTGTGTGTGTGTTTGTGTGTGCATGTTAGGTTGAGTGTGTTAGTGTGAGTGTGCGTGTGTGTCAGTGTGTGTGTGTCAGTGTGTGTGTGTCAGTGTGTGTGTGTGTGTCAGTGTTTCTCTGTCAGTGTGTGTGTCAGTGTGTGTGTTAGTGTGTGTGTATCAGTGTGTGTGTGTCAGTGTGTGTGTGTGTCAGTGTGTGTGTGTTAGTGTTTGTGTCAGTGTGTGTGTTAGTGTGTGTGTGTCAGTGTGTGTGTGTCAGTGTGTGTGTGTTAGTGTGTGTGTGTCAGTGTGTGTCTGTTAGTGTGAGTGTGCTAGTGTGTGTGTGTTAGTGTGTGTGTGTCAGTGTGAGTGTGTTAGTGTGTGTGTTAGTGTGTGTGTCAGTGTGTGTGTATCAGTGTGTGTGTCAGTGTGTGTGTGTGTCAGTGTGTGTGTGTCAGTGTGTGTGTGTCAGTGTGTGTGTGTGTTAGTGTGTGTGTGTCAGTGTGTGTGTGTTAGTGTGTGTGTGTGTTAGTGTGTGTGTGTCAGTGAGTGTGTGTGTTAGTGTGTGTGTGTGTCAGTGTGTGTGTGTGTCAGTGTGTGTGTGTTAGTTTGTGTGTGTCAGTGTGTGTGTGTCAGTGTGTGTGTGTGTTAGTGTGTGTGTGTCAGTGTGTGTGTGTTAGTGTGTGTGTGTGTGTGTCAGTGTGTGTGTGTTAGTGTGTGTGTGTGTTAGTGTGTGTGTGTTAGTGTGTGTGTGTGTCAGTGTGTGTGTGTTAGTATGTGTGTCAGTATGTGTGTTTGTTAGTGTGTGTGTCAGTGTGTGTGTGTCAGTGTGTGTGTGTGTGTCAGTGTTTCACTGTCAGTGTGTGTGTGTGTCAGTTTGTGTGTGTTAGTGTGCGTGTCAGTGTGTGTGTATCAGTGTGTGTGTATCAGTGTGTGTGTGTCAGTGTGTGTGTGTCAGTGTGTGTGTGTTAGTGTGTGTGCCAGTGTGTGTATGTCAGTGTGTGTGTATCAGCGTGTGTGTCAGTGTGTGTGTGTGTCAGTGTGTGTGTCAGTATGTGTGTGTCAGTGTGTGTGTGTCAGTGTGTGTGTCTGTGTGTGTGTATCAGTGTGTGTGTATCAGTGTGTGTGTGTCAGTGTGTGTGTGTCAGTGTGTGTGTGTTAGTGTGTGTGCCAGTGTGTGTATGTCAGTGTGTGTGTATCAGCGTGTGTGTCAGTGTGTGTGTGTGTCAGTGTGTGTGTCAGTATGTGTGTGTCAGTGTGTGTGTGTCAGTGTGTGTGTCTGTGTGTGTGTGTCAGTGTGTGTGTGTGTCAGTTTGTGTGTGTGTGTCAGTGTTTCTCTGTCAGTGTGTGTGTGTGTGTGTCAGTATGTGTGTGTGTTAGTGTTTGTGTGTCAGTGTGTGTGTGTCAGTGTGTGTGTATGTCAGTGTGTGTGTGTTAGTATGTGTGTGTCAGTGTGTGTGGCAGTGTGTGTGTATCAGTGTGTGTGTCAGTGTGTGTGTGTGTGTCAGTGTGTGTGTCAGTGTGTGTGTCAGTATGTGTGTGTCAGTGTGTGTGTGTGTCAGTGTGTGTGTCAGTGTGTGTGTCTGTGAGTGTGTGTGTGTGTCAGTGTGTGTGTGTTAGTGTGTGTGTGTGTCAGTGTGTGTGTCTGTGAGTGTGTGTGTGTGTCAGTGTGTGTGTGTCAGTGTGTGTGTGTTAGTGTGTGTGTGTCAGTGTGTGTGTGTGAGTGTGTGTGTGTGAGTGTGTGTCTGTTAGTGTGTGTGTGTTAGTGTGTGTGTGTCAGTGTGTGTGTGTGAGTGTGTGTGTGTCAGTGTGTGTCTGTTAGTGTGAGTGTGTCAGTGTGTGTGTGTCAGTGTGTGTGTGTCAGTGTGTGTGTGTCAGTGTGTGTGTCTGTCAGTGTGTGTCTGTCAGTGTGTGTGTTAGTGTGTGTATGTCAGTATGTGTGTGTCAGTGTGTGTGTGTTAGTGTGTGTGTGTTAGTGTGTGTGTGTTAGTGTGTGTGTCAGTGTGTGCCTGTTAGTATGAGTGTGTTAGTGTGTGTGTGTCAGTGTGTGTGTGTGTGTCAGTGTGTGTGTGTTAGTGTAAGTGTGCCAGTGTGTGTGTGTTAGTGTGTGTGTGTCAGTGTGTGTGTGTGAGTGTGTGTGTGTGTGAGTGTGTGTCTGTTAGTGTGTGTGTGTTAGTGTGTGTGTGTCAGTGTGTGTGTGTGAGTGTGTGTGTGTCAGTGTGTGTCTGTTAGTGTGAGTGTGTCAGTGAGTGTGTGTGTGTCAGTGTGTGTGTGTTAGTGTGTGTGTGTCAGTCTGTGTGTCTGTCAGTGTGTGTGTGTTAGTGTGTGTGTGTCAGTGTGAGTGTGTTAGTGTGAGTGTGTTAGTGTGTGTGTCAGTGTGTGTGTATCAGTGTGTGTGTCAGTGTGTGTGTGTGTCAGTGTGTGTGTGTCAGTGTGTGTGTTTTAGTGTGTGTGTGTCAGTGTGTGTGTCTCAGTGTGTGTGTCAGTGTGTGTGTGTGTCAGTGCGTGTTAGTTTGAGTGTGTTAGTGTGTGTCTGTCAGTGTGTGTGTGTTAGTGTGTGTGTGTCAGTGAGTGTGTGTGTTAGTGTGTGTGTGTCAGTGTGCGTGTGTGTCAGTGTGAGTGTGTTAGTTTGTGTGTGTCAGTGTGTGTGTGTCAGTGTGTGTGTGTGTTAGTGTGTGTGTGTCAGTGTGTGTGTGTCAGTGTGTGTGTGTGTTAGTGTGTGTGTGTGTTAGTGTGTGTGTCAGTGTGTGTGTGTTAGTGTGTGTGTCAGTATGTGTGTGTGTCAGTGTGTGTGTGTCAGTGTGTGTGTGTCAGTGTGTGTGTATGTGTCAGTGTTTCACTGTCAGTGTGTGTGTGTGTCAGTTTGTGTGTGTTAGTGTGTGTGTATCAGTGTGTGTGTGTCAGTGTGTGCGTGTTAGTGTGTGTGTCAGTGTGTGTGTGTGTCAGTGTGTGAGTGTGTGTCAGTGTGTGTGTGTCAGTGTGTGTGTGTGTCAGTGTGTGTGTGTTAGTGTGTGTGCCAGTGTGTGTGTGTCAGTGTGTGTGTATCAGTGTGTGTGTCAGTGTGTGTGTGTGTCAGTGTGTGTGTCAGTATGTGTGTGTCAGTGTGTGTGTGTCAGTGTCTGTGTCAGTGTGTGTGTGTGTGTGTCAGTGTGTGTGTGTGTGTCAGTGTGTGTGTGTCAGTGTGTGTGTTTTAATATGTGTCAGTGTGTGTGTGTTAGTGAGTGCGTGTGTTAGTGTGTGTGTGTGTCAGTGTGTGTGTGTGTCAGTGTGTGTGTTAGTGTGTGTGTGTGTTAGTGTGTGTGTGTCAGTGTGTGTGTCAGTGTGTGTGTGTGTCAGTGTGTGTATGTTAGTGTGTGTGTGTTAGTGTGTGTGTGTCAGTGTGTGTGTGTTAGTGCGTGTGTGTCAGTGTGTGTGTGTGTCAGTATCTGTGTGTGTTAGTGTGTGTGTGTGTTAGTGTGTGTGTGTGTCAGTGTGTGTGTCAGTGTGCGTGTGTGTCAGTGTGTGTGTGTCAGTGTGTGTGTGTTAGTGTGTGTGTGTCAGTGTGTGTGTGTTAGTGTGTGTGTGTGTCAGTGTGTGTGTGTCAGTATCTGTGTGTGTTAGTGTGTGTGTGTCAGTGTGTGTGTGTGTTAGTGTGTGTGTGTGTCAGTGTGTATGTGTGTGTCAGTGTGTGTGTGTGTCAGTGTGTGTGTGTGTCAGTGTGTGTGTGTGTTAGTATGTGTGTCAGTATGTGTGTGTGTTAGTGTGTCTGTGTGTCAGTGTGTGTGTGTTAGTGTCAGTGTGTGTCATGGTGTCAGTGTGTGTGTGTCAGTGTTTCTCTGTCAGTGTGTGTGTGTGTGTCAGTGTGTGTGTGTCAGTGTGTGTGTGTGTGTCAGTGTTTCTCTGTCAGTGTGTGTGTGTCAGTGTGTGTGTGTTAGTGTGTGTGTGTCAGTGTGTGTGTGTGTCAGTGTGTGTGTCAGTGTGTGTGTGTGCCAGTGTGTGTGTGTCAGTGTGTGTGTCAGTGTGTGTGTGTGTGTTAGTGTGTGTGTGTGTCAGTGTGTGTGTGTCAGTGTGTGTGTGTCAGTGTGTGTCTGTTAGTGTGTGTGTTAGTGTGTGTGTGTGTGTGTTAGTGTGTGTGTGTGTCAGTGTGTGTGTGTCAGTGTGTGTGTGTCAGTGTGTGTCTGTTAGTGTGTGTGTTAGTGTGTGTGTGTCAGTGTGTGTGTGTCAGAGTGTGTGTGTCAGTGTGTGTCTGTTAGTGTGTGTGTTAGTGTGTGTGTGTCAGTGTGTGTGTGTCAGAGTGTGTGTGTCAGCGTGTGCCTGTTAGTGTGTGTGTGTTAGTGTGTGTGTGTGTGTCAGTGTGTGTGTGTGTCAGTGTGTGCCTGTTAGTGTGTGTGTTAGTGTGTGTCTGTTAGTGTGAGTGTGTTAGTGTGTGTGTGTGTCAGTGTGTGTGTGTGAGTGTGTGCCTGTTAGTGTGTGTGTGTTAGTGTGTGTGTGTGTGTCAGTGTGTGTGTGTGTCAGTGTGTGCCTGTTAGTGTGTGTGTTAGTGTGTGTCTGTTAGTGTGAGTGTGTTAGTGTGTGTGTGTGTCAGTGTGTGCCTGTTAGTGTGTGTGTTGGTGTGTGTGTGTTAGTGTGTGTGTGTCAGTGTGTGTCTGTTAGTGTGTGTCTGTTAGTGTGTGTGTGTTAGTGTGTGTGTGTCATTGTGTGTCTGTTAGTGTGTGTCTGTTAGTGTGTGTGTGTTAGTGTGTGTGTGTCAGTGTGTGTCTGTTAGTGTGAGTGTGTTAGTGTGTGTCTGTTAGTGTGTGTCTGTTAGTGTGAGTGTGTTAGTGTGTGTGTCAGTGTGTGTGTGTTAGTGTGTGTGTCAGTGTGTGTCTGTTAGTGTAAGTGTGTCATTATGTGTGTGTGTATGTCAGTGTGTG
Organism: Squalus acanthias; assembly: GCA_030390025.1. Taxonomy (NCBI): domain Eukaryota; kingdom Metazoa; phylum Chordata; class Chondrichthyes; order Squaliformes; family Squalidae; genus Squalus; species Squalus acanthias. The sequence continues at coordinate 90,996,539 of CM059437.1, read as the reverse complement.
TGTTAGTGTGAGTGTGTTTGTGTGTGTGTGTCAGTGTATGTGTGTTAGGGTGAGTGTGTTAGTGTGTGTGTGTCAGTGTGTGTGTGTCAGTGTGTGTGTATCAGTTTGTGTGTCAGTGTGTGTGTGTCAGTGTGTGTGTGTGTCAGTGTGTGTGTGTCAGTGTGTGTGTGTTAGTGTGTGTGTGTGTCAGTGTGTGTGTCTGTGAGTGTGTGTGTCTGTCAGTGTGTGTGAGTGTGTGTCTGTTAGTGTGAGTGTGTTAGTGTATGTCAATGTGTGTGTGTCAGTGTGTGTGTCTGTCAGTGTGTGTGAGTGTGTGTCTGTTAGTGTGAGTGTGTTAGTGTGTGTCAATGTGTGTGTGTTAGTGTGTGTCTGTTAGTGTAAGTGTGTCATTATGTGTGTGTGTGTTTGTGTATGTGTGTGTCAGTGTGAGTGTGTTAGTGTGTGTAAGTGTGCGTCTGTTAGTGTGAGTGTGCTAGTGTGTGTGTGTTAGTGTGTGACTGTTAGTGTGTGTGTTTTAGTGTGTGTGTGTTAGTGTGAGTGTGTTAGTGTGTGTGTGTTAGTGTGTGACTGTTAGTGTGTGTGTTTTAGTGTGTGTGTGTTAGTGTGTGTGTGTCAGTGTGTGTGTGCCAGTGTGTGCGTGTGTGTCAGTGTTTCTCTGTCAGTGTGTTAGTGTGTGTGTCAGTGTTTCTCTGTCAGTGTGTCAGTGTGTGTGTGTTAGTGTGTGTGTGTCAGTGTGTATGTGTTAGTGTGTGTGTGTCAGTGTGTGTGTGTGTCAGTGTGTGTGTGTCAGTGTGTGTGTCAGTGTGTGTGTGTGTGTCAGTGTGTGAGTCAGTGTTGGTGTGTGTGTCAGTGTGTGTGTGTCAGTGTGTGTGTGTCAGAGTGTGTGTGTCAGTGTGTGCCTGTTAGGGTGTGTGTTAGTGTGTGTGTGTCAGTGTGCGTGTGTGAGTGTGTGCCTGTTAGTGTGTGTGTTAGTGTGTGTATGTCAGTGTGTGTGTGTCAGTGTGTGCCTGTTAGTGTGTGTGTTAGTGTGTGTCTGTTAGTGTGAGTGTGTTAGTGTGTGTGTGTCAGTGTGTATGTGTCAGTGTGTGCCTGTTAGTGTGTGTGTTAGTGTGTGTGTGTCAGTGTGTGTGTGAGTGTGTGTCTGTTAGTGTCCGTTTGTTAGTGTGTGTGTTTCAATGTGTGTCTGTTAGTGTGAGTGTGTTAGTGTGAGTATGTTAGTGTGTGTGTGTTAGTGTGTGTGTGTCAGTGTGTGTCTGTTAGTGTGAGTGTGTTAGTGTGTGTGTGTCAGCGTGTGTGTGTTAGTGTGTGTGTCAGTGTGTGCCTGTTAGTGTAAGTGTGTCATTATGTGTGTGTGTATGTCAGTGTGTGTGTGTCAGTGTATGTGTGTTAGTGTGAGTGTGTTAGTGTGTGTGTGTTAGTGTGTGTGTGTTAGTGTGTGTGTGTCAGTGTGTGTGTGTCAGTGTGTGTGTGTGAGTGTGTGTGTGTGTGAGTGTGTTAGTTAGTGTGTGTCAGTGTGTGTGTGTCATTGTGTGTGTGTGTATCAGTGTGTGTGTGTCAGTGTGTGTCTGTTAGTGTGTGTGTGTTAGTGTATGTGTGTTAGTGTGTGTGTGTCAGTGTGTGTGTGTCAGTGTGTGTCTGTTAGTGTGTGTGTGTTAGTGTGTGTATGTTAGTGTGTGTGTGTTAGTGTGTGTGTGTCAGTGTATGTGTGATAGTGTGAGTATGTTACTGTGAGTGTGTTAGTGTGTGTGTGTCAGTGTGTGTCTGTTAGTGTGTGTGTGTTAGTGTGTGTGTGTTAGTGTGTGTGTGTCAGTGTGTGTGTCAGTGTGTGTCTGTTAGTGTGTGTGTGTGTGTGTGTCAGTGTGTGTGTCTGAGTGTGTGTGTGTTAGTGTGTGTCTGTTAGTGTGAGTGTGTTAGTGTGTGTGTGTTTGTGAGTGTGTTAGTTTGAGTGTGTTAGTGTGAGTGTGTTAGTGTGAGTGTAGATGTGTGTGTGTGTCAGTGTGTGTGTGTTTGTGTGTGCATGTTAGTTTGAGTGTGTTAGTGTGAGTGTTTTAGTGTGTGTGTTAGTGTGTGTTAGTGTGAGTGTGTTAGTGTGAGTGTGCTTGTGTGTGCGTGTTAGTTTGAGTGTGTTAGTGTGTGTCTGTCAGTGTGTGTCTGTTAGTATGAGTGTGTTAGTTTGTGTCTGTCAGTGTGTGTCTGTTAGTATGAGTGTGTTACTGTGTGTGTGTCAGTGTGTGTGTGTGTCAGTGTGTGTGTCAGTGTGTGTCAGTATGTGTGTGTCTGTGTGTGTGTGTCAGTGTGTGTGTGTGTCAGTGTGTGTGTGTCAGTGTGTGTGTGTTAGTGTGTGTGTGTGTCAGTGTGTGTGTCTGTGAGTGTGTGTGTCTGTCAGTGTGTGTGAGTGTGTGTCTGTTAGTGTGAGTGTGTCATTATGTGCATGTGTGTTTGTGTATGTGTGTGTCAGTGTGAGTGTGTTAGTGTGTGTAAGTGTGCGTCTGTTAGTGTGAGTGTGCTAGTGTGTGTGTGTCAGTGTGTGTCTGTTAGTGTGTATGTTTTAGTGTGTGTGTATAAGTGTGTGTGTGTCAGTGTGTGTGTGCCAGTGTGTGCGTGTGTGTCAGTGTGTGTGTGTTAGTGTGTGTGTGTGTGTGTCAGTGTTTCTCTGTCAGTGTGTTAGTGTGTGTGTCAGTGTTTCTCTGTCAGTGTGTGTGTGTTAGTGTGTGTGTGTTAGTGTGTCAGTGTGTGTGTGTGTCAGTGTGTGTGTATCAGTGTGTGTGTCAGTGTGTGTGTGTGTCAGTGTGTGAGTCAGTGTGTGTGTGTGTCAGTGTGTGAGTCAGTGATGGTGTGTGTGTCAGTGTGTGTGTGTCAGTGTGTGCCTGTTAGTGTGTGTGTTAGTGTGTGTCTGTTAGTGTGAGTGTGTTAGTGTGTGTGTGTCAGTGTGTGTGTGTCAGTGTGTGCCTGTTATTGTGTGTGTTAGTGTGTGTGTGAGTGTGTGTCTGTTAGTGTGAGTGTGTTAGTGTGTGTGTTTCAGTGTGTGTCTGTTAGTGTGAGTGTGTTAGTGTGAGTGTGTTAGTGTGTGTGTGTTAGTGTGTGTGTCAGTGTGTGTGTGTTAGCGTGTGTGTCAGTTTGTGCCTGTTAGTGTAAGTGTGTCATTATGTGTGTGTGTATGTCAGTATGTGTGTTAGTGTGAGTGTGTTTGTGTGTGTGTGTCAGTGTGTGTGTGTTAGTGTGTGTGTGTTTTAGTGTGAGTGTGTTTGTGTGTGTGTGTCAGTGTGTGTGTGTTAGTGTGTGTGTGTTAGTGTGAGTGTGTCAGTGTGTGTGTGTCAGTGTGTGTGTCAGTGTGTGTATGTTAGTGTGAGTGTGTTAGTTAGTGTGTGTCAGTGTGTGTGTGTCAGTGTGTGTCTGTTAGTGTGTGTGTGTTAGTGTGTGTGTGTCAGTGTGTGTATGTTAGTGTGTGTGTGTTAGTGTGTGTGTGTCAGTGTGTGTCTGTCAGTGTGAGTGTGTTAGTGTGTGTGTGTCAGTGTGTGTGTGTCAGTGTGTATCTGTTAGTGTGTGTGTGTCAGTGTGTGTGTGTCAGTGTGTGTCTGTTAGTGTGAGTGTGTTAGTGTGAGTGTGTTAGTGTGTGTGTGTTAGTGTGTGTGTCAGTGTGTGTGTGTTAGCGTGTGTGTCAGTTTGTGCCTGTTAGTGTAAGTGTGTCATTATGTGTGTGTGTATGTCAGTATGTGTGTTAGTGTGAGTGTGTTTGTGTGTGTGTGTCAGTGTGTGTGTGTTAGTGTGTGTGTGTTTTAGTGTGAGTGTGTTTGTGTGTGTGTGTCAGTGTGTGTGTGTTAGTGTGTGTGTGTTAGTGTGAGTGTGTCAGTGTGTGTGTGTCAGTGTGTGTGTCAGTGTGTGTATGTTAGTGTGAGTGTGTTAGTTAGTGTGTGTCAGTGTGTGTGTGTCAGTGTGTGTCTGTTAGTGTGTGTGTGTTAGTGTGTGTGTGTCAGTGTGTGTATGTTAGTGTGTGTGTGTTAGTGTGTGTGTGTCAGTGTGTGTCTGTCAGTGTGAGTGTGTTAGTGTGTGTGTGTCAGTGTGTGTGTGTCAGTGTGTATCTGTTAGTGTGTGTGTGTCAGTGTGTGTGTGTCAGTGTGTGTCTGTTAGTGTGTGTGTGTTAGTGTGTGTGTGTCAGTGTGTGTGTGTCAGTGTGTGTCTGTTAGTGTGTGTGTGTTAGTGTGTGTGTGTTAGTGTGTGTATGTTAGTGTGTGTGTGTCAGTGTGTGTGTGTCAGTGTGTGTCTGTTATAGTGTGAGTGTGTTAGTGTGTGTGTGTTAGTGTGTGTATGTTAGTGTGAGTGTGTTAGTGTGTGTGTGTCAGTGTATGAGTGTTAGTGTGAGTATGTTAGTGTGAGTGTGTTAGTGTGTGTGTTAGTGTGTGTGTCTGTTAGTGTGTGTGTGTTAGTGTGTGTGTGTTAGTGTGTGTCTGTTAGTGTGTGTGTCAGTGTGTGTCTGTTAGTGTGTGTGTGTTAGTGTGTGTGTGTCAGTGTGTGTGTGTTAGTGTGAGTGTGTTAGTGTGTGTGTGTCAGTGTGTGTGTGTCAGTGTGTGCCTGTTAGTGTGTGTGTTAGTGTGTGTCTGTTAGTGTGTGTGTGTTAGTGTATGTGTGTCAGTGTGAGTGTGTGTCTGTTAGTGTGAGTGTGTTAGTGTGTGTGTTTCAGTGTGTGTCTGTTAGTGTGAGTGTGTTAGTGTGAGTGTGTTAGTGTGTGTGTTAGTGTGTGTGTGTCAGTGTGTGTGTGTCAGTGTGTGCCTGTTAGTGTAAGTATGTCATTATGTGTGTGTGTATGTCAGTGTGTGTGTTAGTGTGAGTGTGTTTGTGTGTGTGTGTCAGTGTGTGTGTGTTAGTGTGTGTGTGTTAGTTAGTGTGTGTCAGTGTGTGTGTGTCAGTGTGTGTCTGTTAGTGTGTGTGTGTTAGTGTGTGTATGTTAGTGTGTGTGTGTCAGTGTGTGTATGTTAGTGTGTGTGTGTTAGTGTGTGTGTGTGTCAGTGTGTGAGTCAGTGTGTGTGTGTGTCAGTGTGTGAGTCAGTGATGGTGTGTGTGTCAGTGTGTGTGTGTCAGAGTGTGTGTGTCAGTGTGTGCCTGTTAGTGTGTGTGTTAGTGTGTGTCTGTTAGTGTGAGTGTGTTAGTGTGTGTGTGTCAGTGTGTGTGTGTCAGTGTGTGCCTGTTATTGTGTGTGTTAGTGTGTGTGTGTGTCAGTGTGTGTGTGAGTGTGTGTCTGTTAGTGTGAGTGTGTTAGTGTGTGTGTTTCAGTGTGTGTCTGTTAGTGTGAGTGTGTTAGTGTGAGTGTGTTAGTGTGTGTGTGTTAGTGTGTGTGTCAGTGTGTGTGTGTTAGCGTGTGTGTCAGTTTGTGCCTGTTAGTGTAAGTGTGTCATTATGTGTGTGTGTATGTCAGTATGTGTGTTAGTGTGAGTGTGTTTGTGTGTGTGTGTCAGTGTGTGTGTGTCAGTGTGTGTATGTTAGTGTGTGTGTGTTAGTGTGTGTGTGTCAGTGTGTGTCTGTCAGTGTGAGTGTGTTAGTGTGTGTGTGTCAGTGTGTGTGTGTCAGTGTGTATCTGTTAGTGTGTGTGTGTCAGTGTGTGTGTGTCAGTGTGTGTCTGTTAGTGTGTGTGTGTTAGTGTGTGTGTGTCAGTGTGTGTGTGTCAGTGTGTGTCTGTTAGTGTGTGTGTGTTAGTGTGTGTGTGTTAGTGTGTGTATGTTAGTGTGTGTGTGTCAGTGTGTGTGTGTCAGTGTGTGTCTGTTATAGTGTGAGTGTGTTAGTGTGTGTGTGTTAGTGTGTGTATGTTAGTGTGAGTGTGTTAGTGTGTGTGTGTCAGTGTATGAGTGTTAGTGTGAGTATGTTAGTGTGAGTGTGTTAGTGTGTGTGTTAGTGTGTGTGTCTGTTAGTGTGTGTGTGTTAGTGTGTGTGTGTTAGTGTGTGTCTGTTAGTGTGTGTGTCAGTGTGTGTCTGTTAGTGTGTGTGTGTTAGTGTGTGTGTGTCAGTGTGTGTGTGTTAGTGTGAGTGTGTTAGTGTGTGTGTGTCAGTGTGTGTGTGTCAGTGTGTGCCTGTTAGTGTGTGTGTTAGTGTGTGTCTGTTAGTGTGTGTGTGTTAGTGTATGTGTGTCAGTGTGAGTGTGTGTCTGTTAGTGTGAGTGTGTTAGTGTGTGTGTTTCAGTGTGTGTCTGTTAGTGTGAGTGTGTTAGTGTGAGTGTGTTAGTGTGTGTGTTAGTGTGTGTGTCAGTGTGTGTGTGTCAGTGTGTGCCTGTTAGTGTAAGTATGTCATTATGTGTGTGTGTATGTCAGTGTGTGTGTTAGTGTGAGTGTGTTTGTGTGTGTGTGTCAGTGTGTGTGTGTTAGTGTGTGTGTGTTAGTTAGTGTGTGTCAGTGTGTGTGTGTCAGTGTGTGTCTGTTAGTGTGTGTGTGTTAGTGTGTGTATGTTAGTGTGTGTGTGTCAGTGTGTGTATGTTAGTGTGTGTGTGTTAGTGTGTGTGTGTGTCAGTGTGTGAGTCAGTGTGTGTGTGTGTCAGTGTGTGAGTCAGTGATGGTGTGTGTGTCAGTGTGTGTGTGTCAGAGTGTGTGTGTCAGTGTGTGCCTGTTAGTGTGTGTGTTAGTGTGTGTCTGTTAGTGTGAGTGTGTTAGTGTGTGTGTGTGTCAGTGTGTGTGTGTCAGTGTGTGTGTGTCAGTGTGTGTGTGTCAGTGTGTGCCTGTTATTGTGTGTGTTAGTGTGTGTGTGTGTCAGTGTGTGTGTGAGTGTGTGTCTGTTAGTGTGAGTGTGTTAGTGTGTGTGTTTCAGTGTGTGTCTGTTAGTGTGAGTGTGTTAGTGTGAGTGTGTTAGTGTGTGTGTGTTAGTGTGTGTGTCAGTGTGTGTGTGTTAGCGTGTGTGTCAGTTTGTGCCTGTTAGTGTAAGTGTGTCATTATGTGTGTGTGTATGTCAGTATGTGTGTTAGTGTGAGTGTGTTTGTGTGTGTGTGTCAGTGTGTGTGTGTTAGTGTGTGTGTGTTTTAGTGTGAGTGTGTTTGTGTGTGTGTGTCAGTGTGTGTGTGTTAGTGTGTGTGTGTTAGTGTGAGTGTGTCAGTGTGTGTGTGTCAGTGTGTGTGTCAGTGTGTGTATGTTAGTGTGAGTGTGTTAGTTAGTGTGTGTCAGTGTGTGTGTGTCAGTGTGTGTCTGTTAGTGTGTGTGTGTTAGTGTGTGTATGTTAGTGTGTGTGTGTTAGTGTGTGTGTGTCAGTGTGTGTCTGTCAGTGTGAGTGTGTTAGTGTGTGTGTGTCAGTGTGTGTGTGTCAGTGTGTATCTGTTAGTGTGTGTGTGTCAGTGTGTGTGTGTCAGTGTGTGTCTGTTAGTGTGTGTGTGTTAGTGTGTGTGTGTCAGTGTGTGTGTGTCAGTGTGTGTCTGTTAGTGTGTGTGTGTTAGTGTGTGTGTGTTAGTGTGTGTATGTTAGTGTGTGTGTGTCAGTGTGTGTGTGTCAGTGTGTGTCTGTTATAGTGTGAGTGTGTTAGTGTGTGTGTGTTAGTGTGTGTATGTTAGTGTGAGTGTGTTAGTGTGTGTGTGTCAGTGTATGAGTGTTAGTGTGAGTATGTTAGTGTGAGTGTGTTAGTGTGTGTGTTAGTGTGTGTGTCTGTTAGTGTGTGTGTGTTAGTGTGTGTGTGTTAGTGTGTGTCTGTTAGTGTGTGTGTCAGTGTGTGTCTGTTAGTGTGTGTGTGTTAGTGTGTGTGTGTCAGTGTGTGTGTGTTAGTGTGAGTGTGTTAGTGTGTGTGTGTCAGTGTGTGTGTGTCAGTGTGTGCCTGTTAGTGTGTGTGTTAGTGTGTGTCTGTTAGTGTGTGTGTGTTAGTGTATGTATGTCAGTGTGAGTGTGTGTCTGTTAGTGTGAGTGTGTTAGTGTGTGTGTTTCAGTGTGTGTCTGTTAGTGTGAGTGTGTTAGTGTGAGTGTGTTAGTGTGTGTGTTAGTGTGTGTGTGTCAGTGTGTGTGTGTCAGTGTGTGCCTGTTAGTGTAAGTATGTCATTATGTGTGTGTGTATGTCAGTGTGTGTGTTAGTGTGAGTGTGTTTGTGTGTGTGTGTCAGTGTGTGTGTGTTAGTGTGTGTGTGTTAGTTAGTGTGTGTCAGTGTGTGTGTGTCAGTGTGTGTCTGTTAGTGTGTGTGTGTTAGTGTGTGTATGTTAGTGTGTGTGTGTCAGTGTGTGTATGTTAGTGTGTGTGTGTTAGTGTGTGTGTGTCAGTGTGTGTGTGTCAGTGTGTGTCTGTCAGTGTGAGTGTGTTAGTTAGTGTGTGTCAGTGTGTAACTGTTAGTGTGAGTGTGTTAGTGTGTGTATGTTAGTGTGTGTGTTAGTGTGTGTATGTTAGTGTGTGTGTGTCAGTGTGTGTGTGTCAGTGTGTGTCTGTTAGTGTGTGTGTGTTAGTGTGTGTATGTTAGTGTGTGTGTGTTAGTGTGTGTATGTTAGTGTGAGTGTGTTAGTGTGTGTGTGTCAGTGTATGTGTGTTAGTGTGTGTCTGTTAGTGTGTGTGTGTTAGTGTGTGTATGTTAGTGTGTGTGTGTTAGTGTGTGTGTGTTAGTGTGTGTATGTTAGTGTGAGTGTGTTAGTGTGTGTGTGTCAGTGTATGTGTGTCAGTGTATGTGTGTTAGTGTGAGTGTGTTAGTGTGTGTGTGTTAGTGTGTGTGTCTGTTAGTGTGTGTGTGTTAGTGTGTGTGTGTTAGTGTGTGTCTGTTAGTGTGTGTGTGTCAGTGTGTGTCTGTTAGTGTGTGTGTGTTAGTGTGTGTGTGTCAGTGTGTGTGTGTTAGTGTGAGTGTGTTAGTGTGTGTGTGTCAGTGTGTGTATGTTAGTGTGAGTGTGTTAGTGTGTGTGTGTCAGTGTGTGTGTGTCAGTGTGTGTGTGTTAGTGTGTGTCTTTTAGTGTGAGTGTGTTAGTGTGTGTGTGTGTCAGTGTATGTGTGTTCGTGTGTGTGTGTCAGTGTGTGTGTGTCAGTGTGTGTCTGTTAGTGTGTGTGTGTTAGTGTGTGTATGTTAGTGTGAGTGTGTTAGTGTGTGTGTGTCAGTGTGTGTGTGTTAGTGTGTGTCTGTTAGTGTGAGTGTGTTAGTGTGTGTCAGTGTGTGTCTGTTAGTGTGTGTGTGTTTGTGAGTGTGTTAGTTTGAGTGTGTTAGTGTGAGTGTGTTAGTGTGAGTGTATTAGTGTGTGTGTGTCAGCGTGTGTGTGTTTGTGTGTGCATGTTAGTTTGAGTGTGTTAGTGTGAGTGTTTTAGTGTGTGTGTTAGTGTGTGTTAGTGTGAGTGTGTTAGTGTGAGTGTGCTTGTGTGAGCATGTTAGTTTGAGTGTGTTAGTGTGTGTCTGTCAGTGTGTGTGTGTGTCAGTGTGTGTCTGTTAGTGTGAGTGTGTTAGTGTGTCTGTCAGTGTGTATGTGTCAGTGTGTGTGTGTGTCAGTGTTTTTCTGTCAGTGTATGTGTGTGTGTCAGTGTGTGTGTGTCAGTGTGTGTGTGTTAGTGTGGGTGTCAGTATGTGTGTGTGTGTCAGTGTGTGTGTGTGTCAGTGTGTGTGTCAGTGTGTGTGTCAGTATGTGTGTGTGTGTCAGTGTGTGTGTGTGTCAGTGTGTGTGTCAGTGTGTGTGTGTCAGTGTGTGTGTCAGTATGTGTGTGTGTGTCAGTGTGTGTGTGTGTCAGTGTGTGTGTCAGTGTGTGTGTGTCAGTGTGTGTGTCAGTGTGTGTGTGTCAGTGTGTGTGTCAGTATGTGTGTGTGTGTCAGTGTGTGTGTGTGTCAGTGTGTGTGTCAGTGTGTGTGTCAGTATGTGTGTGTGTGTCAGTGTGTGTGTGTGTCAGTGTGTGTGTCAGTGTGTGTGTCAGTGTGTGTGTGTGTCAGTGTGTGTGTCAGTGTGTGTGTGTGTGTCAGTGTGTGTGTCAGTGTGTGTGTCAGTATGTGTGTGTGTGTCAGTGTGTGTGTGTTAGTGTGTGTGTGTCAGTGTGTGTGTCTGTGAGTGTGTGTGTGTCAGTGTGTGTGTGTTAGTGTGTGTGTGTCAGTGTGTGCCTGTTAGTATGTGTGTGTTAGTGTGAGTGTGTGTCAGTGTGTGTGTGTGTGTGTGTCTGTTAGTGTGAGTGTGTTAGTGTGTGTGTGTCAGTGTGTGTCTGTTAGTGTGAGTGTGTTAGTGTGTGTGTGTTAGTGTGAGTGTGTTAGTGAGTGTGTGTTAGTGTGAGTGTGTTAGTGTGTGTGTGTCAGTGTGTGTCTGTTAGTGTAAGTGTGTCATTATATGTGTGTGTATGTCAGTGTATGTGTGTTAGTGTGAGAGTGTTTGTGTGTGTGTGTGTGTCAGTGTGTGTCTGTTAGTGTGTGTGTGTCAGTGTGTGTGTGTCAGTGTGTGTGTGTTAGTGTGTGTGTTAGTGTGAGTGTGTTAGTGTGTGTCAGTGTGCGTCTGTTAATGTGAGTGTGTTAGTGTGTGTGTGTCAGTGTGTTTTAGTTTGAGTGTGTTAGTGTGTGTGTTAGTGTGTTAGTGTGTGTGTGTTAGTGTGTGTGTGTCAGTGTGTTTTAGTTTGAGTGTGTTAGTGTGTGTGTTAGTGTGTGTGTCAGTGTGTGTCTGTTAGTGTGTGTATGTGTCAGTGTGTGTGTGTTAGTGTGTGTGTGTTAGTGTGTGTGTTTTAGTGTGTGTGTGTGTTTGTGTGTGTTTGTGTGTGTTAGTGTGTGTTAGTGTGAGTGTGTTAGAGTGTGTGTTAGTGTGTGTGTGTCAGTGTGTGTTAGTTTGTGTATGTTAGTGTGAGTGTGTTAGTGTGTGTGTGTTAGTGTGTGTGTGTTAGTGTGTGTGTGTGTGTGTTTGTGTGTGCATGTTAGTTTGAGTGTGTTAGTGTGTGTGTGTTAGTGTGTGTGTGTTAGTGTGAGTGTGTTTGTGTGTGTCTGTTAGTGTAAGTGTGTCATTATGTGTGTGTGTCTGTCAGTGTGTGTGTGTTAGTGTGAGTGTTCTAGTATGTGTGTGTCAGTGTGTGCTAGTTTGAGTGTGTTAGTGTGTGTGTGTTAGTGTGAGTGTTCTAGTATGTGTGTGTCAGTGTGTGTTAGTTTGAGTGTGTTAGTGTGTGTGTGTCAGTGTGTGTGTTTGTGTGTGCATGTTAGTGTGAGTGTATTAGTGTGTGTGTGTCAGTGTGTGTGTATGTCAGTGTGTCAGTATATATCAGTGTGCCGGTGTATGCGTGTAAAAAAATTCTCTCTCTGTCTCTCTACCTATAAAACTCTTTCCTTTTCTGTTATGCTCACTTATCCGCCACCTAATTTGGAGATGGAGGCGACTTCTAGAAGCTTAGGCTGGTTGAAAACTAACTGGAGATGTTGTTCCTTTTCAGCCAACTGAAGGCCAAAGAGTCCAAAGATGAACATGGTGATGCCACATAGACGCAACCTTTGACCCGTTGAACCCAGAAGTGCTACTGTGAGATAACTAAAGTTATCAGAGCAATCAACACAAGAATTTTTTTTTGTGATGTGGCCAGCATTTATTGCCCATCCCTAATTGCCCTCGAGAAGGTGGTGGTGAGCCTCCTTCTTGAACCGCGGCAGTCCGTGCGGTGAAGGTGCTCCCACAGTGCTGTTAGGGAGGGAGTTCCAGGTCCATGTTTGGTCAATACCATTTCAGAAGCCCATCTGGTAGATTGAAATACTGGAATGTCACTCAAAACCCTTTATAAGAGGGTATCCAAATTGAATGACTTTATTTTTTTCATCTCTGAGACCTGGATTTACAAACATACGAATAATGACAGGCAGATAATGACCCTCTGGTCTACCCAGCTTGTCCCACACCCTGTGTCTCACAACACATACACTCATGGGCAACACGGTGGCATAGTGGTTAGCACTGGTGCCTCACAGCGCCAGGGACCCGGGTTCGAACCTGACCTAGGGTGACTGTCTGTGTGGAGTTTGCACATTCTCCCCGTGTCTGCGTGGGTTTCCTCCGGGTGCTCCGGTTTCCTCCCACAGTCCAAAAATGTGCGGGTTAGGTTGATTTGGCTATGATAAATTGACCCTTAGTGTTAGGGGGGGATTAAATATGTGGGGTTATGGGGATAGGATGGGATATGTTAGGGGGAATTAAATACGTGGGGTTACGGGGGTAGGGTGGGATATGTGTACTGTGGGGATTAAAGCAGGGACAGGGTACTGGATTTGGATGATCAGCCATGATCGTATTGAATGGTGGAGCAGGCTCGACGGGCCGAATGGCCTACTCCTGCTCCTAGATTCTATGTTTCTATGTTTCTCTCCTTCTCTCCACCCCACCCAAAGTCATGTGATCTCCCGGGAGAGGCAAAAATCCAGACAAAAACCCAGGCCAATTTGGGGAACAAAAATCTGGGAAATTCCCCTCCGACCCATCTAGGCGATATGAGGAGATCGCTCTGGCCCTGAATTCCCTGCAGTACCTACCTTCTGTAAGAAGTGATCTCCACCCCAGCCAATAACATGTCCAGCTCTCGCTTGAAGGGATTCAGTGAATCGGCGTCCACCACACGACACGGCAGCCTGTCCCAGAGGTCCACTGTTCGCTGGGAAAAGAACCACCTCCTGACATCTAACCTCGATCTGGCCTTACACAACTTAACCCTGGTCCTCCCCAATCTATATATTCGGAACAAGCTGTCAACTGGAACACAATGGGCCAAAAATTCGGCCCTTCCCGGGTGAGTACGCACTGTGTACTCACCCGTAAGGCGTCCTGAAGTGCCGGTTTCCTGCATGCACTGCGCATGTGCGGGAAACCGGAACTTCCGGTCTGGTGAAGGGGGCGGTTCAGACGTGAACCGCGTGCGCGGTAGAGGCTGCGCGCACGCAGCAAACTTAGGGTTTTTTTCAGGTTTATCCGGGAGGCTATGGGCCAAAAATTCATCCCGCGACGCGAGAGTACGCACTGCGTACTCTCGCGTATTCCCACTCCAATTGCCGGTTTTCTGCATGCCCTGTGCATGCGCTGAAAACCGGCAATTGCTCTTTTGAAAAGGGAGCGGTTCCTCGGTGCATCGCGTGCGCGCTACAGGCTGCGCGCACGCTGTGCACTTCATGCTTTGGACGCGCAGGTAAGTACGGAAGATTTTAGAAATGGAAAAAGGAGGAGTAAGACCCACTTTTAACAAGGTAAGTAGTGAATTAAGTATTTTTTTGAATTTTTTTTAACAGGTATATCTTTTTTAGAGACTTTAAAGACAGGTAAGTTTATTTTTATAACTTTTTAAAAGATTTAAAATTTTTTCAAAAATTTAATTTTTTATTTAAAATGGTTAATTTAATTAACTATACTTATTTTATTAATGTGATGGTTTTAAAAAAAAATTTAATTGAGGTTTAGCTGTTATTTTGGGGGGGTGTAAGATTCATAGATTTCACAGCACGTATGTGAAACTTATGAATGGAAGATGGTGTGCTGCCATTGGCTCTAACTGAGTCACGTGATCCCACAGCTCGCACGAATTCACTACGCCGGTGGGATACGCAAGCCCAGCACAGCTGATGTCTGGAACATCAAGTTCGTGCGAGCTGGATCTGAAAAAGCACAAGCGGAGTGAGAGATCGCGGGGAAGGCTTACCCCCGCGGGAACAGAGCGAGATCAATTTCTGGGCCTATGTATTGAAGAACCTGCGCTTTTAAAAAGGAGGCACAGGACCCGTTTTCAACAAGGTAAGTGGTTAATTAATTATAATTTAAATTTTTTTTCAACAGGTTTATCTTTTTTAGATACTTTAAGGAAAGGTAAGTTTATTTTTAGCACTGTTAAAAAGTATTTTAATTTTTTCAAAATTTTAAATTTTTGTTTAAAGTAGTTAATTTATTTAACTTATAGTTATTTTATAAATGTGATCTTTAAAAAAAAATTTATTTTAAGTTTAGCTGTTCTTTTGGGGCCGATTTCAATTCACAGATTTGACAGGTCTTCCTGTCAAATCTATGAATGAAAGATGGTCTGCTGCCATTGGCTCTCCATGGCCCACGTGATCCCAGGGGACGCATCGCACTAACTGCGCCCTGGGACACGCAAGCACTGCGTGCCGGCACTTGGAGCAGGCCCAGGAGCTGAAGTTCCCGTGGGCCCAGAGGTCAACGGCAGGCGCGGTAGGTAAGTGCGCGCGGGATCCTTACCCCCGCGGCAAGCCGGAGAGGCGAATTTCAGGGCCAATATATTCCTTTTCCTCCATTTTGAACTCAGCCTGTGGCGAAAGCTTTCTTGTCCAGTCAGCAGTCGAGATCCTAGGCGAGAGAAGTCTGCAGTGTTACGATCCAGATCACAGTGGGTGCAAATCAGTGGCATAAAGCTTCATTAATTGGTAATTTCACACAGAGAGACCATAATGATCGCCGGTGTAGAAAATTGCAAAAGAAAACAAACCAAATCACTTTCAAGCAGCGAGGCGGAAGAGAGGGGGAGACGGCTCGGCTGAAGGCGACAACAAGACACGTTATTGAGGAGTGACCTTGTGCCAATTCTGGCCTCTTGCGCATCCCCTGATTTTCATCGCTCCACCATTGGCGGCCGTGCCTTCAGCTGCCTGGGCCCCAAGCTCTGGAATTCCCTGCCTACACCTCTCCGCCTCTCCCTCCCCCTTTAAGAGGCTCCTTAAAACCTACCTCATTATCCAAGCTTTCGGTCACCTGTCCTAACATCACCTTGTGTGGCTTGGTGTCAAATTTCGTTTGATAATCGCTCCTGTAGAGCGTCTCAGGACCTTTTTTCCTCCATTAAAGGCGCTATACAGATGCAAGTTGTTGTTGTTGTGCCTGGTCAATGCCGTCAGTGACCTGGAAGTGCTTGATGTTGACCTGAAGTATTCAGAGTGTTGCATTCCTCAGCATTGGCGAGCGCAAAAATGCAGCAAAAATTCTACGTTCAATAAACGGAGATACCTGTGATGTATTTGCACCCAAGAGATTTGATTTGCACCAGAGTCAATTCCAATGTAATCTTGGTGGGTGAGAGTAAAATCTCCTTCTGCACAGCCGTTATATTAGTATATATTAAAAATGTGAGCCGGCAGCAGGTAGTGTGATCCAATACAATTATTTTGTCGCCCCCAGTGCGAACACAATACATCTTTATTATACACGAGGAAAACCAGCCCTACATGTGGCCTAACCAGCGGTCCTTAAAGGGACTGCGGCCACCAAAAAGATAAGTTTGTTGAGGCTGCCGCGAAACACGAATGGAGGCTGAATCCATATGTGGAAAACAAGAAAACTTTAATTCACTGCATGGCACACAAAATGGCTGACAGAGCTGCTCCCAGAATTCTCTGCTAAAAACTCCAAGGGGGAAAAATTCAGTTGGTTGCGCCTCCCGTTAGCGCCTTAAGAGGGCGCTAATGGGGCGCAAAGCATCTAGCGCCCGGGCGCAGCGATGTTTGCGCCGCTCGGGAACTTAACTAGAGATTGTGCGGCGGCGCTAAACTTTACCGCTGCGACCACCTGCGCGCGCAGATTGTGACGTCATTCCATGGTGCAACGCCCTTGTGGCGCCCCGGAGCGGAAATTGAGTGGCGCCCCTGCCTTACCGCCTGGCGCATCCAACGACTAGAAGACTGGAACGCTATCAATCGCTGTGGGGCTGGGGGGGGTGCTATTTAAAGGGGGCCTCTTCCTGTCTTTTATTGTTGGTGGCATTTTTGAACTACGCATTCTGAGAGAGAGAGGGAGAGACTTCTGGAGAGATTCAACGTTGTGTGAAGGAGTTTTGGGTACTGAGCAGCACTTTGCAGGTTCATTTTGATTTGCCATTCCTTGTATCGATTTAGCAGAGACTGTGGGAGCTGCACTCTGAGCTCTTTGCCTGGTACTCTCCATTGTTCTTTCCAGCACATTTGATGTGCAAGTCTCTCCAGGCCGAGATTCAAGGCTGCAATGAACAGGATGTGGATGGAAAGCAAGATTAACCATCCCCTTTAAGAACTGGCCCGTGCCATTGTGTGTGTGTTCCATTGCTGACTGACATTACATGAGCTTCGCCAGCGCTCTGAGTTAGCGCCTCGCTCCTTGGCCTTTGCGCCTTAAGACAGGTGTGCAGCGCCTGATTCAGCACTCCACTCACCTCCCGGGGCGGTAAAAGTGAAGTTTCCAGTCAGTGCCGATAATTAGCGCCAGGCGCTAATATTTGCGTCCAGACGATATTTGCGCCCCAAATGGGGCGCGACCTAATTTTTCCCCCCAAGACTTCTCTGGGTAAAACCTGAGGCCCCGCCCCCTTCTGCCTTAAAGGTAATGGGGGAAAAATTCAGCTGCTTGCGCCTCCCGTTAGCGCCTTAAGAGGGCGCTAATGGGGCGTAAAGCAGCTAACGCCCGGGCGCAGCGCCGCCCACGCCTCCCGAAAAATTTAGTGGGAGGTTAGCGGCGGCGGCAGCCGGTAGCGCCCTGTGGCGCTGCGCCGCCGGCGATGACGTCATCGCCGTGCGCAGCACCCCGCTCGCGCCCCGGCCGTGATCTTCAGTCGCGCCCCCTGATTTACCGCCAGACGCTATGTCCGACGGGTTCAGGGAGGCGTACGTGCGGCCGGGGCGGCGATATTTAAAGGGGAGGTGGCAGGCGGCCATTTTTGTTGCTGGCCGCCTGCCAGCACCTGCCCCCGTTGCTGTCCCCGGCCCCCGTGAAGCCCCCCCACCGTGAAGTGCCGGCTGCGCTCCAAGAGCCCGGCACTTCTCTTGAGTGCCGGGCTCTTTTGCCGGCACTCCCGATCCCTGGGGGCCCAGCTGGGCCCCGGTTCGCGCTGCGCAGGGTCCCTCCCCTTTAAGAAGGGGAGGAAGGCCTGCAATACCGTGGCACGTAGCGCCAGGATATTCACTCGCAGCGCCCCAAGAGGGATGCGGGGTGCTTCCAGTGGCGCCCCGCTTCCCTCTTGGGGCGCAACCACTGAAGTTCCGGCGCGGGGCCGCTAATTTTTTCGGGGCGCTAAAAGTCGCGCCCCGGCGAGGTTAGCGCCCCAAATGGGGCGCGACTCAATTTTTACCCCAATGTGCCTTAAAGGGGAAGGTGCTGGAAATTTGTCCACAGACGGAAGAGTGGATTATGCCCGTTTTAGGTGGCGATCCGCCACACAGCTCCCCCCAGAATCCGCTTAGGAGGTGTGGACGAGACGGTGCGGCGGTCTGATGGGCCGGCCGGAGCGGCTCTTGTAGGACGCCGGTAGACGTGGAATGGCCGGACGTGGAGCAGCCGGGTGAACCGACTTGAGGGCAGGTCGGCCGCGTGGCGGTGGACGAGCTGCAGGGACCTGCTCCCCGGGCTCCGAGTGTGCTGGCTTGAGTCGGTCCACCGACACTTTTTCAGGTCCTGTCGCCCACTTGCAGGGTGAAAAATTTGTCCCCAGCCTGTAGCACCTTGTAGGGCCCGTCGTACGGGGGTTGAAGGGGTCCGCGGTGGGCGTCGTGCCGGACGAAAACAAACCGTGCCTGGTGCAGGCTTAGTGGGACGTGTGAGGTGGATTCGCCGTGTCGGGCAATGGGCACCGGGGCGAACTGCAGCGCCGGTGAGGCGAAGTCGTGGCGTTGCTGGTCGGCTGACCAGGGTGTCGTGGCGGTGGGCAGGAACTCGCCGGGTACGCGCAGCGGCTGACCGTACACGAGCTCTGCTGCCGATGCTTGGAGGTCTTCTTTAACCGCGGTGCGCAGGCCGAGGATGACCCACGGAAGTCGGTCGGTCCAGGCGCCGTCTTGGAGGCTGGCTCGAAGAGATGCCTTCAAGGATCTGTGGAACCGCTCACACAGTCCGTTGGCTTGGGGGTGGTACGCTGTGGTGCGGTGAATGGTCACCCCGAGATTGCGTGCGACGGCGGTCCAGAGTTCAGAGGTAAATTGCGGACCTCTGTCTGACGTCATGTCGGAGGGGACGCCGAACCGTGCGACCCAGGTGCTGACGAAGGCTCTGGCGATGTCGGCGGTGGTGGTAGAGGTCAGTGGAATTGCCTCAGGCCAGCGTGTGGTGCGGTCAACGATGGTCAGCAAGTGCGTGTGGCCTTGCGACGGCGCCAGGGGCCCGACGATGTCCACGTGGATGTGGTCGAATCTCCGCTAGGGGACGGTAAACTCCTCGAGGGGTGCTTTCGTGTGTTGCTGTACCTTGGCCCGTTGGCAGGCTAGGCAGGAGTTGGCCCAAGTACGCACATCCTTGCGAAGGCCGCGCCAGACAAAGCGGTTGGCTACCAATTTGATGGATGCGCGGGCGCCGGGGTGGGAGAGGTTGTGGAGAATGTCGAATACCCGGCGGCGCCAGGACGCTGGGACGACGGGCCGAGGTTGACATAGGGATATGTCGCACTTGACCGTGACTGCGGTCGGGCCACAGGCGATGTCGGCCAGGCGTAGCCCTGGTAGGTTGGTGGGTGCGGAGAGCAGATCAGGGTCGGTGATCTGGTCTGCTGCGAGTTGAGCGTAGTCGACTGCTAGGTGCGCGGCATGGATGGCGGGGCAGGAGAGGCAGTCGGCTACCACGTTGTCTCGGCCGGAGACGTGTTGGATGTCCGTGGTGAACTCGGACACTGCCGCGAGCTGGCGCTGCTGCCTGGCGGACCAGGGGTCGGTTGTCTTTGCCATTGCGAATGTCAGGGGCTTGTGGTCGACAAATGCAGTGAAGGGGTGGCCCTCAAGCAAAAACCGGAAATGGCGGACCGCCAGGAACAGCGCGAGGAGCTCGTGGTCGAAGGTGCTGTACTTGACCTCCGGGGGGCGTAGTTGGCGGCTGAAGAAGGCAAGTGGTTGCCAGGCGCCGTCGACCCACTGCTCATACACGGCACCGACCGCGTGGTCGGAGGCGTCCGCGGTGAGCGCTACCCTGGCATTGGGCCATGGGTGCGCGAGCAGGGTGGCGTTAGCGAGCGCGGTCTTGGTGGAATTGAAGGCGGCGGACGCGTCTGCCGTCCATTGGACCGCCATCTCGCTGCTCCTGCCCCGGAGGGCTTCATACAGGGGCCTCATGAGGGACGCCGCTTTGGGGATGAAGCGGTTATAGAAATTCACCATCCCGAGGAACTCCTGGAGGCCTTTGATGGTGGTGAGGGCGGGGAAATTGTTGGACGGCCTGCACCTTGGTCGGGGTCACCAATGTTGAGGCTGAATCCATATGTGGAAAACAAGAAAACTTTAATTCACTGCATGGCACACAAAATGGCTGAGAGAGCTGCTCCCAGAATTCTCTGCTAAAAACTCCAAGGGGGAAAAATTAGGTCGCGCCCCGTTTGGGGTGCAAATATCGTCTGGACGCAAAAATTAGCGCCTGGCGCTAATTATCGCCACTGACTGGAAACTTCACTTTTACCGCCCCGGGAGTTGAGTGGAGCGCTAAATCAGGCGCTGCACACCTGTCTTAAGGCGCAAAGGCCGAGCAGGGAGGCGCTAACTCAGCGCGCGAGCGCAGCGCAGGTGCTGCCAGTTAGCGAGGGAACTCAGACACACTGGCGCCGGCCAGTTCTTAAAGCGGGGGGGCCAACTTGCTCCCCAGCCACACCCTGCTCATTGTAGCCTTGAATCTCGGCCTGGAGAGACCTGTGAATCCATTTTGCTGCCAAGGATGGAGAGGGTGAGAGAACGAGCTCAGCGCTTCACCGAGCGGACCTTGGATGCTCTGGTTGGCGCGGTGGAGCGCAGAAGATCTATACTCTTCCCTGAGAGTGGCAGGAGGCCTTTGCCACGCGAGTACAGAAGAGTGTGGAGGGAGGTGGCTCAGAGCGTCTCCTCCAGGAGCATGGTGCCCAGGACCCATGTTCAATGCCGCAAAAAGTTCAACGACCTCACTCGGGTCGTCAGGGTGAGTGGCTTTTTCTCAATACCTCTCCATCCCTCCATCTCAACCTCACTCTATGGCCAGAGGGTCTTAAAACCCCAATGCACAACACTCATCCAACACCTATGGCCCTTTCATGAAACACACACACACATTCCACACTTTGCATACAGTAAGGGCTATTCACCTATGGGAGGCACATCAGGCAAGACCATGGCTGTATATTTACTCAGATGCTGTCCTTTTTCTTGCAGGCCAAGCTGGCGCATAATAGGAGACAGCAGCAACGGACAGGTGGAGGGCGGCCTCAGCTGCAACCCCTCAGCGATCTTGAGGAGCGCGTCCACAGGATTGTGGCAAGCCGGGTGATCGGTCCCGTCGCCACTGGAGACGCCGACCCCGTTCTGGACAGCAATGGTAAGGACATCACCTTTTTGTCCTCTGTCCTTCCACTTGTCCCTCACAACACCAGCCTTTGACACTTTCAATCCAACTTGCTAACTCGCTGCACTTACTCCTCCCTTACTGCCACCCTGTCCTCACGCTAAAGCCACTCTTGTACCTCCCTGCTTTCAGATGGTGATTCACCAGCTGAGGAGACGGGCCCTGAAGCTGCCAGTGGGAGTGAAGCTGCAGCCGAGGAGGAAGAGGAAGCCGGAGCATCAGTGCCACCCTCTCCCGAGGAAGCTCATGCCCACACTGGGAACACGCCTTCCCTGGAGGGGAGCAGGGGGGAAGGGTCTGATGAGGGTGAAGCTCCAGGACCCAGCGGGCTGCAGCAACGCCATGGGGGTAGGGAAGAACGGGGGCCTTCTCCCCAGAGGGAGAGTATGCCAGCGACTCCTACTGCAATGGACGCAGAGGAGGAGCGGCTGATCGCAGAAATGAACACCCAGGCGGTGGGCATGCACACTGAGCTCATGGGTGCAGTGGGAAGGGTGCCCGAATGCATTGAGTCACTGGCAAGGAGTGTGGAGCACTTCGCTGTAGCACAGGCGGATGCCACACTAAAGCTTAGTGCTGCAATTCAGTCACTGACTGCCGTGATCCCATCTCTGACTGCTCTCATGCAGACTCAGATTGAGGCCACGCGAGCACTGACTGCTGCCAACTTCGATGGTTCGTTCACATGTCCCCGGGGCTCTCACCGCGCCGCAGCAGGCCAGCAATCTGTGCTCCAGCAGATTGCTCCAGATGCTGAAGTGCTGCCCCGTGGGAGTGCCAGTGTGTCGGTCGAGCAGGGAGTTGCTGTCCTCTCTCACGATGACAGCATTCCTGCTGCCAACACTGTCACTTCTCCACTGCACTTGCCACCGCCTGTAGGACAGACTGCTGCCGCCCATGCAGAGTTGGTGCAGTCTGCAGCTGGGCCCTCCAGGCCCAGAACTGGTCGAGGCCGTCCTTCAGGGGCATCTGCAGTGTCAGGGTCTGACAATCAGCAGCCTTCCACCAGCCTTGCTGCAGCCACTGAGGTCCCATTACGGAGGAGCAGTAGGGTTAGAAGGGGGGAAGTGCGCAAGGGCAAAAAGTAGGAGGTGTGACAAAATGCTGGTCATTTTTTTATTAAAGGCCGAGGTTCGTGGTCCAACTTTTGTCTAGTGTTTTGGACATTATCTCCAGGTTGTGAGAACCAGTTATGTTAATGACTGTTTTTTTGTGTTTATTTCTATGAGTTTGTCATGAGGAAATGACACACACAGAGTTTGTAAAATAAATAAGTTTTTGTATTCAAAATATACATGTTTGGTGTTTGGAATCATTGGTGCCTTGGCCGGCTTAGGGGTTGCGTGCTGGGTTCATTGATGTTGTTAGCAATGGCAGAAGCCATTTCCACAGCAGGGGCCCTAGAAGCGGCTTGCTATCAGCCGTTGACGGACGGCCCTTGCAGTTTCACCATTGTGGGCCGCCCTCCCGCCTTGGTGCTGCTGATGATCATCCTCCTCGTCCTCTTCCTCCTCTTCCTCCTCCTCCTCTGGCGGTGCTCCAAGGCCTGGTGGCATTGGCTGGGTCCTGACGATTGCCATGTTATGCAACATGCAGCACACAACTACGGATACTCGCTCAGGCGAGTACTGCAGGGCTCCTCCAGAATGGTCGAGACAGCGGAACCGTTGCTTCAGCACGCCGATTGTGCGCTCAATGATGTTCCTGGTAGCTTGATGGCTCTCGTTGTACCGCAGCTCAGCATGGGTGTTGGGCGTACGGAGCGGTGTCATCAGCCAGGTGCTCAATGGATACCCCTTGTCCCCGAGAAGCCAACCAACTGGCTGATGCGGTGCCTCGAAAAGTTCTGCCACAGTGGTCTGGCGCAGGATGAAAGCATCGTGGCAGCTGCCAGGATAGTGGGCATTGACAGCGAGTATCAGCTGTCTGTGGTCACAGACCAACTGAACATTCAAGGAATGGAACCCCTTTCTGTTCCGGAATTCCTCGGCATTCTCATGTGGAGCACGCAAAGCCACATGCGTGGAGTCAATGGCGCCCTGCACCATGGGGAAGCCCGCTATCCTCGCAAAGCCCAGAGCGTGGTCACGCTGCTTGTCTGGGGTCATGGGGAAAGAGATGAACTCTCGTCTCCTTTTAAAGAGGGCATTTGTGACCTGCCGGATGCAGCAATGCACCGCGAACTGGGAGATATTGGCGAGGTCCCCAGCAGCAGCTTGAAATGAGCCAGTAGCATAGAAGTTGAGAGCCACTGTGACCTTCACTGCCACCGACAGAGACGTCCTGGACCTCAGTTGAGGCTGCAGATCTGGCTGCAGCAGGTGGCAGAGCTCAGTGACCACCTCCTTGCTGAATCGCAGCCTTCGCAAACACAGCTCCTCAGACATATGAATGTAGGAGAGCTGTTCACGATATACCCTGGGAGGGTAAGCTCTCCTGTACATACGCCTGTTGGCCCTCCTCCGTCTGGCCATCATTGCCACTCTCTCTCTGCGTCTCTGTGTCCTCCGATTCAGCTGGAGCAGGACGACGCCCCCATTCAGTGCAGCCCCCATAGTCTCTTTGCAAGCAAAGTTATGAAGGACAGCAACCAAAGTACCAGCGAAGTTAGGATCAGTAGGCAAAACTACCTCACAAAGCATTGATTCAATGCAGAAGTCTCTCTTTCTCTCTCTCCGAATCTCTCTCTCTCTCTCTCTCTCAGAACGAGTGGTGCAAAAATGTCAACCACAGAAAAAGACAGGAAGAGGCCCCCTTTAAATAGCGCCCCCCCAGCCCCACAGCGATTGATAGCGTTCCAGTCTTCCGGTCGTTGGATGCGCCAGGCGGTAAGGCAGGGGGCGCCACTCAATTTCCGCTCCGGGGCGCCACAAGAGCGTTGCACCATGGAATGACGTCACAATCTGCGCGCGCAGGTGGTCGCGGCGGTAAAGTTTAGCGCCGCCGCACAATGTCTAGTTAAGTTCCCGAGCGGCACAAACATCGCTGCGCCCGGGCGCTAGCGGCTTTGCGCCCCATTAGCGCCCTCTTAAGGCGCTAACGGGAGGCGCAACCAACTGAATTTTTCCCCCCAAGACTTCTCTGGGTAAAACCTGAGGCCCCGCCCCCTTCTGCCTTAAAGGTAATGTGCCTTAAAGGGGAAGGTGCTGGAAATTTGTCCACAGACGGAAGAGTGGATTATGCCCGTTTTAGGTGGCAATCCGCCACAAGTTTCTCAAAAATACTTCGCTAAGTGTGGAGCTGGGTTGAGCAGGAATGTCCCTTCCGACCCTGCCTATGAAGAGCGCGAGTTGCTGCTGGACGTTAATTACCCCCGCCCCCCCACGCCCCCCCCAGGATCGCATGCATTCCCCCCCCACCGCCCCCACCCCCCGCCCCCGCCTGGATCGCCTGCACTCCCCCCCCCCCGCCCCAGCCTGGATCGCCTGCACTCCCCCCCCCCGCCCCCGCCTGGATCGCCTGCACTACACCCCCCCCACCCCCACCCCCCGCCCCCGCCTGGATCGCCTGCACTCCCCCCCGCCACCCCCACCCCCCGCCCCCGCCTGGATCGCCTGCACTCCCCCCCGCCACCCCCACCCCCCCCGCCCCCGCCTGGATCGCCTGCACTCCCCCCCCCACCCCCACCCCCCGCCCCCGCCTGGATCGCCTGCACTCCCCCCCCCACCCCCACCCCTTCCCAGTTGACTCCCACTTCCTCACTTTCCTCGCTCGCACCAGCCCAATCTTCCATCGCACTTCACCGACGAGCCGCCCGTTACTCTTCGCAACGGGCTGGCTCGATGGAAGTCAGGCCCGATTTTGGGCCTTGGGCCTCACCATTCAGGCGCTGGGAGCTGTTCCTGCACACCCCCCCCCCCCCCCCACACACACTCCCCCGCCCCCCCCCCCTCCCCTGCAGCCCGGATTTCAAGGCCACGACCTCTGGGCTGATGATCTTAAACCACAACCACTAGGCTATCGAGGTGTCAGCCGTGGCTCAGTGGGTAGCACTCTCTCTCGCCTCTGAGTCAGAAGGTTGTGGGTTCAAGTCCCACCCCAGGGACTTTGAGCGCAGAAATCTAGGCTGACACTCCAGTGCAGTGCTGAGGGAGTGCTGCACTGTCGGAGGTGCCGTCTTTCGGATGAGACGTTAAACCGAGGCCCCGTCTGCTCTCTCAGGTGGGCGTAAAAGATCCCATGGTCACTATTTCGAAGAAGAGCAGGGGAGTT
This sequence comes from Squalus acanthias, assembly GCA_030390025.1. Taxonomy (NCBI): domain Eukaryota; kingdom Metazoa; phylum Chordata; class Chondrichthyes; order Squaliformes; family Squalidae; genus Squalus; species Squalus acanthias. The sequence goes on along the minus strand of CM059437.1, from coordinate 90,972,178 downwards.
CTCCCCGGTGTCCTGGCCAATATTTATCCCTCAACCAACATCACTAAAACAAATTATCTGGTCATCATCACATTGCTGTTTGTGGGAGCTTGCTGTGCGTAATTTGGCTGCTACATTACAACACTGACTGTATTTCATTGGCTGTAAAGCACTTCGGGAGGTCCTGAAAAACGCTACATAAATGCAATGCTTCCTTTTTTCTTTTACCGTACCCTCATGGGATGAAAGTCTCCTTTGTTGTCTTCTGGAGAAATGAATTTGGACAGTTTCACTTCCGTTCCCATCACAAAACTGTCCCAGTTCCACACTACCTGGAACAAAATGATAATCTTTGTGGGAAAGTGAGACTGTCACACTGGTGCGGCAGGGAGATCTCCTCTGACATTTGGGCTGAAGTAAATTGTTGAGTCTAAGTAGATGGGAGTTTTACGCTGTATCTAATCATGATAAAGTATTTCATCCTCCAGCACATTTGTAAGCACAAGGTGCTCTTTTTTCAGTTGGTGTTTGTAAAATAACAAATGGATGTTTTAAAAAAGGCCAATTGGTTTTGTTGAATTATAGCATTGTACAGGCCTGGACAGTAGGTGACACTATTGCACAGCTCCAAGAAACACAGCTCATCCAAACAGATGGCTTTGTGCAGCCTATCAAACCAAACTCAGACTATTACCTGAGCTCCGAGTGTCAGCCGTGGCTCAGTGGGTAGCACTCTTGCCTCTGGAGTCAGAAGGTTGTGGGTTCAGGTCCCATTCCAGGGTCTTGAGCACAAAAATCCAGGCTGACCCTCCAGTGCAGTGCTGAGGGAATACTGCACTGTCGGAGCTGCTGTCTTTCGGATGAGACGTTAAACTGAGGCCCTGTCTGCTCTCTCAGGTGTGGATGTAAAAGATCCCATGGCAGTCACTCACACTTTCGGAAGGATGTGAAGGCCCTTGAGAAGGTGCAGAGGAGATTTACCAGAATGGTTCCGGGGATGGGAGATCTTAGCTACAAGGACAGGTTGGAGAAGCTGGATTTGTTTTCATTAGAGCAAAGGAGGTTGAGGGGTGATTTGATAGAGGTGTACAAGATTATGACGGGTTTGGATAGGCTAGACGGGGAAAGGCTGTTCCCACTAGTTAATGGTACAAGGACTAGGGGACACAGATTTAAGGTTTTGGGCAAGAGATATGGAAGATGTGAGGAAAAACATTTTTATGCAGCGAGTGGTGAGGACCTGGAACTCACTGCCGACGGAAGTGGTGGAAGCGGAGACACTCAATGTTTTCAAGGGGAGACTGGATAGGCACTTGAGAGAAATAAACTTGCAGGGCTACGGGGATAGAGCGGGGGAATGGGACTGACTGCGTTGCGCTGCAGAGAGCCGGCACGGACTCGATGGGCCGAATGGCCTGCTTCTGTGCCGTATGTCTCTATGACTATTTTGAAGAAGAGTAGGGGAGTTATCTCCGGTGTCCTGGGGCCAATATTTATCCCTCAACCAACATAACAAAAACAGATTATCTGGTCATTATCACATTGCTGTTTGTGCGCAAATTGGCTGCCGCGTTTCCCACATTCCAACAGTGACTCCACTTCAAATAGTACTTCATTGGCTGTAAAGTGCTTTGAGATGCCTGGTGGTCGTGAAAGGCGCTGGAGAAATGCAAGTCTTTCTTTTCTCTCTCTGTCTTAGCTCAATGTACTGACACTGGTGATACAACACCAGCCTCCGAACCAGATGGTCACAGCTCCCAGCCCCTGTGGACCACCCAGTATTTGAGTCTGTCTACCACCGTGGGTTCGTTTTTATTTAGACTCCTATTCAGGAGCAGGCCATTCAGCCCCTCGCGTCTGTTCCGCCATTCAATTAGATCATGGCTGATCGATACCTCAATCCCATTGACCCGCTTTGGCTCCACATCCTTTCATACCCTCAGCTAACAAACATCTCTCAATATCAGTTTTAAAATCTTCAATAATCTTAAAGAGGGCACAAGTTAGTTCTGGAGCACAAGTCTTCAGCACGATAGCCGGGATGTTGTTGGGGCCCATAGCCTTTGTTGTATCCAGTGCGCTCAGCCGTTTCTTGATATCACGTGGAGTGAATCGAATTGGCTGAAGACCGGCTTCTGTGGTGGTGGGACCTCAGGAGGAGGCCGACATGAATCATCCACTCGGCACTTCTGGCTGAAGATGGTTGCAAACGCTTCAGCCTTGACTATTGCACTCACGTGCTGGGCTCCACCATCATTGAGGATGGGGATATTCATGGAGCCTCCTCCTCCCGTTAGTTGTTTAATGGTCCACCATCATTCACGACTGGATGTGGCAGGACTGCAGAGCTTTGATCTGATCCGTTGATTGTGGGATCGCTTAGCCCTGTCTATAGCATGCTGCTTCCGCTTTTTAGCATGCATGTAGTCCTGGGTTGCAGCTTCCCCAGGTTGGCACCTGGTGCTGCTCCTGGCATGCTCTTCTACACTCCTTATTGAACCAGGGTTGGTCCCCTGCCTTGGTGGTAATGGTAGAGTGAGGGATATGCCAGGCCATGAGGTTACAGATTGTGATGGAATACAATTCTGCTACTGCTGATGGCCCACAGCGCCTCATGGATGCCCAGTTTTGAGCTGCTAGATCTGTTCTGAATCTATCCCATTTAACACGGTGGTAGTGCCACACAACACGATGGAGGGTGTCCTCAGTGTGAAGACGGGACTTCATCTCCAGAATGACTGTGCGGTGGTCACTGCTACCAATACTGTCATGGACAGATGCATCTGCGACAGGTAGATTGGTGAGGACGAGGTCAAGTAGGTTTTTCCCTCATGTTGGTTCTCTCACCACCTGTCGCAGGCCCAGACTGGCAGTTATGTCCTTCAGGACTCGGCCAGCTTAGTCTGTAGTGGTGCTACCGAGCCACTCTTGGTGATGGACATTGAAGTCCCCCACCCAGAGTACATTTTGTGCCCTTGCTACCCTCAGTGTTTCTTCCAAGTGGTGTTCAACATGGAGGAGTACTGATTCATCAGCTGAGGGAGGGCGGTAGGTGGTAATCAGCAGGAGGTTTCCTTGCCCATGCTTGACTTGAAGCCATGAGACTTCATGGGGTCCGGAGTCAATGTTGAGGACTCCCAGGGCCACTCCTTCCCGACTGTATACCACTGTGCTGCCACCCCTGGTGGGTCTGTCCTGCCGGTGGGACAGGACATACTCAGGGATGGTGATGGAGGAGTTTGGGACATTGGCTGAAAGGTATGATTCTGTGTGTATGTCTATGTCAGGCTGTTGCTTGACTAGTCTGTGGGACAGCTCTCCCAATTTTGGCACAAGTCCCCAGATGTTGGTGAGGAGGACTTTGCAGGGTCGACTGGGCTGGGTTTGCCGTTGCCGTGTCCGTAGCCGGTGCCGAGGTCGATGCCGGGTGGTCAGTCTGGTTTTATTCTTATTATTGTGTTTCGTAGCGGTTTGTTACAACTGAGTGGCTTGCTGTGATCATTTCAGAGGGCAGTTAAGAGTCAACCACATTGCTGTGGGTCTGGAGTCACATGTAGGCCAGACTGGGTAAGGACGGTAGATTTCCTTCCCTGAAGGACATTAGTGAACCAGATGGGTTTTTACGACAATCCGATAGTTTCATGGTTACCATTACTGATACTAGCTTTTTATTCCAGATTTATTTAATTAACTGAATTTAAATTCCCCAGCTGCTGTGGTGGGATTCGAACTCACTACTCTGGATCATTAGTCCAGTCGTGTAGTCACGACTCTCAGTTCTACACCAATTAGAGGTGTGGGCGCTTTTGCCAATCGATGGTGACAATGAATTATTTTCTATTGCAATAAACAGGCGCTTGCCTCTGAATGTCATTCAAATATGACATAAATAATACAACACACTGTAACCTTGTTATTGCAAACTAGCTGGGACCCGAAATATGTTTCTATCAAAGGACTAATTTTATTTGCACACAGAGTGATTTCCATTAGCACAGAAAGATTGAAATCTATCAAAGCCTTTCGATCCTTCTGTGTTAATGGAAATTATAACACGTGTAAATAGCTGTGTTGAAATAAGTGGACGGTAATAATGTTTCAAAAGCCTCAGGGCAGATAGGAAATACCTTCAAGTTGCCCTTTTATAACCAGTTTAAAGCTAACTACTTTAAACAGAAGATGGCGAACATAGGAACAGACTGCCCAGGGCAACAACAGAGGTGGATAGTGTTGTTAATTCAAGAGGGAACTGGAGAGATATTTAGCAAAGAAAGCTATTGAAAGGCATAAGAGCGTATGTTATTTCTTTTTTGAATCTTGAGGCCAGATGGACTGCACTGGGGACTCTGCCCCAGTTCTGGACTTCCCTGCGTTCCTCTGTAAGGTAAATGGATTTTCAATACTAGACTACACTCTGCCAATGGACCATGTACAGCAGGCACCTCAAAGCACTGGAGAGGTACCACCAACGCTGCCTCCGCAAGATTCTGCAAATCCATTGGCAGGATAGGCGCACCAATGTCAGTGTTCTCGCTCAGGCCAACATCCCCAGCATCGAAGCTTTGACCACGCTCGATCAGCTCCGATGGACGGGTCACATCGTCCGCATGCCCGATACGAGACTCCCAAAACAAGCGCTCTACTCGGAGCTCCGACACAGCAAGAGAGCCCCAGGTGGGCAGAGGAAACGCTTCAAGGACACCCTCAAAGCCTCCTTGAAAAAGTGCAACATCCCTACCGACACCTGGGAATCCCTGGCCCAAGACCGCACAAAGTGGAGGAGAAGCATCCGGGAAGGCGCCGAACACCTCGAGTCTCTTCGCCGGGAGCAAACGGAAGCCAAGCGCAAACAGTGGAAGGAGCGCACGTCAACCCAAGCACCCCACCCACCCGCCCCTTCAACCACCGTCTGCCCCACCTGTGACAGAGACTGTCGGTCCCACATTGGACGCATCAGTCACCTGAGAACTCATTTTTAATGCGGAAGCAAGTCATCCTCGGTTCTGAGGGACTGCCTAAGAAGACACTCTGCCATCAACAGTTCCAGGCAGCGGGCGGTCGAGGGGCGTCGTTCAGCCTGACTGCCTGCCTCTCTTTCGCGCCCAGGTGTCCCTGGAGATTGGGCACGCGGTGTCCGCCGGCACGTGCTTGAGGGACCGCAGTGCTTCATCCCCCCGCGCCCCCCCCCCCCCCCGCCCACCACACCCCGGCATCGTATTTTGATTTAATTTATTAAGTTTCCTTTAAGTTGTATCCAATTTACAGTTTATTGCTTGAGCCCCCTTTAAGAAGGGGACACGTGCTAGCTTTTTAATTGGCGATGACGCCTGTCGTCAATTACCGTTAATTCACTTTGGGGAGGTAGACGACACTCTGGGCAGTTGCCGTGGGAATGCCCTTTGATATTGAATTATTCAAATTTTCATGCTTTATATCTCAAGTTGGAGTCGGAACATGGAGACTTGGAACCGAGGCCTGGCCCAGGTCTTTGCTCCTCACTGCAATTCTCTCTGTAGCGTCAGCTGATATGGTAAGAGAACAAAAATGACCTTCACGGTTGCCTAACGGGCTAGGGTGCAGGATGTCCTGAGAGGATGAAATCACCAGTCCCAGCCCAGCTAGCTATTGGGCTTGAACATTGGAGAATTGGTGCAACAGTGTTGTAGTCCTACCTCCAAACAGCATTCCCTTTTGAATCTGGCTTCCCGCAGGGATTAGAAAGTAAGGCCCGCGCTTATATCGCGCCTTTCCCATGCCCCAGGATGCCCCAAAGCGCTTTACAGCCAATGAAGTACTTTTGAAGCGTGGTCACTGTTGTAATGTAGGAAAGTTACACTCAGTTCTATCTGGCCCGCGTCCCATGCCAGCCTGCTCCTTGGCAGCTTCGTGTCACCTTCCACGTTCCACTGGAATGCACCACTGGAGTCAGTGATTGAAGCAGAATAGGTTAGATATTGGTTGATGGAAAAGGGATGAAGGGGTATGGGAACAGGGCAGGCTCAAGAGATTAGGGCGACTGCTCATGTGGAGGATAAACACTAACGTGGACGCTATTTTTCCCTTTCCCAGGGATGCTGTTACCAATTATGGTGGCCCACATTTTGCACGGCTGAGACCAGTTAACTCTGCACAGGTCAAGATTCAACCCCTTTTCATGGAATCCTTCACCTCTCTGATCTTGGTCTACTCCTCGCGCCCTGCTCTTCCTCTGCAGTCACTCTTCAGTCATTATGCCTTTCCAATCTTGAACTCCCTCTCTCTCATCCCCTGCCGTCGAAAGCCTTCTTTTAAGGGTTAGCTGTGGCTCAGTTGGTAGCACTATGGCCGTGATTTTCCCTACCTCGGCGGGTCCGTGATGGGTCTCGGCCCTGCCGCTGGCTCCATCCCAGCCTCCAACGTGAATTTCCCCTGATGGGGCTCGTTAAGCCCGCCCAGCGAGTTTCCCGGCCAATTGAAGGAAGCGGGTCTGATGATGTCATTTGATGACGTGTCATCAGCCGGTTTCCTTAAAGGGACCATGCGCAAATTTACTTTGACATTTGTGCTGTCAGTGTTCTACAGCATTGAGGTGCTGCAAACACTGACGAGCACTGCATAGAGGTGCATGGCTGCACCCAGGCTCTTCCATGACTCCCTCCATATACGTATGGAGGGAGTCACAGCATGCAGGGAGGTTCTCTTCATTTCCAATGGGCGGAAGAGACCTCCCCAGGAGACCAACGCAGCCTGGTTGCACATTGAACAGGAGGGCACAAGCAGGGATGTCGTCAGGAGGACCAGGCTGCAGTGGCGCAAACCTTTCAATGATCTCAGTAGATCATGAAATGATACTGCAAAGCCACACTCAACCTCATCCTGCTGTGCCACTCATCATATCCCCATCACTCTGCCTTCCCTACCCTACTCCTGCACATCCTTACTCACACCAACTTACTTTGCACCTCCACCCATCCCTCTCTATCTACATTATCACTTCCCCATCTAACTAGCCACCCCTCACACTCACCCTCAGCCTAGTCCAATCATACCAACTAACAACACACAAGGATAGGCACTTGTGTGTTTTAGCCAATGTTCATGTGAAGTTGCTGTTAATGTGGTGTCAAACATTGAAACCTTTATTTCCAACACTTCGTTGTTCTTGGACAGATTTGTGTGCACCTTTGGAAGTGGCTTAGTGAGTTGAATGGTGAGACATAACGGTATCCCCCGCAATGCTGATGAGTGTGAAAGGAATGGTTTGGGCATTGTAGGGATGCTTTATGGTGTTGGTGTAGGGTGATGCCAACCTGGCGCATCATGTGGCAGCCAAGGTGTACAGCGTCAAGTGAAGTAAATCTGGCCATGGTGAGGCCACCCCTGGCCTCCTGGGCAGCAATGTGCTCGGGTGCTGATGCCCTGTGTCCTGTGCAGCATCAGATGATTGCGGAGAAGGTTGGTGTAGTTGTTGGTGCTGCTGGTGTGCCTGGTGATGCTGGTGTTGGGGCTGATCGTGGTCAGATTCTGAGGACCAAGGCGAGAGAGTATAAAGTGCACCCATGCTGATAGAATAGATGGCAGAGAAAGTAGCGATGAGAGAAGCGATCTGTCAATGGTGGGAGAGGTAATGAGGTCAGACTGGATGGAGAATTGTGTAAAGACTTGCAGCATTGAGAATCTGTAGTGGAAATGCAGTTTAGAGAAACTAATGGTTAAGGGAACATTTCTCAATCTGCTGGGAGCTTTGACTTGACATTTGATGCTGTCAACTCATCAGCTGATTCAGTGGCAAGTGACCTCCCACCTCAGCTTCACAGACGAGGTCTAGGCACAGTGGGAAACCGGTGGGCGACCTGTCAAATTAAAAAAACTGGGAAAAAAAAACATTAAGTGGCTGTAAACAAGCTACTAATGATTTGAATTGGGTCCCCCGCCGCTGTCTGTTGGGTCTGCTCAGCGCTGGCAGACCCAACATCGGGAAATGCAGGTTTGCGCATTTTGACAGCAGGTTCCCGACCCGCTGTCAATCGTTTTAAATTTCACAGCTGACCCGCCACCCATCCCGTCCGCTAAGCGCTGGCAAAATTGCGGCCTATGAGTCAGAAGGTTGTGGGTTCAAATTCCAACTCCAGAGACTTGAGCATATAATCCAGGCTGACACTCCCAGTGCAGTACTGAGGCAGCGCTGCACTGTCGGAGGTGTCGTCTTTTGGATGAGATGTTAAACGGTGGCCTCGTCTGCTCTCTCTGGTGGATGTAAAAGATCCCGTCGAAGAAGAGCAGGGGAGTTCTGCCCCGGTGTCCTGGCCAATATTTATCCTTGAACCAACACCACTAAAAACAGATTATCTGGTCATTATCACATTGCTGTTTGTGGGAGCTTGCTGTGCGCAAATTGGCTGCTGCATTTCCTACATTACAACAGTGACTACACTTCAAAAGTACTTCATTGGCTGTAAATCATTTGGGGATATCCTGCGGTCATGAAAGGCGCTATAGAAATGCAAGGGGGGAAAAATTCGGTAGCTTTGCGCCTCCCGTTAATGCCCTAAGAGGGTGCTAATGGTTGCAAAGCAACTAGCGCCCAGGGCGCGGCGATGTTTGCGCCGCTCGCGAAATTGACCAGACATTTTGCGGCTGCACTAAACACTACCGCCACGATCTCCTGCGCCCACAGATCGTGATGCCAGTCGAGCGTGCAACGCCCCGGTAGCGCCCCAGACAGGATATTGAGTGGTGCCCCCTGCCTTACTGCCTGCCGCTAGCAATGACAGGTTGAGGGGAGTGTTTTGCAGTCGGGAAGAGACTGGGGGAGCGCTATTTAAAGGTGACCGCTTCCTGACTTTTTTTGTCGGCGACATTTTTGCACCACGCATTCTGAGAGAGAGAGAGACTTCTGGAGAGATTCAACGCTGTGTGAAGGAGTTTTGGGTACTGAGCAGCACTTTGCAGGTTCATTTTGATTTGTCCTTCCTTGCATCGATTTAGAAGAGACTATGGGGGCTGCACTCTGAGCTCTTTCCCTGGGCCTCTCCATTGTTCTTTCCAGCAGGATTGATGTACAGGTCTCTCCAGGCCGAGATTCAAGGCTGCAATGAGCAGGGTGTGGATGGAGAGCAAGATCGACCCTCCCCTTTAAGAACTGGCTGGCGCCAGTGTGTCTGTGTTCCATTGCTGACTGACATCACATGAGCTTCGCCAGCGCTCTGAGTTAGAGCCTCGCTCCTCGGCGTTTGCGCCTTAAGAGAGGTGTGTAGCGCCTGATTTAGCGCTCCAATCACCTCCAGGGGCGAGAGAAGCCAAGTTTGCAGTTGGAGGCGATAATTAGCGTCAGGCGCTAAACTTTGCGCCCGGCCGATAATTGCGCCCCAAACGGGGCGATGCTGAATTTCTCCCCCAAGTTCTTTCTTTCTCGTCTTAAAACTCTTCACCCTTGTTTTTGTCTCCACCCCTTCTACTTTGCTGTTCATTCTATTTCCCTTCAGCTTGCGATTCATTCTTCCTCCCCCGCCCCAGCTCTGTAAAACATTCTGACACATCTTCCTGTGCTTTAGAAATGTGAGTTGATGCGCAGTATTAAGAAACACGATATTGCTTTTAGTGTAGCCTGTCCAAAAGACATTTCCCTGCTAATTTGTATCACTTAAAAATGAAATCATTTCTCATGACTCCCAGGAGGAAATAAATCTGACATTTGAAGATTGGAGTAATCATTGTTCTGATCTGCGTGGAACATAATTACTCCTATTGGCAGTTTTAACAGTTTTGATAAGCAAGGACAATTACCAGATTGATCAAAGTATGCATTAGCGCTCTTTCATGAAAATAAATGGAACCAGCAGCCTGTCAATCAATGGTACATTCAGCCTCACCTTTTCTGTACTAAAACCACTGCGCATCCCTCAATGAGGGAATGTGGGTCTGTGTACGCTGTCTTTAACACGAATGCCCCCATTTATTTTTACATTGCGCCAGTTAACTATTTGGTCACCAGCGGGATTTGGTCCATCTTGCACATTTGCTTATTTACTCATTGAGCACAGTAAACGTTCTTTTGACTGTGTGAAATACTGTAACATATGTTCAGTTTGATGAATAGGCGAAGGGAATCTGCATGAAAAACATCCACATTCTAGTACAATTATACTCTGCATCTTATATTGCGACTCCATCACCAAGACCGCCCAGTTCTACTTACATAACATCGCCCGTCTCAGCCCCTGCCTCAACCCATCTGCTGCTGAAACCCTCATCCCTGCTTTTGTTACCTCCAGACTCGACTATTCCAGCGCTCTCCTGGCCGGTCTCCCTCCTTCCACCCTCTGTAAACTTGAGCTCATTCAAACCTCTGCTGCCCAGTGTCCTAACTTGCACCAAGTCCTGTTCACCCATAACGCCTGCGCTCGCTGACCTATATTGGCTTCTGGTCCAGCAACACCTCGCATTTAAAATTCTTATCCTTGTGTTCATGGCCTCACACGCCCTTTCTCTGTAACCTCCTCAGGTCCTACAACCCTCTGAGAACTCATTCCTCCAATTCTGGCCTCTTGACCATTCCCGATTTTAATCGCTCCACCATTGGCGGCCGTGCCTTCAGCTGTCTCGGCCCTAAGTTCTGGAATTCCCTCCCTAAACCTCTCCACCTCTCTACCTCTCTCTCAACAACAACAACAACAACAATTTGCATTTATACAGCGCCTTTAACATGGTAAAACGTCCCAAGGCGTTTCACAGGAGCGATTATCAAACAAAATTTGACCCCGAGCCACATAAGGAGATATTAGGACAGGTGACCAAAAGCTTGGTCACAGAGGTAGGTTTTAAGCAGAGTCTTAAAGGAGGAAAGAGAGGTAGAGAGGTGGAGAGGTTTAGGGAGGGAATTCCAGAGCTTAGGGCCTTGGCAGCTGAAGCACGGCAGCCAATGGTTGAGTGATTAAAATTGGGGATGCTCAAGAGGCCAGAATTGGAGGAGCGCAGAGGATCTCGGGGGGTTGTGGGGTTAGAGGAGATGACAGAGATAGGGAGGGGCGAGGCCATGGAGGGATTTGAAAAAAGGGATGAGAATTTTAAAATCAAAGTGTTGCTTAACCTCCTTTAAGATGCTCCTTGAAACTTACCTCTTTGACCAAGCTGTTTTGGAGTTGTCAGCCTTTTTGACAGGTGGTGTCAACTATTTTGAAGGTGTTTGTCAGCTTGTGTTAGTTTTCTAGGTTGACTTGAATGGGGTCGCGATCAGGAGTGTGAACCGTGGCTGTTTCGATTTTCTCCTCTTTAGCCCACACACTGGGGCCAACTGTACTACTCCAATAGCCTTCATAGTCTGTACGGTTCAGCACCACGCCAGGTGATACAGTTAGCCATTAAGCCACTGGGGGAACTCTTCTCATTTCTTTAAATGGGATTGGTGTGAGCTGTGACTCAGTGGGCAGCACTCTCACCTCTGAGTTAGACGGTTGTGTGGTTCACAGTCCCACTCCAGGGACTTGAGCACATAATCTAGGCTTACACTCTGAGGGAGTGCTGCACTGTCAAAGGTGCCGTCTTTCAGATGAGATGTTAAACCAAGCCTGTCCCCTCAAGTGGAAGTAAAAGATCCCACGGCACAGTTTGGAGAAGAGCAGGAGAGTTCTCCCGGTGTCCTGGCCAATATTTATCACTCAATCAACATCAACTAAAAACAACTTATTTGGTCATAATCTCACCTACATTACAACAGCGACTACATTTCAAAAAATTGGCAGTAAAGTGCTTTGGGACGTCCTATGGTCATGAAAGGCGCTATACATAAATGCAAGTTCTTTCTTTCTTTAATATGACGAAAAAACCCTGTAATTGTCAGCCGTGGCTCAGTTGGTAGCACACTTGCCTCTGAGTCTAAGAAGGTTGTGGGTTCATAGTCCCACTCACAGAGACTTGAGCCCAAAATCTAGGCTGACACTCCAGTGGAGTGCTGCACTGTCGGAGGTGCCGTCTTTTGGATGAGACGTTAAACCGAGGCTCCGTCTGCTCTCTCAGGTAGATGCAAAAGATCCCATGGCACTATTTCGAAGAAGAGCAGGGGAGTTCTCCCCGGTGTCCTGGGGCCAATATTTATCCCTCAACCAACATCACTAAAACAGATTATCTGGTCATCAGCACATTGCTGTTTGTGGGAGCTTGCTGTGCGCAAATTGGCTGCCGCGTTTCCCACATTGAAACAGTGACTACACTCCAAAAGTACTTCATTGGCTGTAAAGCGCTTTGGGACGTCCGGTGGCCATTATTTGCTCTGTAAATGCAAGTCTTTCTTTCTTTCTGTGCAGCTTCGAATCATTCGACGAGTGAAATGTTGCTAATCTGCTCCTCACCCCCTCTCGTGGTTGCTTTTTCTGTCTCAATAGCTTACGGAGGAACATGTGCAATTCCATAATAGCTCTGCACGGTCTCATTGTCCCCAGCTTTAACTTGAGCGATTGAGAAGAGAAAAGCAGCTGGAATTGGATCTATCGGTCATACCTAAATGCCATGTAGAAACCCTATTGATTCTGAAACACAGTCAGTTATTACCAATCAGCCCTGTGGGTCGGCCTGTAATTTTCTAAGCGTCAGGTTAGAATGAGAACATTCGGTGCTGTGAAATTGTATGAAAAGGCAAGAGTCCTCGCAATGTTTTGAAATCACCTGCTATTACTTTATGGCACGGCAGAGAGAAGGTCATTACATGTGACAAAACAAACTGCTGCTGAGTACTGATGTTAGCTGTTGAACACTATCACAGCCTGTCCGAATATTATTGAGCACCCTGACAAAGGAAACACTTTGCAACAAGGCCCCGTCACTATCGAGAAAAGTGGAGTCGGTGGAGTGTCCAATTATTTGTGCCCAATGAAATGGGTATAAAGTGCACTTAACCAGTCAGAAAAATCCATTGTGCCAGATTTCCGCTCACCCAGTGCCTCCCCCAAAAGAATTTTCACTCAGGTTTTGTACAGGTGCTAGAAATGCCCAGCAGTTTCTGCTAAATAAATTAATATCCACTCCCACTCCAACCTCTCCGTCCTCGGCCTCCTACACTGTTCCAATGAAGCTCAGCGTAAGCTCGAGGAACAGCACCTCATCTTTCGATTAGGCACTTTACAGCCCTCTGGACTCAACATCGAGTTCAACAATTTCAGACCATAACCTGGTCAATTCATTAAATATATTCAAGAAGGAGGTGGATATATTTCTTAAGGCTAAAGGGATCAAGGGATATGGGGAGAAAGCAGGGACAGGGTACTGAATTTGGATGATCAGCCATGATCTCATTAAATGGCGGAGCAGGCTAGAGGGGCCGAATGGCCTACTCCTGCTCCTATCTTCTATGTTTCTATGTTTCCTCTGCCCCCATTTTTTCGGATGGCAGCTGTTGATGATTCTGCTATTCCCATTTACACCTCCTCCAGACCCATCTTTGGTTTCTTTACTTGTCCCATTACCATCGCCTTTTGCCTTGCACCATCATCCCTTTTTGTCATTTAATCTCTCCTGCCTTCCACCCTATCACAGACCTTCCCTTTTGTTCTTTCCTCCCCTCCCCCCTTTTCCCAGCCTCTGTACCTGCTTAAAACCTGTTACGTCTCGAACTTTTTCCAGTTCTGAAGGAAGGTTCATCGACCTGAAACGTTAACTCTGTTTCTCTCTCTGCTGCCTGACCTGCTGAGTGTTTCCAGCATTTTCTGTTTTTATTCTATATTAAAATTAGCCCTCAATTTCCCTGTGTTTATGTTGGCGTCTTCTCGCCCACATAGAATGGGTGTCCAGGCGGCAAGGCTGTGCTGTGTACTGGGGCGCAAGCCCATATCGGTGTAATCCTGGATTTTGGCCACCCAACCTGGTGCACAGTGAGTCAGCTACTGAGGAGGAGGCTACAAGCAATCCAGAACCCAGCAACAGGGGCAGCATGTCACCCGCGCTTTATCTGCTCAACCAATCTGCGCAGCCGCTGCGGACTCCCAACAATGGAAGGATGGATCCTGAGACTCTGCCTGCACCAGGCACGGACCATCGACACAGCTGACAGAGGAAGAGGGACGTCGCCCACCCTGGTTCATTTGTACGTACTGCAATGCCCGTGGTCCTGCCCTAGGTGGCAATCTTGGCAACATTCAATCACGGCAAGAATTTTGGCACTGAGCCACAAACAGTGAGGCACCTCAAAGGGAAATGTTAACAATTAAGCACCATTAACGGTGAAAATACAATGCCCCCTTTATTTAGCAAATCACCAGGGTTTTGTATCTTAGGAAATAGCTCGAGATCCAGGTGACAACTAAAAACAAGTCATCAAGCACTGTGTTTTTGAAGGTTTATCATTATCTTCTCATAATGAAAGGATCATCGTGTCATGGCCTAATCAGGGAGCTGATGTGAAAACTGTAAAAGCAGTGAGAAGGAAAAACCATTCCCGCATCTCAAATAACCCATCCTCAGATAAGCTGCAAAAAGGTCCCCTCAAAAGAGACAGTTGCAGCCCAGAAGGAGCCATTGCATCACTGCCCGTGCAAAGTCCTCACCCAGCAGAGACCAACTCTCGCCCGAGCTCCCCAACAAACAGAAGATGAACATAAAAAAACTGAGTGCGAAGTGAACGCAGTACTTGCATGACCCCTCAGGACAGTAGTTGGTAGGATCAGTAATAGGTTAAAAAAAGATGATCTGTTGGTTCACGACACTATAGAGTGTCCGCCCATATACCCCATTGTCCGATCTCGGAGAGAACTGGAAAGGGGCCCCACGGTCAAAGACTCCCAACCAGAACCCCAACCCCTTCCCATCCTGAGACAACCACATTCCCAGATTGCAACCAGTGCAGGGAGAAACAAAAGGAAAAGAAAGAACTTGCATTTCTATAGCGCCTTACATGACTTCAGGACGTCCCAAAGTGCTTTACAGCCAACGGACGACTTTTGAAGTGTAGTCGCTGTTGCAATGTAGGAAAGACGCAGCAATCCATTCTAGAACACACAACACACCCATCAACACTTGTGACTATAGAGATCACCCGAAAGAAAGTAAGGCCCATAAACCCCCAAGCTAACACCCATCAAGGTGTTGACAGCCATAACTGGACTGGTCGTTGCATAACAGCCTATAACCTCACTTCGGTGATAACGACGAGAGTTTAACTATCTCACTGCTACTACTAAACCCTGGCTCCCATTCACTCCAATGTCTTAGGTACCTCTGCTGAGGGCCAGCTCAACCCAGCACAACTAATAGCCCCTTAGATTCAACACTTCCTTCAGAACCCAGTGATACTTCACAGACTTCAGCAACAAGCCAACTACTCTGGAACTCTTCCACCCCTCCATTGTGAGAAGACGCCAGTGAACACATCTCTTCCCGACGCGCCTTTGTTCACTTCTAAGTCAATAGGCAGCAAAGTAAACACGAGAAGGGTCTGCAACGAGACTTAGGCAGCCAGAGAAGGAATAAGGAAGCACACCAACGGCAAAATGCACAAAGGCCACCTCAAGGTAATACATAGTACGCTCCACTTCTTTCTGACTGTCTCCGATGTTCAGCCATTTTGGAGGGTAGGCCATGATTGGTTTTCCAATTGTAGAAGGCACTGAGCACTCCTAACAGCCTGCTTGCTGTAAGAAGGTGCATTAACACCTCCGCCCCCCACTGTCTACAATCCTCTTCACGGCAAGCACATGGCTGAAGCACCTGTGAGATATATTCCAATCTAAACAAGTGCTGTCCGGCCTAAGGTTAGAACTGGGGACCATTCTTGGATGGAGGCCAAGCTCCCTCCCCCTGACCACCACACAGTGCCCCCTGATGGAAGTGCATGTGTGTGAACAAGAGGTGAGGAACGGATTGGCTGCGGTTGTGAAGCACTCTGTGGTCAATCAGCCAACCACCACTCACTGTTCAGCTTCCCGCATGAAGGATGGTGACTTGGGCGAGATTTTTTTAAATTCGTTTATGGGATCAGGGCGTCGCTGGCAAGGCCAGCATTTATTGCCCATCCCTAGTTGCCCTTGAGAAGGTGGTGGTGAGCCGCCTTCTTGAACCACTGCAGTCCGTGTGGTGATGGTACTCTCACAGTGCTGTTAGGGAGGGAGTTCCAGGATTTTGACCCAGCGATGATGAAGGATCGGCGATATATTTCTAGGTCAGGATGGTGTGTGACTTGGAGGGGAACCTGGAGGTGGTGGTGTTCCCATGCGTCTGCTGCCCTTGTCCTTCTAGGTGGAAGATGTCGCGGGTTTGGGAGGTGCTGCCGAAGAAGCCTTGGCGAGTTGCTGCAGTGCATCTTGCAGATGGTACTCACTGCAGCCACAGTACGCCGGTGGTGGAGGGAGTGAATGTTTAAGGTGGTGGATGGGGTGCCAATCAAGTGGGCTGCTTTGTCCTGGATGGTGTCGAGCTTCTTGAGTGTTGTTGGAGCTGCACTCATCCAGGCAAGTGGAGAGTATTCCATCACACTCCTGACCTGTGCCTTGTAGATGGTGGAAAGGCTTTGGGGAGTCAGGAGGTGAGACACTGCAGGATGTTTGGGCCCTATGAAATGAAAAAATAAAGACTTGCATTTCTATAGCACCTTTCACGAGCACTGGAAGTCCCAAAGCGCTTTACGGCCAATGAAGTACTTTTTGAAGTGTAGTCACTGTTGTAATGTAGGAAACGCGGCAGCCAATTTGCGCACAGCAAGCTCCCACAAACAGCAATGTGATAATGACCAGATAATCTGTTTTTAGTGCTGTTGATTGAGGGATAAATATTGGCCAGGACACCGGGGATAACTCCCCTGCTCTTCTTCGAAATAGTGCCATGAGATCTTTTACGTCCACCCGAGAGGGCAGACGGGGCCTTGGTTTAACGTCTCATCCAAAAGGCAGCACCTCCGACAGTGCAGCACTCCCTCAGCACTGCACTGGAGTGTCAGCGTAGAATGTTGTGTGTTTCACGTCTCATGGAGTGAGGAACTGAACCACACGACCTCCTAGACGCAGAGGGCAGGGCGCTACCAACTGAGCCACTGGCTGTGCCCAGCGTAAAGCACTGCCTTCAGCAGAGGAGAGGAGAAAATTAGAAGAGTGGGGGAAACTCTTAAGGTTGATTTACCACCTGAGCGATTTCCATTAGTTTGAGTACAAAGTGAGGAGTATCAGAACCCTGGTAACTGTGTGGTCCCTCGGTGGCTGACACCCACTCTGGTATGAAGGAATGCTTGCTGTCTGCTACACAGCTATATCATTGTCACTGGCATGTAGATCACAATGGGCCAGACATTCCGATCCCTACGGGTGGGTATGCGCTGTGTACTCACCCGTAGGGACATCGGAAATGCCGGTTTCAGGCATGCACAGCGCATGCGCTGAAAACCGGCATTTCCGATCTGTCAAGAAAGCTCTTGACAGATCCTCCGCCTGCCCGGGAGCAGGGCCTCTGCGGGCAGATAGTTCCGCTTTTTAGAGACCCTCCGCCCGCAGAAAACCCTTACAATTCTTGCACTTGGTAAAAGCAGGCGTAAGGCCTGCTTTTACCAGGATAAGAGTTGAAAAAAGTAAAAAAAAAGGTAAGTTTATTTTTAGCCCCGTGAAATACTTTAATTATTTTTTTTCAAAAATGTAAAGTTTTGTTTAAAATAGTTAATTTATTTGTACTTTCAATTCATTTTAAAAATGTGATTTTTAAAAATATATTTGAAGTTTTACTATTATTTTGGGGTGATCTCCATTCATATATTTGACAGGTCTTCCTGTCAAGTGTATGAAGGGAGATTCCCTTCTTTGATTGGCTCCCCATGGCCCACGTGATCCCAGGGACGCTGCGAACTACCTGCGCCCCTGGGATACGCGGGCCCTGCGCACTTGCTGTTTGGTGAGGCCCAGCAGCGGAATTGTGCGCCTCCCGGGAGCCCTCAGGTAAGGGCACAGATTTTTCCAGATCGCAGTCCTCCGCCCGCGGGAGGCCAGCGATCGGAATATCTGGGCCAATATATTTAAGTAAAAAAACACAAAGGACATCAAATGGGATAAAATTATATGAAAGGAATTGTAAAGCATAATTCCAACAGCAATTTTTTTTGTTAATCTTTGTTGTTTTCTAGTTTTTTTTCACTGTGAGCTAATTCCCTTACCAGATAATCCTACAGGATTTGATTCACTAGTCTCACAAGAATGTTATCATGATTAAAAAAAAAATCTGAGCGCTTTGGAGGTTCTCCTCTTCATCTCTATCAAAAAGGACGTTGTGATGGCAAATTCTCGTCGATCCAGATTCGACAGTCAGTCCCGTGTGAAGCACTACCATTCAGACTGGATGGAAATTTTAAATAAAATGCTTGATGTATTATTTTTGCTCCCGATGAATCCAGATTCGTGGTGCTGAAGTTGGGGTGCGGGATATTGGTAATAGAAAGGAAGAAAGAACTTGCATTTATACAGCGCTTTTCACATTCTCAGGAGGTCCCAAAGTGCCTCAGAGAGGGAGGGGCGAGGCCATGGAGGGATTTGAAAACAAGCAGTAAGTGGAATAAAAACAGAAAATGCTGGAGATACTCAGCAGGTCAGGCAGCATCTGTGAAGAGAGAAACAGATTTAACATTTCAGGTCGATGACCTTTCGTCAGAACTGGAAAAAAGCAGGAAATGGAACAGATTTTTAAGCAAGGGTAGGGGCTGGGAAAGGGGGGAGGGGATGAAAGAACAAAAGGGAAGGTCTGTGATAGGAGAGGTTAAGAGACATTGGGCCAAAAATTCGGCCCTTCCCGGGTGAGTACGCACTGCACTTCCTGTCAAATCTATGAATGAAAGATGGTCTGCTGCCATTGGCTCTCCATGGCCCACGTGATCCCAGGGGACGCATCGCACTAACTACGCCCCTGGGACACACAAGCACTGCGCGCCGGCACTTGGAGCAGGCGCAGGAGCTGAAGTTCCCGTGGGCCCAGAGGTCAACGGCAGGCGCGGTAGGTAAGTGCGTGCACGATCCTTACCCCCGCGGCAAGCCGGAGAGGCGAATTTCAGGGCCATTAAGAGATATTCAAGGCAAAAGGAGATGGTAATGGGACAGGTTAAGAAACAAAGGATGGCTCTAGATGAGGTGTGAACTGCGCTGGCAGAATGAAAGACAGCTGCCATGTGGGAGAGAAGAAAAAAAGACACAGACAAAAAGTGTGGATGAAAAATATATATATGATAGGGGCCGAGGTTATGATCTGAAATTGTTGAACTCTATGTTGAGTCCAGAAGGCTGTAAAGTGCCTAATTGAAAGAGGAGGTGCTGTTCCTCGAGCTCACGCTGAGCTTCAGTGGAACAATGCAAGAGGCCGAGGACGGTGAGGTCAGAGTGGGAGTGAAGCGGTGAATTAAAGTGACAGGCCATCGGGAGCTCGGGGTCCCCCTTACGGACTGAACGGATGTGTTCCGCAAAGCGGTCACCCAATCTGCGTTTGGTCTCCCCAATGTAGAGGAGACCGCATCGTGAGCAGCGAATACAGTATACTAAATTGCAAGAAGTACAAGTAAATCGCTGTTTCACCTGGAAGTGGAAGATGGTCTGTTGAGCCACAAGCCTGCCTCTCACTTCAGTACGATTCCTGGAGGCATACCCTGGCACACCCACTTCTTCATTTTCTCCCGCTCCAGCAGTCTGCGGCTTAAATATATACTATTTTCATTTTCAATTTGCTCACAGGTTGCGGGGATATTTAGCGCGAGTATAAAATTCATGTCTGTTTTGCAAAAAATATCTTGTTTGCTCGTCTGTCTCTCTGGCTTTATTTCTTCCAAAGCGAATTGTGCAGAGAATGCCTCCAAAGCGCAAGGTTTTCCTGTTTCAATCCGTAGATCGAACCAGTCTGAGGGTCAACAAGCAAAGAGCATTGACAGCAGTCTGGGAATTTCTGGTACCTGTCGGACATCTTACGGTTTCCCGGCACAAGATAAATCCTGCCTTCGGTTTTAATTATTCAGAGGCTAGATTTATTCCCATCTACATTTATACAGTGACATGACCACTGAACCTATCACACCACATCTGTCAGAAACATCCCAAAGTACTTCACGTCCAATCAATTATTTTGAAATACTGTGAACATAGCCAAACACAGCAGCCATTTTGCACACAAGATGCCACCAAGTGTAACGTGATGAAGGACCAGTTTTTCGGTCGCATTGTTTTGTAAAATTTGTCCTCAGGATGTGGGCGGTGCTGCCGGAGGCCGCATTTATTTGCCCGTCCCTAGTTGCCCTGAGAAGATGGCGATGGGCATCCCACAATAGCGCCATGCAGGGAATGCCAGGATATCGACCCAGTGATGATGAAGGTGGTGATCGGCAGGGGTTTCCTTGACCTCATTTCACTCAAAGCCTTGAGATTTCATGGGGTTCAGAGTCAGTGTTGAGGCCACCCAGGGCCACTCCCACCTGACTGTATATCACTCTGCCCCCCTGGCTCTGGTGGGCCTGTCCTGCCAGTGGGACAGGACATATCCAGCGATAGTGATGGAGGAGCCGGGGAGGTTGGCTGATGGATCTGATTTTGCGAATACAACTATGTCAAGGCTGTTGCCTGACTAGTCTGTGGGACAGCTTAATCAACTTGGGCACCAGCTCCCAGATGATAGTGAAGAGGGCTTTTGCAGCATTGACAGGGATGAGATTGCTTCAGTCTTATCCTAATGCAATACCTGGATTGTCGGCAACAGCTCCGTTCGATTTTCTTCTAATTATTGAACTTTGTATAAGAACATAAGAAATAGGAGCAGGAGTAGGCCATTCGGCCCTTCGAGCCTGCTCCGCCATTCAATGAGATCATGGCTGATCTTCTGCCTCAACTCCATTCACCGGTCCTATCGCCATATCCCTTGATGCCCTTACTAGTCAGAAATCAATTGACTTCTGTTTTGAATAGACCCAATGACTGAGCCTCCACAGCCCTCTGGGGTAGAGAATTCCAAAGATTCACCACCCCCTGTGTGAAGAAATTTCTTCTCATCTCAGTCCTGAATGGCCTACCCTTTATCCTGAGGCTGTGGCCCCTGGTTCTAGACTCCCCAGCCAAGGGGAACATTCTCCCAGCATCCACCTTATCAAGCCCTGTAATAATTTTGTATGCTTCAATGAGATCCCCTCTTATTTTTCTGAATTCAAGAGAATACAGGCCTAGTTTACTCAATCTCTTCTCATACGACAGTCCCGCCATCCCAGGAATCAATCTCGTGAACCTTCGTTGCACTCCCTCTATGGCAAGTTCCTTAGGTAAGGAGACCAAAATTGTACACAGTACTCCAGGTGTGGTCTCACCAAGACCCTATATAATTGGATTATACCAATTGGAGTAGCAATTGGTTACAACTGAGGGAGGATTGTTGGCCATGACACTGGGAGAACTCCCTACTCTTTACATAGTGCCATCGGATCTTCCACATCCATCAGAACATCTGAAGAATGCCGCCTCTAAACAATGCAGCACTCCCGCAGACCTGCACCAACAGCCCAGATTGTGTGCTCAAGTCTCAGAGCAGGGCATAGTCCCACAAGCTTCTCAATAAGAAAGACTTGCATTTATATAGCGCCTTTCACGTCCACCGGACATCTCAAAGTGCTTTACAGCCAATGAAGTACTGTTTTTGAAGTGGAGTCACTGTTGTAATGTGGGAAACGCAGCAGCCAATTTGCGCACAGCAAGGTCCCACAGACAGCAATGTGATAATGACCAGATAATCTGTTTTTAGTGATGTGGATTGAGGGATAAATATTGGCCAGGACACCGGGGCTAACTCCCCTGCTCTTCTTCAAAATAATGCCGTGGGATCTTTTACATTCACCTGAGAGAGCAGACGGGGCCTCGGTTTAAAGTCTCATCCGAAAGACGGCACCTCCGACAGTGCCGCACTCCCTCAGCACTGCCCTGGAGTGTCAGCCTAGCTTTATGTGTTCAAGTCCCTGGAGTGGGATTTGAACCCACAACCTTCTGATCGTTCAGAGGCGAGTGCGCTACCCACTGAGCCACAGCTGACACTCAGAGACACAAGTGCTACCAACTGAGACAAGCTGACAACGAGAGTATCATACCAGAGAGTCCGGGTGCTGCCATCCCTCATTCGGTGTTGCCAGCTCCACGTCAGGCTGACAGATGGTGCACCAGCTCGGGTGGGTGTTTGTGGGAGGGAAGAACACTGGCTGGCTTATGCTGCTTGAATTGTCCAATTGCCAGCAAACTAGGAAACAGCATTGATGGCAGCCGTGGAGAGATTTTGGTGCCTGTCCAGGCTAGTAGGAAGCATTTGGAAAATGGTACCAACTGCCTTGATGACTTGGTCTCCTCCCCTCCCCACCTCTCCTCTCCTCCTCTCCAATAATGGCATCTATATTTGAATAATCCCAAATATCTTTACCGCTATTACCTTCCGTAGTAAAGTGAATTGCTACACTGAAGCAACTAGCAGCTGGTTTAAGTATAGATTCCAAGAACAGCACTCTCTAGCACACAGACAGCAATTGCCTGTAGCAGTATAATTATTTTGCACTCATTACTAAGAGAGCCTGGTGAGACAATACAACCTCCAACTTCTCCCTGATGATATAAATATTCAAACAACGAAACACCTTGCCTGTTATATTATTCCAAACATGTATCAACCTTCAAAAGAGGTTTTTCCTGATATCTGTTTCAAATTTGCTTTTGATTACCGTCTGGTCCAATGTTCCCTGTAGGCTGCACTTTGTTCTGCGCCACCTGTTTCTTTTAGTGCGCGGTCCCTTTAAACCTCAGCGCATGCGCGGTATTTATAATGTAAAAGCCGGTGAGCGGTCTGAGCGGGACCTTTCCCATTACTGCGTGAGGGAACATTGCTCTGGTCCTAGTTTCTTCTCATATCTTACTTTATCCATGCCTTGTTGGTCTACTTTTTACGATTCCCTAATACACACAATGACGGCATGGTAACTAAAATAGTGTTCTCAATGTAATCTGATCAGTGCATTATCCAGCCTCAACATCATTTCTGTAGTCTTGTACTTTACCTGCTATATATCCCAGCGTTCTATAAGTTTGATAAACTGCTGCGCCATATTGTCTGGCCAATGTTGGAGCGATTATAATCAGGGATGCTCAAGAGAGCCAAAATCATAGAAGCGTAGAGATCTCGGAGGGTTGTAGGGCTGGAGGAGATTACAGAGATAGGGAGGGGCGAGGCCATGGGGGGATTTGAAAACAAGGATGATAATTTTAAAATCGAGGCGTTGCCGGACTGGGAGCCAATGTAGGTCAGCGAGCACAGGGGTTGATGGGTGAACGGGACTTGGTGCGAGTTAGGACACGGGCAGCCGAGTTTTGGATGAGCTCAAGTTTACGGAGGGTGCAAAGTGGGAGGCCGGCCAGGAGAGCGTTGGAATAGCCGGACCTGGAGGTAACAAAGGCATGGACGAGGGTTTCAGCAGCAGGTGAGCTGAGGCAGGGGCGGAGACGGGCGGAGAATTGGAAGTAGGCGGTCTTGGTGATGGAGAGGATATGTGGTCGGAAGCTCATCTCAAGCCGCTAGTAAGCACTGATTCCTCGATCAGGTGCTCCCAGCGGGGAGTGGTGCTCATCGGGAGCGCTGCTGGGCGAAGTGTTGGCCCACAGCTTCTGATTTTCCATCTATTCATTTAAAGGGACGGCAAATCAAAATGGTTGGGCTCGTGATTTTCCACACCGGTAGTAGCTGGCCGGGGAATCAGGCCTATAATTCCATGGGGACTCAGCCTCCTCCAGTATCGTGTCCAAACGGCCATTTTTCATATATGTTAGCCTAAACAGCAAGGCCTCGATTTTAAATCAGGGTGGGATGCAGGAGGGGTTGGGCAGGGTGAGCGACAAGCCGGCATGCTGAGACCCG
The DNA here is from genome assembly GCA_030390025.1 of Squalus acanthias. Classification (NCBI taxonomy): domain Eukaryota; kingdom Metazoa; phylum Chordata; class Chondrichthyes; order Squaliformes; family Squalidae; genus Squalus; species Squalus acanthias. The sequence goes on along the minus strand of CM059437.1, from coordinate 90,948,361 downwards.
GAGAGATTTTAACTCCCTGGCCTCATTTGGATGCGCATGATCGGATTCCAGCCCAAACCCGACAGGAATTGATGCCTCGACGGCGGGCAGGAGCTCGGGCGGCAAGAGGTCGTTGCCGGGGACCGACGGGAGCAGCCCCCTGGCACAAGGTAAGACAGACCATTGGAGGGCTCCAGGAGGGGATTCTCCGTCGAGGTGGTGGGGGGAAAGGGGAAGGCCAGGACATGGGAGACCCAAGGTTTGCTTGTGGGGGCCCAGAGAAGCAGGCCTGCTCCTCCTGGCCCACAGCGAGACTAAAAATAAAACATTAAAAACTCACCTCACTTGCCCGCTTTTGGCCCTGGCTGCTTCCATCACTGCTTTCCCAGCTCTGGCCTCAGGTTGAAAGAGCCAGACCGGGCCCCAATGATGTTATTGGAGTCCAATCTGCAGAGGACCCCGCTGGCTTGGGACGGGTGCCCTTGCCGCCTGCCATTTAAATTTGTGGTTGGCCAGATTGGGTTTCCTCCAGGTTGGGGAGTGGGCGGGGGGGGGGGGGAGTTAAAACCGGTGCCTGAGTGTCACCAGGCTATTGGATTGTGGTAGCTTCACATCCAAGGCTGATGCTGCCCTAACCCAACATTTACTTCCAGTGGGGATCGATAGTGATTAGGAACAAGTTCCCATTTTTAGACCAGAGCTGCTGAGATCAATTGAAGCCCCGTGCCAGTCTCCCAGCCGAGTTCAATGAATTCAGCTAGCTTTAGATTTCAAAAACAACAACAACTTGCATTTATATAGCGCCTTTACTGTAGTAAAACGTCTCAAGGCGCTTCATAAGGAACGTTATCAAACAAAACTTGACACCGAGCCACATAAGGAGATATTAGGACAGATGACCAAAAGCTTGGTCAAGGAGGTAGGTTTTAAGGAGCGTCTTAAAGGAGAGAGGCGGAGAGGTCTAGGGAGGGAATCCCAGAGCTTAGGGCCTAGGCAGCTGAAGGCACGGCCGCCAACGGTGGAACGATTAAAATCGGGGCTGTGCTAGAGGCCAGACTTGGAGGAGAGCAGAGATCTGGGAGGGTTGTATGCTAATTTTTTTTCTTTGCTCTCTCACAGACACTGGCCTGCCCGAGGGTTGGTTTCAACGCAGCTGTTTGTCAGTCAGGACGTGTAGACCGTGGAACAGTGTAACACAACAGATTTCTGTGGCGCTCTTTAAGGAATAGAATCGCTGTAGTACAAAGTATAACAGCGTTCTGACACTGCCAACATTGCCAGTTAGCAGATGTGTCTAATTCGTGCCCAGAAATGACAGTTAAAAGTCGAAATAAACTTTTGTGACTGTCTGTAGACTTTTATTGGGAGTTCTTTCAAATTCCCATCTCATCTTTGTATCTACATATCTCATCTCAAGATTATTAAAGTGATGGCAGCTGATGTGCATTTGCATGTGTAATTATGCAAGAGACTTTTGATGTTAAATATGTGGGGAATGGTATTTAAATTAATCAACGGATGGGATCAACTTTCATTCTGTTCAGGTGCTGTTTTCCCTGTCTCTGTTTGTACAGGCAGTTCTCACATTGCCAACGTTTACAAGAGAGCTGGTGGGGGTTTTTTCTCTCTCTATTCTGTTGATGGTACTACTCTCTCTGACTCCGTAAATAGGCATAGAATCATGGAATAGTGCAGCACAGAAGGAGGCCATTCGACCCACAGAGTCTGCGCCGGCTCTTTCGAAGAGCAATCCAGTTAGTCCCACTCCCCCCGCTCTTTCCCCATATCCCTGCAATTCTTTCTCCTTCAAGTATTTATCCAATTCCCTTTTGAAGGCGACTATTGAATCTGTATCCACCACCCCATCAGGCAACGCGTTCCAAATCCTAGCCACACGCTGCGTAAAAACGTTTTTCCTCATGTCGCCTCTGGTTCTTTTGCCAGTCACCTTAAATCTGTTTCCACTGCTTATCGACCCTTCAGCCATTGGAGACAGTTTCTCTTTATTTACTCTATCTAAACCCTTCATGATTTTAAATACCTCTATCAAATCTTCTCTTAGCCTTCTCTGCTCTAAGGAGAACAACCCCAGCTTCTCCAGTCTCTCCACGTAACTGTAATCCCTCATCCCTGGAACCATTCTAGTAAATCTCTTCCGTACCCTCTCCAAAGCCTGCTCTACTCTGCATGAGCTTCAGCACGATGAAGGATTGCAGTACCCCGGCAATAATATTGACAGGATCCAGTAAGAGAGTGGGGGAAAAAACAGAAAAAATAATAAGCTGGCAAAGATCATCATTATTCGAACTAATCCTGTTTGCCACCTGTGATATTTAACTTTCACACGACAGCAACTCATTCCGTGATTGAAGAGCTTGGCTGAGTCCATAGTGAAAAGGATGATGTTCATGTGTGAATTGGGTAATGAGGTTAGTGGCGTAAATATCAGAGGTCCCTTGGTCGAGGTGATGGAGCTGAATAGGGACCCCTGCAAAAGCCATTCCATACTAGAATATTAGAATCATAGAATCATACAGCACAGAAGGAGGCCATTCTGCCCATCGTGCCTGTGCCGACTCTTTGAAAGAGCTGTTCAATTAGTTCCATTCCCATGCTCTTTCCCCGTAGCCTAGCAAATTTTTCCTTTTTATGTATATATCCAGTTCCCTTTGGAATCCGCATCCACCACCCTTTCAGGCACAGCATTCCAGTTTATTATAAAGATCCTGGGCTTTATAAATAGAGAGGTCGCACAACACCAGGTTATAGTCCAACAGTTTTATTTGAAATCACAAGCTTTCGGAGCTTACTACTCCTTCGTCGGGTGAAGTAAAGAGATACAGAATCGCCAAAGCATATATAGATAGAGAACAATGCATGTGTAACTTACACTTTATAAATAGAGGCATAGAGTACAAAAGCCAGGAAGTTATGCTAAATCTATATAAAACACTAGTTCAGCCCCAGCTGAAGTATTGTGTCCAATTCTGGGCACCGTACTATTGGAAGGACATAATAATAAGAAGAATGTTGTGGCTGCCGCGAAGCACGAATTGAGGCCGAGTCAATATGTGGAACACATAGCTTTTAATCACATCTCTGGTAAAATGGCTGCTAACATTTCCCTGCAAAAACCCAGAGGCCACGCCCACTCCTTTTTTCCTGCCTTAAAGGCAGCATGCGCCTTAAAGGCAAGGTGCCCGATTTATTGTCTACGGACGGAAAAGTGGATTGCGCCCGTTTATTTGGCGATCCGCCACACAGCTCCCCCCAGAATCCGCTTAGGAGGTGTGGACGAGACGGTGCGGCGGTCTGATGGGCCGGCTGGAGCGGCTCTTGTAGGATGCCGGTGGACGTGGAACGGCCGGGCGTGGAGCAGCCAGGTGAACTGGCTTGAGGGCAGGTCGGCCGCGTGGCGGTGGACGAGCTACCGGGACCTGCTCACTGGGCTCCGAGTGTGCTGGCTTGAGTCGGTCAACTGACACTTTTTCGGTCCTGTCGCCCACTTGCAGGGTGAAAAATTTGTCCCCAGCCTGTAGCACCTTGTAGGGCCCGTCGTACGGGGGTTGAAGGGGTCCGCGGTGGGCGTCATGCCGGATGAAAACAAACCGTGCCTGGTGCAGGCTTAGTGGGACGTGTGAGGTGGATTCGCTGTGTCGGGCAATGGGCACCGGGGCGAACTGTAGCGCTGGTGAGGCGAAGTCGTGGCGTTGCTGGTCGGCTGACCAGGGTGTCGTGGCGGTGGGCAGGAACTCGCCGGGTACGCGCAGCGGCTGGCCGTACACGAGCTCTGCTGCCGATGCGTGGAGGTCTTCTTTAACCGCGGTACGCAGGCCGAGGAGGACCCACGGGTGTCGGTCGGTCCAGGCGCCGTCCTGGAGGCTGGCTCGAAGAGATGCCTTCAAGGATCTGTGGAACCGCTCACACAGTCCGTTGGCTTGGGGGTGGTACGCTGTGGTGCGGTGAATGGTCACCCCAATATTGCGTGCGACGGCGGTCCAGAGTTCAGAGGTAAATTGCGGACCTCTGTCCGACATCATGTCGGAGGGGACGCCGAACTGTGCGACCCAGGTGCTGACGAAGGCTCTGGCGATGTCGGCGGTGGTGGTAGAGGTCAGCGGAATTGCCTCGGGCCAGCGCGTGGTGCGGTCAACGATCGTCAGCAAGTGCGTGTGGCCTTGTGACGGCGGCAGGGGCCCGACGATGTCCACGTGGATGTGGTCGAATCTACGCGAAGGGACGGTAAACTCCTCGAGGGGTGCTTTCGTGTGTTGCTGCACCTTGGCCCGTTGGCAGGCTAGGCAGGAGTTGGCCCAAGTACGCACATCCTTGCGAAGGTCGCGCCAGACAAAGCAGTTGGCTACCAATTTGATGGATGCACGGGCGCCGGGGTGGGAGAGGTTGTGAAGAATCTCGAATACCCGGCGGTGCCAGGACGCTGGGACGACGGGCCGAGGTTGACATAGGGATATGTCGCACTTGACCGTGACTGCGGTCGGGCCACAGGCGACGTCGGCCAGGCGTAGCCCTGGTAGGTTGGTAGGTGCGGAGAGCAGATCAGAGTTGGTGATCTGGTCTGCTGCGAGTTGAGCGTAGTCGACTGCCAGGTGTGCGGCGTGGATGGCGGGGCTGGAGAGGCAGTCGGCTACCACATTGTCTCGGCCGGAGACGTGTTGGATGTCCGTGGTGAACTCGGACACTGCCGCGAGCTGGCGCTGCTGCCTGGCGGACCAGGGGTCGGTTGTCTTTGCCATTGCGAATGTCAGGGGCTTGTGGTCGACAAACGCAGTGAAGGGGTGGCCCTCCAGCAAAAAACGAAAATGGCGGACCGCCAGGAACAGCGCGAGGAGCTCGCGGTCGAAGGTGCTGTACTTGACCTCCGGGGGGCGTAGTTGGCGGCTGAAGAAGGCAAGTGGTTGCCAGGCGCCGTCGACCCACTGCTCATACATGGCGCCGACCGCGTGGTTGGAGGTGTCCGTGGTGAGCGCTACCCTGGCATTGGGCCGTGGGTGCGTGAGCAGGGTGGCGTTGGCGAGTGCGGTCTTGGTGGAGTCGAAGGCGGCTGACGCGTCTGCCGTCCATTCGACCGCCATCTTGCCGCTCCTGCCCCGGAGGGCTTCATACAGGGGCCTCATGAGGGACGCCGCTTTGGGGATGAAGCGGTTGTAGAAATTCACCATCCCGAGGAACTCCTGGAGGCCTTTGATGGTGGTGGGGCGGGGAAATTGTTGGACGGCCTGCACCTTGGTGGGCAGGGGAATGGCCCCAGCATGGGTGATGTGGTGGCCGAGGAAGTCGATCTTGTCCAGGCCGAACTGGCATTTGGCTGGGCTGAGGATGAGCCCGTGGTCGCTGAGGCGCCCGAACAGGATGCGAAGGTGTTCGAGGTGTTCCTGCTTGGAGGAACTGGCTACCAGGATGTCGTCCAGGTAGACGAACAGGAACTTCATGTCCCGAAGGACCGAGTCCATGAGCCGTTGGAATGCCTGGGCCGCGTTTTTGAGGCCGAAGGGCATCCGCAGGAACTCGAACAGGCCGAAGGGGGTGATTACGGCCGTCTTGGGGACGTCCGCGGGGTGGACGGGGACTTGGTGGTAGCCGCGCACCAGGTCGACCTTGGAAAAGACTGAGCGGCCGGCCAGTCTAGCCGAGAAGTCCTGGATGTGCGGCACGGGGTACCGATCAGGGGTGGTGGCGTCGTTGAGGCGGCGGTAATCCCCGCAGGGGCGCCAACCCCCGCCTGGTTTGGGAGCGATGTGGAGTGGGGAGGCCCAGGGACTGTTGGAGCGGCGGATGATGCCGAGCTGTTCCATGGTGGCAAACTCGGTCCGCGCGATCTCCAGTTTGGCCGGGTCCAGCCTGCGGACGTGGGCGTACACTGGGGGGCCTGTGGTGGGGATGAAGTGTTCCACCCCGTGTTTGGCGGCCTCCGTGGAGAAGGTCGGATTGGTAAGGGCCGGGAATTTGGCCAGGAGTGCCGAGTAGTCATCCGTGGCCTGGGCGTGGCACTGTGACGCCATGTCGGCGGGTTGACGGGGGGCCATGGCGCCCAGGATGGGGGATATGGTGTTCATGTCCACGAGGCGGTGTCGAGGGATGTCTACCAGTAGGCCGTGGGCGCACAGGAAATCCGCGCCGATGAGAGGGGAGAGCACCTTGGCAGTGATGAACTCCCATCGGTAGCGGCGACCAGCGAGGTCGAGGGTGACTGTGCGGGTGCCATACGTCGGGATGTCCGAGCCGTTAGCAGCAGCCAGCGCCGGTCCTCGTTTGCCCTTTTGGATGTCGAGGGAGGAGGCCGGGATGATGCTGTGCTGAGCCCCAGTGTCGCACCGGAACCGGCGGCCGGTTTTGTCATCCGTGACGTACAGCAGGGAGCCCGCATGGTCCACGGCCATCGCGGGGGCTGGTACGGGGGCGGACTTGAAAGAGCAGGGAGGTGTGCACCGTTGTGCCCTGGCGCCGAACCGTGCATGGTAGTAACAGTGGCCCGGGTTAGTGGGGCGCGAAGGCCCCGTGAGCCCGGTGGCTGGGCCTTGTGGCCGCGTGGTGGCCGTTGAGGGGCGCGCCCAGGCAGTAGCTGCCAGGTCCGGAGTGACGTCGCGGCCTGGAGTTAGCGGACAGCAGCTTGTCGGCCTCATCGGCCAGGGCTTCCAGGTCCGTGAGGCCGGACGCCACGATCGCTGGGCGGATGCTGAGAGGTAGCTGGCGGATGAACAGCGTGCGGAAGAGGGATCCGGGTGGGCTCTCGTCGGTGAGGGAGAGCATGTGGGAGAGGAGGTCTGACGGTGAGGCATCACCGAGGCCTGGAAGGTCGAGGAGGTGGCAGTTTCGCTGGTATATCGAGGCTGTAAATTTTTTAAGGAGCGCGGCCTTAAGATGTGCATACTTGCCCCCCTCTGGTGGGTTCTGCAGCGCTGTCCAGACCGTCGTAACTGTGGAGCTATCGAGTGATGTGACGAGGTAGTCGTACTTCGTCCCATCTGTGGTGATGCGTTGCAGCCGGAATCGGGACTTGGCTTGGAGAAACCAGGCTTCGGGCTGGTTTTCCCTAAACTCCGGCATTTTCACGGAAACTGCGTTCGTGTCCGCCATTGCAGTGCTCGGAATACGTTCTGAGCGTCGGGGTCACCAATGTTGTGGCTGCCGCGAAGCACGAATTGAGGCCGAGTCAATATGTGAAACATATAGCTTTTAATCACATCTCTGGTAAAATGGCTGCTAACATTTCCCTGCAAAAACCCAGAGGCCACGCCCACTCCTTTTTTCCTGCCTTAAAGGCAGCATGCGCCTTAAAGGCAAGGTGCCCGATTTATTGTCCACGGACGGAAAAGTGGATTGCGCCCGTTTAGGTGCGATCCGCCACAAGAACATAATAAGAAGTAGGAGTAGGTGTAGGCCATATGGCCCCTCGGGCCTGCTCCGCCATTCAATAGGATCATGGCTGATCCGAACCTAGACTCATGTCCACTTCCCTGCCCGCTCCCCATAACCCTTAATTCCCTTATCAGCTAGGAAACTGTCTATCTCCGTTTTAAATTTATTTAATGTCGCAGCTTCCACAGCTCTCTGAGGTAGCAAATTCCATAGATTTACTACCCTCTGAGTGAAGAAGTTTCTCCTCATCTCAGTTTTGAAACGGCAGCCCCTTATTCTAAGATTATGCCCCCTAGTTCTAGTCTCACCCATCAGTGGAAACATCCTCCCCGCATCCACCCGATCAAGCCCCCTCACAATCTTATATGTTTCGATAAGATCGCCTCTCATTCTTCTGTATTCCAATGAGTAGAGGCCCAACCTACTCAACCTTTCCTCATAAGTCAACCCCCTCATCTCCGGAATCAACCGAGTGAACCTTCTCTGAACTGCCTCTAGAGCAAGTATATCTTTTCTTAAATATGGAAACCAAAACTGTACGCAGTACTCCAGGTGTGGCCTCACCAGTACCCTGTATAGCTGAAGCAAGACTTCCCTGCTTTTATACTCCATCCCCCTTGCAATAAAAGCCAAGATTCCATTGGCCTTCCTGATCACCTGCTGTACCTGCATAATAACCTTCTGTGTTTCATGCACCAGCTTTGGAGAGGGTGCAGAAAACATTTACTAGAATAATTCCAGGGATGAGGGATTACAGTTATGTGGAGAGACTGGAGAAGCTGGGGTTGTTCTCCTTAGAGTAGAGAAGGCTAAGAAAAGATTTGATAGTGGTGTTTAAAATCATGAAGGGTTCAGATAGAGTAAACAAAGAGAAACAGCTCCCATAAACAGCAATGTGATAATAACCAGATAATCTGTTTTTTTGGTTATGGGATAAATATTGGTCAGGACACCAGTGATAACTCCCCTGCTCTTCTTTGAAATAGTGCCATGGGATCTTTTACGTCCACCTGAGAGAGCAGACAGGGCCTCAGTTTAACATCTGATCCGAAAGACGGCACCTCTGACAGTGTAGCACTCCCTCAGCACTGCACTGGAGTGTCAGCCTAGCTTTATGTGCTCAAAGTCTCTGGAAGTTGGACTTGAACCCACAACTGACACTGTAGTCTGGACTCAGAGGCGAGTGATGCTACCAACTGAGCCACAGCTGACACTGTAACTCATAATTGTCAAAATAAACTCCAGCAGGATGAAAGGACACGATGATGCCAGGAGCGGTTTCCAAACGGCAAAGAGAGGTGGGATGATAACATATTCAAAGGCTGCCAATACCAACACGAGCTGATAAAAAGACAAGATCGTTCTGACACAAGAAATTTCAAAAATCCCTCCGCCGCACTGGTACATGGAGAAAGAAGTAATGGGGAAAAGCTGGGGGGGGGAGGGCGGGGGGGTGCTGTGGACCGAATTGGTCCGCTCTTTCAAAGAGCCGGCACAGGCATGACGCGCCGAATGGTTCTATGATTCTATGGAAGGAGTGACCGAGCAGGTTGGGCCAAGATGCTTCTGGCCACTTGGGCGAACCAGAACATAAAAATCTAACAATCCTTGGCCAGACCTGGCCCTCGTGTGTCTGTACTGAGTTAGGAATAATTAGCACAGGCTGTTTTTGATTCCAAACCCCAGAGCAAGATATCTGAGCGATGGTTTCCAGGGTCTGCATTTGTAGCTCCCTCTCACATATCATTAAAACGGTTCATCCTAAATGTGGCCCCTTTTGATTCTATCTGTTTATAATATATTAAATGTCTGCTTCCACCTCCTCTTAACTTTTTAAGTGTCAGCCAGTGGCTAAGTGGTAGCACTCTCGCCTCTGAGTCAGAAAGTTGTGGGCTCAAAGTCCCGCACAAAAATCTAGGCTGACACCCTAATGCAGTGCTGAGGGAGTGCTGCACTGTCAGAGGTGCCGTCTTTCGGATGAGATGTTAAACCGAGGCCCCATTTGCTCTCTCAGGTGGATCTCATGGCACTATTTCGAAGAAGAACAGGGGAGTTCTCCCCAGTGTCCTGGCCAATATTTATCCCTCAATCAACATCACTAAAAACAGATTATCTGGTCATCATCACATTGCTGTTTGTGGGAGCTTGCTGTGCGCAAATTGGCTGCCGTGTTTCCTACATTACAACAGTGACTCCACTTCAAAAAGTACTTCATTGGCTGTAAAGCGCTTTGGGACGTCCGGTGGTCGTGAGAGGTGCTGGAGAAATGCAAGTCTTTCTTTCTTTCCCGTTAAAATTCCTGAGTCCACATTTATAGTGGAAACTGACGAGAAGCGTGACAAGTTTACATAGAAAGCTTCCATTATTAATGTGGACGTATGGACTTTATAATTGAAAGTTACGAAAATCAGGGCAAGGTGCATGAGTGTAAAATGGAGACTAGGGTCGCGATCTTGCCGACCGAGGAGGGACAGGGGCGGGAGAGGTCGTTGTCGGGTTACGAGCCCGCTGCCGTCTACATTCCGCCTAGAAAAAAGATTTTACGTAACTGGGCCTTGTTAAGCCCGCCCTTCGCGTTCCCCGACCCTATTACAAGGTGCGGGTCAGGTGACGTCAGTGCTGGCGGTTCTTTTGCCGGTATATTTAAAGGGCTCATGGCCCCACTTCATTTCATTTGCTCCATTTAAAGCGTGCATTACAGAGATACCTTGTTCTGCTCCAAGAATGGCCTCAGAAAGGCAGAGGGCTGCTCCTCGCTTCAGTGATGACTCCCTCCATGTTCTTGTGGAGGGAGTCCGAGCACGTAGGGAGGTTCTCTTCCCTGCCAGTGGGCGGGAGAGACCTCCCCAGGAGACCAAGGCAGCCTGGCTGCAAATAGCTGAGGAGGTAACGGGCAGGTGTGTGGGGATGAGGACCTGGGTTCAGTGCCGCAAGCGTCTTCATGATCTTCTACGATCTGGAAAAGTGAGTATAAAGCCACACTTACCTTCAAGCTGCTGTGTCTGTTATCACTTCCCCATCACTCAGCATTCCCAACCCTACTCCTGCACATCGCAACTCGATGCAACATCCCTTGGACCTTCACCCAACCCTCTCTATCTATCTACATTATTACATCCCCATCTTACTATGTACCCCTCACACTCATCCTCATTCTAATGTAATGACACCAACTAGCAACACTAAAGGATGCGACTTGTTACAGCCACCCCACTCCATTATAGTCTCCCTATAAAGATCTAACCCATCCATTCCTTACACTCATTCCATCAGTCTCACTCAACCTTCTCTTCTTTCCCTCCTTGCAGGAGAAGAGAGCCCACAAGAAGAAGAGGGAGAGAACGGGAGGTGGCCCTCAATCATTGGCCATTCTGACTCTTGCAGAGGAGGCAGCCCTGGAGATCACTGGAGCGGTGGACCAGCTGGAAGTGGGGGACGGAGAGAGGGGCTCATCTGAACAACCTGGTGCCAGAATCATTTCCCATACACCTACATGTCATTCATCAGTCACTCATATTGGGGCTGCTGTCAACAGGAATTGATTGCTCATAATGCACATAATGGTATGTGTATGCAATGTACATATCATTTATCTAACTGATGTCATTACTCTCCCACAGGTTCATTAAGAGCTGCCCCCAATGTCCATGAGGAACTGGTGAGCACACCTCAGAGGAGGCTCCAGCCACTGAGGGCGCAGTGTCACCTGAGACAAGGCAAGCCAGCACCAGCACAGATACAATCACCTCGGTGGGTCCGTCGCGAGATAGAGTAGTGTTGTCACCTGCTGTCTCACACATCACACGTGAGCAAGAGCAGATGGTGGAGACAAGGTCAGCAGTGGAGACACCTTGTCGGAGGGCGCAGGCGTCTCCTAGCTCTGCTCAGCTGCACGCAGACGCTGAGCCTCGGGGGCCATCCAGGAAGAGGGTGGTCCTGGAGCTGGAGCAACAAGTACAGGAGGCTCTGACAGGTTTTGCAACCGGGGTGACTGCGAGTGTGCAGAGAATGGAGGAGCATAAGCACCACCGTGGCGCACGCACTCGCAACTGTTGGTTCCTCCATGGATAGGATGGCCACCTGCACGGAGGACCTAATGCGCCAATCGCATGAGCACATGGTCTCCCTTCAAAATAGATGGGCATCTATGGCGGAGAGAAGCCAGAGACTCACAGAGGTCCTTGCTAGGAGGAATGAGCCCACTGCTGTGCAGGAAGGTGCTCGCCAGCTACTTGCTAGCAGAGAAGTGCGGGTGGCCCATGAGAGGGATGATGGTGGGAGGGCACATGGAAGTGGGGGCTCCTCTCCAAGCGCTCAAACTTCAACCCCCCTTGCCTACCCCTCAGTCAGAGCCCCAGATACCTCCGGCAAGATCGCGGCCTTAGTTACATCTTGCACGCCCTCATCCAGTTATTCCCAGCCGCTAGCCCTGCTCAACCTGAGGACTACACCTGGCCATGAAGCACCCACCCAATATGGCATTGAGCCACTCAGACCAGAAGGTCCAAGCTCCGATTTCCAGTTGGTACTTCCGTGGGGCCAGTTGCCATCCGATGCCACATTCCCTGACCTCCTCTAGAGGACACCCACGATGCACCCATATTGGTACAGGTGCCCGCCCACATATGTATCAATTCGTCTCTTGGTCTAATTTATATTGTTCACTTCTCGTCCAGAAATCTATCACCCGAACCGTGAAAATTTCCACCTTTCTTACTCCTAACCTCTTCATTTTTAACTTGTGTCTCCAGTTATTTGAACGCTTCACTGTAGGAAACAACTTGCCCGGATCCGATTTACTTATTCTGTTCATATAATAAGCTTTAAAACTTCTTAAAGCGTCGTCTTTTCAAAAGCAAGCAAGCAAGCCCAGCCTTAAACCATCTTTGTTGCACGTTTGTGTTGAATTAGCTAAGTTTGGTTTGAGCAGCAAGTTGGGTGCTATAATTAGCTTCAGTGTTCCAAAAACTGGGGAAGAGCGAAACCATTCAGGGCTCCCAATCTGGGACACCATCCCGATGACACCCCATGTGTGTGGCTATCAGAAATGACCTGTATTTATATAGCGCCTTTCACGACCTCAGGACACCCCCGACAGAATGGCGCTTTACTGCTAATGAAGTACTTTTGTTGTGTTGTTGTTGTATTGTAGGAACTGTGCACCCAATTAGCGCACAGCAAGATCCCACAAACAGCAATGTGATAATGACCAGATAATCTGTTTTTAGCGATGTTGGTTGAGGGATAAATATTGGCCAAGACACCGGGGACAACTCCTCTGCTCTTCTTCGAAATAAGGAAGGATATACTTGCCATAGAGGGAGTGCAACGAACGTTCACCAGACTGATTCCTGGGATGGGGGGATTGTCCTATGAGGAGAGATTGAGTAGACTAGGCCTATATTCTCTAGAGTTTAGAAGAATGAGAGGTGATCTCATTGAAACATACAAAACTCTTACAGGACTTGACAGGGTAGATGCAGGGAGGATGTTTCCCCTGGCTGGGGAGTCTAGAACCAGGGGTCACAGTCTCAGAATAAGGGGTCGGCCATTTAGGACTGAGATGAGGAGAATTTCTTCACTCAGAGGATAGTGAATCTTTGGAATTCTCTATCCCAGAGGGCTGTGGAGGCTCAGTCGTTGAGTATATTCAAGACAGAGATCGATAGATTGTTGAATAATAGGGGATCAAGGGATATGGGGATAGTGCAGGAAAGTGGAGTTGAGGTAGAAGATCAGCCATGATCTTATTGAATGGCGGAGCAGGCTCGAAGTGCCAAATGGCCTACTTCTTCTCCTATATCTTATATCCTTATGTTCTTATTGTGCCATGGGATATTTTACCTCCACCGGAGAGGGCAGACGGGGCCTCGGTTTAACGCCTCATCTGAAAGACGGCTCCACCTACGGTGCAGCACTCCCCCAGTATATACCAGATTGCGTCTGCCTAGATATCGTGAGGACAGGATCGGACTCTGCTGTGTCAACATTGCAGGCGCAAATAGCCACATGGGAATACGATGTTGTGACAATAAAGGGTAGGATGGGGTATTAAATATTCCTGGTTATAAAGTGTTCAGGAAAGATAGGGAAGGAAAGATAGGAGGTGGTGTGGCAAGGAGAATGTTACAGTGTTGGAGAGGAGGATATCCTGGAGGGGTCAGGGACAGAATCTATATGGATAGAGTTAAGAAATAATAGAGGTGGCATTACACTACTAGGTGTATTCTATAGACCACCAAATAGTGGGAAAGATATGGAGGAGCAAATTTGCAGAGAAATTACAGAGAGGTGCAAGAACTATAGAGTAGTAATAATGGGGGACTTCAACTATCCTAATATAGACTGGGATCGTAATAGTGTAAAGGGCAGAGAAGGGGAAGAATTTCTGAAGTGTGTTCAGGAGAACTTTCTTGATCAGTATGTTTCCGGCCCAACGAGGAAGGAGGCATTGCTGGATCTGGTTCTGGGGAATGAGGTAGGTCAAGTGGAGCAAGTGTCAGTAGGTGAACATTTAGGGAACAGTGATCATAGTATCATAAGGTTTAGATTAGCTATGGAGAAGGGCAGGGAGCAATCTAGAGTAAAAATGTTTAACTGGGGGAAGGCCAATTTCAGTGGAATGAGAATGGATCTGGCCCGGGTAAACTGGAATCAAAGATTGGCAGGCAAACTGTAATGGACCAATGGACTGCCTTTAAAGAGGAAATAGTTCAGGTACAGTTGAGGTACATTCCCACTATGGGGAAAGGCAGGGCAACTAAAGTCAGAGCTCTCTGGATGAGGAAAGAGATAGAGAGTAAGATGAAGCAGAAAAAGAGTGCGTAGGACAGATGTCAGGTTGCAAATACATCTGAGAATCAGGCTATATATAGAAAGGTCAGAGGAGAAGTGAAAAAGAAAATAAGAGGGGCAAAGAGAGGGTATGAGAATAGAATGGCAGCCAACATAAAAGGTAATCCAAAAGTCTTCTATAGGCATATAAATAGTAAAAGGGTAGTAAGAGGAGGGGTGGAGCCGATTAGGGACCAAAAAGGAGACCTATGCATGGATGCAGAGGGTATGGCTGAGGTACTAAATGAGTACTTTGCATCTGTCTTCACCAAGGAAGAGGGTGCTGCCATAGACATAGTGAAGGAGGGGGTAGTGGAGACATTTGATAGGATACAAATTGATAAAGAAGAGATATTAGAAAGGCTGGCTGTACTTAAAGTAGATAAATCACCAGGAGCGGATGGGATGCATCCTAGGATGCTGAGGGAATTGAGGGAGGAAATCGCGGAGGTACTGGCCATAATCTTCCGATCCCCCTTAGATACGGGGATGGTGCCAGACAACTGGAGAATTGTAAATGTTACACCATTGTTCAAAAAAGGGTGTAAAGATAAACCCAGCAACTACAGGCCAGTCAGTTTGACCTCGGTCGTGGGGAAGCTTTTAGAAACAGTAATCAGGGACAAAATTAACAGTCACTTGGACAAGTGTGGATTAATTAAGGAATGCCAGCACGGATTTGTTAAAGGCAAATTGTGTTTAACTAACTTGATTGAGTTTTCTGATGAGGTAACAGAGGGTTGATGAGGGCAATGTGGTTGACGTAGTGTACATGGATTTCCAAAAGACGTTTGACAAAGTGCCACATAATAGGCTTGGCAGCAAAGTTGAAGCCCATGGAATAAAAGGGACAGTGGCAGCATGGATATGGAATTGGCTAAGTGATAGGAAACAGAGAGCAGTGGTAAATGATTGTTTTTCAGACTGGAGGAAGGTATACAGTGGTGTTCCCCAGGGGTCGGTTCTAGGACCACTGCTTTTCTTGATATATATTAATGACTTGGACGTGGGTGTACAGGGCACAATTTCAAAATTTGCAGATGACACAAAACTTGGAAGTATCGCGAACAGTGAGGAGGAGAGTGATAGACTTCAGGAAGACATAGACAGGCTGGTGAAATGGGCGGACACATGGCAGACGAAATTTAATGCAGAAAAGTGTGAAGTGATACATTTTGGTAGAAAGAATGAGGAGAGGAAATATAAACTAAATGGTACAATCCTGAAGGGGGTGCACGAACAGAGAGACCTGGGGGTATGTGTGCACAAATCATTGAAGGTGGTAGGGCAGGTTGAGAAAGCAGATGAAAAGGCTTACGGGATCATGGGCTTCATGAATAGAGGTATAGAGTACAAAAGCAGGGAAATTATGATGAACCTGTATAAAACACTGGTTCGGCCCCAACTGGAGCATTATGTCCAATTCTGGGCACCACATTTTAGGAAGGATGTGAAGGCCTTAGAGAGGGTGCAGAAAAGATTTATGACAATAATTCCAGGAATGAGGGACTTCAGTTACGTTGATAGACTAAAGCAGCTGGGGTTGTTCTCCTTGGTGTTCAAAATCATGAGGGGTCTGGACAGAGTAGATAGAGGGAAACTGTTCCCATTAGCAGAAGGGTCGAGAACCAGAGGACACAGATTTAAGGTGATTGGCAAAAGAATCAAAGGCGACATGAGGAAAAACTTTATTACTCAGCGAGTGGTTAGGATCTGGAATGCACTGCTTGAAAGGGTGGTGGAGGCAGACTCAATCACGGCTTTCAAAAGGGAGTTGGATAAGTATCTGAAAGAAAAACATTTGCAGGGCTACGGGGAAAGGGCGGGGGAGTGGGACTAGCTGAAGTGCTCTTGCAGAGAGCTGGCACGGGCTCAACGGGCCTTCTTCCGTGCTGTAACCATTCTATGATTCTATGATTAGTGTGGGTCTGGAGTCACGTGTAGGCCCAGACTGGGTCAGGATGGCAGGTTTCCTTCCCTAAAGGACATTAGTCAACCTGTTGGGTTTTTACGACAATCCCACAGCTTTGTGGTCACTTTTACTGCTACCAGCTTTACATTTTCTTTAAAAACTGTATTTAAATTCTCAAACTGCCTTGCTGGGATTTAAACACATGCTCTAACTTATGTAGGTTTTTTTTGGGGGGGATTATTAGTCCAGTAACATCACCACTACACTACCGTACCAATAGTGACCACACATAGCACCATTCGCATCCTCAGGATGGGCCAAAGCACTTAGGTGCCAATGAATTACTTTTGAAGTGTAATCGTTATTGTTTTGTAAGCAAATGCGGTAGGCAATTCGCCCACAGCCAGGTCCCACAAACAGCAATGAGATAATGACCCGTCAATCTGTGTCAGTTGAAGCATAAATGTTGGGCAGAACCTCCGCTGCTCCTTCTCGAACAGTATCATTGGTTCTTCCACCTGACAGGACACACGAGGCTTCAGCTTAATGGGCCAAAAATTCGGCCCTTCCCGGGTGAGTACGCACTGTGTAAGGCGTCCTGAAGAGCCGGTTTCCTGCATGCACTGCACATGCGCGGGAAACCGGAACTTCCGGTCTGGTGAAGGGGGCGGTTCATAGGTGAACTGCGTGCGCGGGAGAGGCTGCGCGCACGCAGCACAGTTAGGATTTTTTTTCAGGTTTCTACGGGAGGGTAAGTATTGAAGAACCTATGCTTTTAAAAAGGAGGCGCAGGACCCGTTTTCAACAAGGTAAGTGGTTAATTAATTATAATTTAAAAACATTTTCAGCAGGTTTATCTTTTTTAGATTCTTTAAAGAAAGGTAAGTTTATTTTTAGCACTGTTAAAAAGTATTTTAATTTTTTCAAAAATTAAAATTTTTGTTTAAAGTAGTTAATTTATTTAACTTATAGTTATTTTATAAATGTGATGGTTTTAAAAAAATTTATTTTAAGTTTAGCTGTTCTTTTGGGGCTGATTTCAATTCATAGATTTGACAGGTCTTCCTGTCAAATCTATGAATGAAAGATGGTCTGCTGCCATTGGCTCTCCATGGCCCACGTGATCCCAGGAGACGCATCGCACTAACTGCGCCCCTGGGACACGCAAGCACTGCGCGCCGGCACTTGGAGCAGGCCCAGGAGCTGAAGTTCCCGTGGGCCCAGAGGTCAACGGCAGGCGCGGTGGGTAAGTGCGCGCGCGATCCTTACCCCCGCGGCAAGCCAGAGAGGCGAATTTCAGGGCCAATGTCTCATGCAATAGACAGCACTCTTTCAGCACTATGCTGAAGTGTCAGCCTAGATTATGGAGTAGAAATTGGGATGAGTTGCGCCCATTTTTCAGGCATAAAACAGATGCAAAAGCATGCCAACTTAGCATTGGGACGGCTTGTGCCCAGTGTGCGCCGGCATTGGCCCCACCAATAAACCTGTGTCCTCTGGTTACAGACCCTTCTGCCAGTGGAAACAGTTTCTGCTGATTTACTCTTATCAAAACAACTTTTAACATCTCTATTAAATCTCCTTCAATGCTTTACCTTCAGTGGTTCTCAAACTTTTTTGGTTGAAGGACCCCCTTTTCAAATGGATAAGTAATCACGGGCCCCCCCCCCCCCATCTAAATTATAATACTATCGAATACTCATAATATGAACGTGCTGCATGTCAAGAGTGTTTTAATAATGCTTTTAAGAAAACATGCATTTCCTTACAGATATCACTGAGATGGGTGTGCCTGCTTCTCACACCAATTCTGGGCACTAACTCCACAGCAACAGACGGCCACTATTAGCCACTTAGTGCTGGACAATTTCTAAAGCCGTCAGCAGGCTGGCCCAGGTGGGTGAGGGCACGAGCACCCATGCATGTGCGGGGCTGCTGCTGGAAGCCTGGCTCACCGCCATACTGTCCCACTGGCACGTTCTGTAACAGCTGCACTGTTGGATTGTACGTGTTGGTATGCTGGCCTTTATTACAAGAGGATTTGAGTATAAGAGTAAAGACGTCTTACTGCAATTATATAGGGCCCTGGTGAGACCACACCTGGAGTATTGTGTACAGTTTCTGGTCTCCTTACCTAAGGAAGGATATACTTGCCATAGAGGGAGTGCAACAAAGGTTCACTGGACTGATTCCTGGGATGGGGGGATTGTCCTATGAGGAGAGGTTGAGCAGGCTAGGCCTATATTCTCTAGAGTTTAGAAGAATGAGAGGTGATCTCATTGGAACATACAAAATTCTTACAGGGCTTGACAGGGCTTGACAGGGTAGACGCAGGGAGGATGTTTCCCCTGGCTGGGGAATCCAGAACCAGGGGTCACAGTCTCAGAATAAGGGGTCGGCCATTTAGGACTGAGATGTGGAGGAATTTCTTCACTCAGAGGGTGGTGAATCTTTGGAATTCTCTAACCCAGAGGGCTGTGGAGGCTCAGTCGTTGAGCATATTCAAGACAGAGATTGATAGATTTTTGAATATTAAGGGAATCAAGGGGTACGGGGATAGTGCAGGAAAGTGGAGATGAGGTAGAAGATCAGCCATGATCTCATTGAATGGTGGAGCAGGCTCGAGGGGCCGAATGGCCGACTCCTGTTCCTATTTCTTATGTTCTTATGTTTACGGGAAGGGCCCTGCAGGCGCTCTGACCACGTGTCGGGAGGATGGAACAAGGTCGCGGTGTGAGGGAGAGGAATCGGTTCGACCGGCGGGGAGCGCTCGTTGCAAAGTGAGTGAGAGCTGTGGGCCTCTGTGAGGCGGTGGGCCCAGCCGTTGAGAATAATCCCTCTTGAAAGCCTCTACGGACCTCCAGTTTGAGAGCCACTGCTCTAAGGAGGGCAACCCCAGCTTCTGTAGTCTCTCCAGGTAACTGGGGTTTTTAGGCATCCTGCTGTCTTCAGGCTCAGAGTCAAGAGTGCTGCCACTGAGCCAAGGTTCTGATTGCTCACTGTGTCTGTGGAAACAACATCAAAGCTGAGCATTTTAACCATCCTTCATCTAAGTCCTTTTTTTTGTTTAACTTGTGTGAAAAGACATCGCTTTAAAGCCCAATATTTAAAAATAACTCTTTTTTTTCCCAAAATCCATTCTGAGGAAAAATGGTTCCGAAAAATCCTGAAACGTGTCATCTACATTGAAGTCCATTGCCTCTTGTGGAAGGAGAGTACGGGGCAAAAGCAAAATACTGCGGGTGCTGAAAATTTGAAATAAAAAGAGAAAATATTGAAAACACTCAGCAGGTCGGGCAGCATCTGTGGAGCGAGAAACAGAGTTAACGTTTTAGGTCGATGGCCGTTTCCTACATTTCAACAGTGACGACACTTCAGAAGTACTGCATTGACTGGAAAGCACTTTGGGACATCCTGAGGTCGTGAAAGGCGCTGCATAAATGCTCTTTCTTTCTTTCTTTCTTTCCAATATTGATTCCTTTATTTGACTGGTTACATTCTACGGGCTACGTAGATTAGAGGCCAAAGAATTTATTTGTACAATTGACCAGGTGAGTAAGTAACAATCCCATATGACAACTGTTGCTCAAGATCTGTGTCTTGGTCTCATTCCTTCTGAGCATGCTTTAGGATAGGGAGTACCTGTAGGATTTAGTAAACATTGTTAAAATTTGTAACCATTGTTAAATAACTGCAATATGTGAAATTTTATGTTAAAAACCGAAAAAGCCTGAATAAAATGGCGAATGGCTGAGAAGCAAAGCATGATGGGAAATTATGCCAACTTGACTAAACTCTGTTAAAATATGCTGAAGTAGTGGAATGCTGTGTTAAGTAGACCAAGAGACTGTAGGAGACTGTGGAATTCAGTAATGCTACGAAGAAGAGATAAGAGCTAGAGGAGAGAGATGGGAGTTAGAGACAGTCTTCACTTAAGAAGCTGCAGAATAGACAAACTGTTTAGAAAACACCTCAAGAATGTTCTGTAAAGTGAAACTCTTAGATAAGGGTAGCTTATTATGCACAGAAAGAGGCTCAATGGGATTCACAAGGTCATAAGATGACTGGCAAGGAGAGGAGGGACATTTACAAGGTGTCGGAGGGGCTAGTTACTGCCACGTAGGCAAAAGGGGGGGAGAAACTGTATAGATGAACAGCTATTGAACACTGAAGGCAGCACGAAGCCATAGGAAGAAGAAACGTCAGTCAACAGAACACAGTAAGAGAATTAAAGAGGCCGCGCCACAGTCACTCAGAAGGAACGCCAGGGTTCGATGAACAGACTGCGACTATCTTCTTGTTAAGTATTACATCTTTGTACTGGATGTTTAATGCTTAATAAACCTGTTTAACTGATACACAATATACCTGGACCCAGAGTGGTTTGTGTAGTCACGGACAAATTATTGTAAGAGCTTTTAAAGCAACAATGCCAATTAGCAGTTGATTGACTCCTCCCTTATATTAAGATAGTCGCGAATTCTGCTTTGCACTTGCGATGTTGAATTAGCTGCTATTAAAATGGAAGTGATTACGTGGGAGGCAGTATGAAAGCCCTGAAGCAGTTAGCACCTGAAAATAGAAAAGGTAATTTTTTTTCCCTCTTTTCAAATAATAATTAACCTGCTGTGTATTTCCAGCATCTTCTGTTTTTGCAGTTTACCATATCTCGGGAGACAAGAGGCGTACAAAAATGCTTTGAGTGCTCAAATCTTTATTTTTTTTTTGGTTGAGAATCCTAGGTGAAAGTCCAAACCCTTAGGAGGAGGACACCACAAAAGTTGAAAAGAATGGAGGAGAGGTTGAGGTAAATCACAAAAGTAATTGGAGAGGGTGCAGAAGAGATTTACCAGAACGGTACCAGGGATGAGGGACTTCAGTTACGTGGAGAGATTGGAGGAACTGGGGTGGTTCTCCTTAGAAGGTTAAGAGGAGATTTGATGGAGGTGTTCAAAATCATGAAGGGTTTTGATAGAGTAAATAAAGAGAAACCGTTTCCACTGGCAGAAGTGTCGGTAGCCAGAGGACACAGATTTAAGTTAATTGACAAAACAACCAGAGGCAACGTGAGGAAACATTTTCTTTTACGCAGCGAGTTGTTGTGATCTGGAACG
This sequence comes from Squalus acanthias, assembly GCA_030390025.1. Taxonomy (NCBI): domain Eukaryota; kingdom Metazoa; phylum Chordata; class Chondrichthyes; order Squaliformes; family Squalidae; genus Squalus; species Squalus acanthias. The sequence continues at coordinate 90,927,145 of CM059437.1, read as the reverse complement.
CGCTGCCTGAAAGGGCGGTGGAAGCAGATTCAATAGTAACTTTCCAAAGAGAATTGGATAAATACTTGAAGGAAAAACAATTTACAGGGCTACGGGGAAAGAGCAGGGGGAGTGGGATTAATTGGATAGCTCTACCAAAGAGCCGGCACAGGCACGATGGGCTGAATGGCCTCCTTCTGTGCTACATCATTCAATGATTCTATGAATAACTGGATGCAGCAAACTTGCGTTTTAGCAGCCTGTAGATTGCAGCGGGAAGGGAAGACTCAGAGAGGTGAGGAGTGCACAGTTTCAAGGTCTTGGGAAAGAATAAATGAACTAAAACCGAGATGAGATGAGTGTTGATTTTAACACTGTGAGGATGCAGAGGGGAGAAAAGCTGTAGGATGATGTATTTGGAGCTTTGGAGGGATAAAAAGGAAAACGTTTAAATGCGCTCTGACCATTGAAGTATCGACAAGTAGAGCAAGAGAAGAAAACGTGATGGAGAGAGACAGAATTTGGAACATAGTAATGAGACAGATCTCCTTTCGGGCAACCAGCTTATTCATCACCGTCCTCGGCCTCTTGCATTGTTCCATGGAAGCTCAGCGTAAGCTCGAGGAACAGCACCTCATCTTCCGATTAGGCACTTTACAGCCTTCTGGACTCAATATCGAGTTCAACAATTTCAGATCATAACCTTGGCCCCCACCATATATATATATATACATTTTTATCCCCCCTTTTGGTTTGTGCCTTTTCCCTTTTTTTTCTCTCTCTCCCACACGGCAGCTGTCTTTCATCCTGCCAGCATATTTCACACTTCTGAGCCATCTTTTGTTTCTTAACCTGTCCTATTACCATCTCGTCTCGCCTTGTGTATCACTTAATGTCTCTACGTCTCACAGACCTTCCCTTTTGTTCTTTTATTCCCTCCCCCAGCCTCCAAACTTGCTTTTTCATCTGTTTCATTTCCTGCTTTTTTCTCAGTTCTGACGAAGGGTTTCGACCTGAAACGTTAACTCTGTTTCTCTCTCCACGGATGTTGCCTGGAGTTGCTGAGTTTTTCCAGCGCTTTCTGTTGTTATTTCAGCTTATTCATGTATTGTGTCCAGGAATGTGAGGGAGGTGCTACAACAGATAATGGAGCAATATCTGTTCCAATGTCTTTGCTGCCCCTTAGGTGTCAGCCGTGGCTCAGTGGGTATCACTCTCATCTTGGGTCAGAAGGCTGTGGGTTCAATCCCACTCCAGGAGACTTGAGCACAAAAATCTAGGCTGACACTCCAGTGCAGTGCTGAGGGAGCGCTGCATTGTTGGAGGTGCCGTCTTTCAGATGAGATGTTAAACCGAGGCCCCGTCTACTCTCTCAGGTGGACATAAAAGATCCCGTGGCGCTATTTTGAAGAAGAACAGGGGAGCTATCCCCAGTGTCCTGACCAATATTTATCTCTCAATCAACATCCCTAAAAAACAGATTATCTGGTCATCATCACATTGCTGTTTGTGGGAGCTTGCTGTGCGCAAATTGGCTGCCGCGTTTCCTACATTACAACAGTGACTACACTTCAAAAAGTAGAGCTCTTGCGTACGTGTGATGAGGCACAGGTCCTCTCCCACCAGCTACATTGTAAATGTTTACACAATGCAGGCAGCAGGTAGCGTTAAAGAGACCCCCCTGAAAACCTTTTAGGTCCAGTTTGACACAAGACTGATTTTTACCCTCCCTGCAGTATCAACCTAGCCCCTCCAGGAGTCTCACTCCAGAGTTCGGTCAGGCTCTGATTTACAGTAAAACCAATGGTAAAATTATGTAAACACGCCCTCTATTTGCCTAATACTTGGTATTCGGGATTTAAATGCATTTTAGTTTATGCACAAGGAGTGTTTCAGAGCCTCACAAGGAGGAAGAAGCTGCGAGTCTTCGATGTGAAGTATAATCTGCTTAAAACCAGTAAAGCTTTTGCTACATTAGAACAGTGACTACACTTCAAAGAGTACTTCATTGGCTGCAAAGCGCTTTGGGACGTCCGGCGGTCTTGAAAGGCGATATATAAATGCAAGTCTGTCTTTCTTTTTTTAAATTAAGAACACAAGTTTGCAAGACAACCAAAAGTCAAACTAAACTCATAAATGACAATCGAACAGATGGCCTCCGAGGAGATGACTTACCTCCTCGTATGGTCCGCCCTGCCAGTCAGCCCACAACACAAACCAGCTGATATATAGTCAGTCACTTTTGCCCTGCCACATCCACTGCAGGGGCGCCAAATCAGCAGCTCTACTGCGCCACGCCCAAACCGAGCTCACTCATTCCACATACCTCTCACTGTAAGCAAATAACTGGAGCAACAGAATTGTAATTGAAAATAAAAAAGATTTGAAACTCATCTCGCTAGCTTTAGTATTTGCTAATTAACTTTGAGCGCTTCGAAATTAGGTTTTGACGATAAGGTTTGTAGAACAAAATGTCAGAAGATCCCCAGTAATTATTTCTGATGTAAATATAATCGGGTTATTGCAATGTGAGTGAGTAGATCAATATTCCGTTTTAGTACACCAGACATTAGGCGTGAGGCTAAGCCCTTGGTACTGAAGCACATCCCTCTGTAGGTTTTCCATGCTTGCTCTATAGTGCATCTCTTAGGATATCCATGGATCCAGTTAGTATGAGTAATGTTAAATTCCAGTCTATCTAGGTATTGCTTTTGTCAGTTATTTACAGTGATTATTCTAATTTGTTGTAACAGGCAGATGCTTGTTAATATATATTATTTAGTGGGAACAGTTGTCAAGTGCATTCTCAATAAAAAGAGAAGTAGGCGAGGCTCTGTGAAGACCTCAGCCTTCTATTCCTTCCTTTTCCTTTTCAGTCATTTCCAGGTCCTGCTCTGCTCTCTCCTCCTCTTCATCTCATCCAACCATGCGCCCTTTCACCTCCTCTTCTCCAGCACCTTGCCCCCCACCCCCACTCCCAATCCCATCCCCCAAATCAAGATTGCTCCTCAGTTTGTTCCTCAGCCTACCCTCTCTTCTGCTGCTATCCCAAGCTTCGGTCTCTCTTGAATGAACCCTATGCCCTTCTTCTGTGCCTCCCTCCTCTACAAACATTGGGGTGCCTGTCACTGGTTCTCGCAAAGCAGTAACCTCAACTGTCTCATCCTCTACTCCCAGTGACCATCTCGCCCAGCTCATTCCTTGGGGGCTAACCTCTTGAATCTTCTTCCCACCCTGATACTGCTGGTGAATCATCAATCAACACTCCATTCTGGGGTGGCAAAGCTCTTATCGCCAAGCTTCAACTTGGCCTGTCTTGCTACACCTCCGACACCTCTGACTCTTTCAAGTACCTCGTCCTCTTCCACCCCTCCCATCTCTCACTTAAAATCTTCATTGAGTACTGGCCTCCCAAGCCTCTTGCTGACTGTCTCACAGAGAACTGCTCCCTTCTCTCTTCCCTTAGCCTCTGCACCAAGCGACTCCTCATCCTCGGTGACTTCAGCTGGAACCTAAGCTCTCTTAACCCCTGTGCTTTAACTTCTCTGTCCTCCTATTTCACTCAATTTCACTTTTCACAGAAAGCCTCCTACCCACACCTATGGCCATCCCCTCGAGCTTGTCATCTCTTGTGGCCTTTCCGCTTCAGACCATTTCCTCATCTCCCTTACCACTCACATGCCTCTTCCTTCCCCTGCCCCACCATCCTCAGCATCTCTTACTAATTAACTCTCAAACTCTCAACTGTCTCTCCTCTGGCCTTCTACCTGTTCCAATTCCTCTACTGCTGCTTATCTGTTCTGTTGCTCCTTCACCTCTACTTTGGACCCCCTTGTTTCCCCACTGAATGACTCGCAATCTCCCACCCCTGCCATTCCTCTTGTATGGTCCCCATCCTCACTTCCTAATGGCTAAGGGTCACAAGCTTAAGCGCCCCCTGTGTAAGACTGATCTAATCAATCGTTGCCAGATCTGGCTTAGCCAAGTTAAGCACTATCATGTCTTGCTTTCCTCAGTCAAATCCTTCTACTGCTTCAGGATAATTGTGGAAGCCAAGGACAGCCCATGCCTTCTTCTCTCGACAATGAATAATCACCTCCTCAAGCTCCTTTCCACTGCTCCCTCCACCCTCACCTCCAATACCAAATGCAAAGAGCTCAGAAATTGCTTCATCTCTAAGATTAAGACCACCCATGCAACTACCTCTGCCACCGTATCCCTCTTCTCCCTTTCTCTGGCCTCTTGAAACATGGACCAAGGAGTCTAAAGAGGGCACGAGTCAAATGGGTGTCACAAAACCCCAGGGCACAATGAATGTGAATGAGGGCCCTCCCTTTGCCCCATCATTGATGGTCACCTCGGCCCAAAGCTCTAGAATTTCCTCCCGAAACTCTTTTGCCTCTCCACCTCCTTTAAGACCATCCTTGAAAACTACCTCTTTGATTAAGATTTTGGTCACCTGCCTAATATCTCCTTCTTTGGCTCAGTGTCCATTTTATGAGCAGTGTAGTGCCGACCAAAATTCTTCCCTCAACCAATATGACCAAGTTATGTACCAATTGACCATTGCATCTACTGGCTGTCTGTAGAACAGCCGGATGTACAAAGTGGCTGCACAGTAACACTTCCTGCATTTCATTATGGGGTGTTTTTGAGAGCTGTGATAAGGCACTATTTGGTTGCAAGTTCTTCCTTTCCATCACTGTAATACGAGTGTTCCATTGACACTTGATCCTTTGGCTGAATTTTGCATTTGCATTTTGAATGCAAGAACTCGTCAAACTACAGAGATTGTCAGTGTGTGACAGCTTCACAGAGCTGTCAAACGATGAAAATTCATCTGTCAAAATTTTTTGACAGATGAACCGTCATACGCTGACGTTCTCTGTAACCGGCTTTTCCTTAATTGGCCTGCTAAGCCCGCTGGGAGGGCTTAACAAGGTCAATCAAGGGAAAGTAGCGTGGGTTGGCCAGAAGTTGTTGGAGGCGGGACTGAAACCCGACAAGTGGGAGTCCCGCCTCCAAAAGCTCCCCATTGGCAAAATCCAGCCCCCTGAGTCAGATAAGCCATGTGTGGAAGTTGTGACTGAATATCCAGTTGTGCAGCAATGATATTTCAACCCATGTGTTGACTTAACCATTAGAAAATGCTATGGAGCCAAACAGTAAAAGCGATTAGCTCCATTGTGGTTGCACCATTAAACCTGAGGCCACAGCTGGCATCTGCTTGGCTTCAGATGTGATTGCGTTTGGCACCTGAGAGTTAGGTGAATGGGCAACAAAATCCTTGGACCCCCATATCATTTCCAGCCTTTGCAGTTTAGAAACATGCAGTCTGTATTATCTAACAAAGTAATTCTGGCTTTGTACTGGATACGTCTTGCTCAAGAGACATTGCGTGTTGGATGATAGTCTGGAACAACTGGTTAATCTATTTACTCTTGTTTACAGGAACAACCCCCTGGGGACCCAGGAAATATATCGGCTTTATGAAAAATACGTCGTAAGCACCATAACTGGAATGTAAGTGAGAACTGAATATCAGAAAGTAATCAGCTTCACAACAAACCTCATCCAGATGGCACAGGCTGTGTCACAAGAACACATACTTCTCCTGCCTGTAAACTCTCCCCCAGTGTCAACATTTAGAATGTCTTCTTTCTTATGCTACACTTAGAACTCCGCTGATGGTCCCAGGTTTATAGAATTACAGAATTACTGGAATTGAGTGTCAGCTGTGGCTCAGTCCCACTCCAGAGACTTGAGCACAAAAATCCAGGCCGACACTCCAGTACGCTGGAGGTGCCGTCTTTCGGATGAGACGTTAAACCCAGGCCCCCGTCTGCCCTCTCAGGTGGACGTAAAAGATCCCACGGCCTCTATTTCGAAGAAGAGCAGGGGAGTTCTCCCCGGTGTCCTGGCCAATATTTATCCCTCAATCAACGTCACTGAAACAGATTATCCGGTGATTATCGCATTGCTGTTTGTGGGACCTTGCTGTGCGCAAATTGGCTGCTGTGTTTCCAACATTACGACACTTCAAAAAAAAGTACCTCATTGGCTGTAAAGCGCTTTGAGACGTCTGGTGGTCGTGAAAGGCGCAATATAAATGCAAGTCTTCCTTTTACATAGAACTTACAGCACTGAAGCAGGTCATTCGACCCAGCTGGTCTATGCTGGTATTTATGCTCCGCACGAGCCTCCTCCCACCTAATCAGCACACCCTTCTATTCCTTTCTTCCTCAGGTACTTATTCAGCCTCCCCTTAAACGTATCTATCTGATTCGCCTCAACCACTCCCTGTGGTAGCGAGTTCCACACTCTCAGCACTCTCTGGGTAAAGAAGTTTTTCCTTAATTTTCCTTATTGGATTTATTAGTGACTATCTTATATTATGACCTATTGTATAGAACTACACAGTTTTATACGTGGCTAGAGGAATGGTGCAACGGGGAGGGATTCAAATTCCTGGGACATTGGAACCGGTTCTGGGGGAGGTGGGACCAGTACAAATCGGACGGTTTGCACCTGGGCAGGACCGGGACCGATGTCCTTGGGGGAGTGTTTGCTAGTGCTCTGGGGGAGGGTTTAAACTAAAATGGCAGGGGGTTGGGAACCTGAGCAGGGAGACAGAGGAAAGGGAAACAAGGATAGAAGCAAAAGTCAGGAAGGAAAAAAACAAAGGTGTCAGTCAGAGAAATCAAGGGTTTAAATCAAACGTGGCCACAGTAAATAATAATTCTAAAAGGTCTAAGAGCGTTAAAAAAACAAGCCTGAAGGCTTTGTGTCTTAATGCGAGGAGCATTCGTAATAAGGTGGATGAATTAGCTGCGCAAATAGAGGTAAACGAATATGATATGATTGGGATTACGGAAACATGGCTCCGGGGTGACCAAGGCTGGGAACTCAACATACAGGGGTATTCAATATTCAGGAAAGATAGGCAAAAAGGAAAAGGAGGTGGGGTAGCATTTCTGGTTAAAGAGGGGATTAACACAATTGTAAGGAAGGATATTAGCTCTGATGATGTGGAATCTGTATGGGTAGAACTGAGAAATACCAAGGGCAGAAAACGCTAGTGGGAGTGGTGTATAGACCCCCAAACAGTAATACGGAGGTTGGGGATGGCATTAAAAGGGAAATTAGAGAAGCGTGCAATAAGAGCACAGCAGTTATCATGGGCGACTTTAATCTACATATAGATTGGGCTAACCAAATTAGTAACAATACTGTGGAGGAGGAATTCTTGGAGTATATATGGGATGGTTTCCTGGACCAATATGTCGAGGAACCAACTAGAGATCAGGCCATCTTAGACTGGGTATTATGTAATGAGAAAGGATTAATTAGCAATCTTGTTGTGCGAGGCCCCTTGGGTCAGAGCGATCATAATATGATAGAATTCTTCATTAAGATGGAGAGTGAAGTAGTTGACTCAGAGACTAGGGTCCTGAATTTAAATAAAGGAAACTACGATGGTATGAGGCGCGAGTTGGGTAGGATTGATTGGGGAATGTCACTCAAAGGGTTGACGGTGGATAGGCAATGGCAAACATTCAAAGATCGCATGAATGAACTACAGAATTTGTTCATCCCAGTTTGGCATAAAAATAAAACAAAAAAGGTGACTCAACCGTGGCTAACAAAGGAAATTAAGGATAGCATAAGATCCAAGGAGAGGACATATAAATTGGCCAGAAAAAGCAGAAAACCCGAGGATGGGGAGCACTATAGGATTCAGCAAAGAAGGACAAAGGGATTCATTAAGAGGGTGAAAATAGAGTACGAGAGTAAGCTTGCAGGGAACATAAAAACTGACTGTAAAAGCTTTTATAGATATGTGAAGAGAAAAAGATTGGTGAAGTCAAGCGTAGGTCCCTTGCAGTCAGAATCAGGGGAATTTATAATGGGGAACAAAGAAATGGCAGACCAATTAAATACATACTTTGGTTCTGTCTTCACAAAGGAGGACACAAATAACCTCCCAGAGATGTGGGGGAACATAGGGTCTAATGAGAGGGAGAAACTGAAAGAAATCAGTATTTGTAGGGAAATAGTGTTCGGGAAATTGATGCGATTGAAGGCCGATAAATCCCTAGGGCCTGATAATCTACATCCTAGGTCACTTAAGGAAGTGGCCCTAGAAATAGTAGATGCATTGCTGGTCATCTTCCAAAATTCTATAGACTCTGGAACGGTACCCATGGATTGGAGGGTAGCTAATGTTACCTCACTATTCAAAAAAGGTGGTAGAGAGAAAATGGGGAATTATAGACCGGTAAGCCTGACATCGGTAGTGGGGAAAATGCTAGAGTCCATTATAAAAGATGTAATAGCAGAGCACTTGGAAAACAGTGACAGGATCGGACAAAGTCAACATGGATTTACAAAAGGTAAATCGTGCTTGACTAATCTACTGGAATTTTTTGAGGATGTAACTGGTAAAATAGATAAGGGAGAACCAGTGGATGTGGTGTATTTGGACTTTCAGAAGGCTTTCGATAAGGTCCCACATAAGAGATTAGCGTGTAAAGTTAAGGCACATGGGATTGGGGGCAAGGTATTGACTTGGATAGAGAACTGGTTGGCAGACAGAAAGCAAAGAGTTATGTTCAGCCATGAACGCATTGAATGGCGGTGCAGGCTCGAAGGACCGAATGGTCTACTCCTGTACCTATTTTCTATGTTTCTATGTTTCTATGAATAAATGGGTCTTTTTCCGAGTGGCAGGCAGTGACTAGTGGGGTACCGCAGGGATCGGTCCTAGGACCCCAGCTATTCACAATATATATTAATGATCTAGACAAGGGAATTGGATGTAATATCTCCAAGTTTGCAGACGACACAAAGCTGGGTGGGAGTGTGTGCCGTGAGGAGGATGCCGAGAAACTCCAGTATGATTTGGCTAGGTTGGGTGATTGGGCAGAAGCATGGCAGATGCAGTATAATGTGGATAAATGCGAGGTTATCCACTTTGGTGTCAAAAACAGGAAGGCAGATTATTATCTGAATGGCAATAGATTGGGAGAAGGGGAAGTGCAACGAGACCTGGGTGTCCTTGTGCACAAGTCGCTGAAGGTAAGCATGCAGGTGCAGCAGGCGGTTAAGAAGGCAAATGGTATGTTGGCCTTCGTAGCGAAAGGGTTCGAGTACAGGAACAAGGATGTCTTGCTGCAGTTGTACAGAGCCTTGGTGAGACCACATGTTGAGTATTGTGTGCAGTTTTGGTTGCCTTATCTGAGGAAGGATGTTCTTGCCATGGAGGGAGTGCAGCGAAGATTCACCAGGCTGATACCTGGGATGGCAGGAATGACGTATGAGGAGAGATTGGGTCGATTGGGCTTATACTCGCTGGAGTTTAGAAGAATGAGAGGGCATCTCATTGAAACGTATAAAATTTTAACAGGACTAGACAGACTAGATGCAGGAAGGATGTTCCTGATGGCCGGGGAGTCCAGAACCAGGTGTCACAGTCTAAGGATAAGGGGTAAGCCATTTAGGACTGAGATGAGGAGGAATTTCTTCACCAAGAGAGTTGTGAACCTGTGGAATTCTCTACCACAGAAGGCAGTAGAGGCCAATTCAGTAAATATATTCAAGAAGGAGTTAGATATATTTCTTAAAGCTAAAGGGATCAAGGGATATGGGGAGAAGGCAGGGACAGGGTACTGAATTTGGATGATCAGCCATGATCTCATTGAATGGCGGAGCAGGCTCGAGGGGCTGAATGACCTACTCCTGCTCCTATCTTCTATGTTTCTATGTTTACAGCACAGATTGAAGACATTCGACCCATTGTGTCTGTGCCAGCTCTTTACCAGTGCAATCAAAAGGTAGCCTACTCCCCCGCTCCCTCCCCATAGGTCAGTGTCTTCTTCTGTTTCAAATATTTATCAAAGTTATCCCTTAAAAGATGCAATGGTGTCTGTAGCATACACTCTCTGTGGCAAAGCATTCCAAGCTCCATCAACCCTCTGCATAGAGAAATTTCTCCTAAAATTTCTCCTCAATCTCTTATTGACAATTTTAAATGATGGTCCCCAAGGATAGACCGAGTAATTACAGGCCAGTCAGCCTAACCTCGGTGGTGGGAAAATTATTGGAAAGAGTTCTGAAGGGCAGGATAAATCTTCATTTAGAAATACACGGATTAATCAAGGATAGTCAGCACGGATTTGTTAAGGGAAGGTCGTGTCTGACAAACTTGATTGAACTTTTTGAGGAGGTAACAAGGAGGGTAGATGAGGGTAGTGCATTTGATGTAGTGTATATGGACTTTAGCAAGGCTTTTGATAAGGTTCCACATGGCAGACTGGTCACGAAGTTAAAAGCCCATGGGATCCAGGGCAAAGTGTCAAGTTGGATTCAAAACTAGCTCGGAGACAGGAAGCAGAGGGTAATGGTTGATGGGTGTTTTTGTGACTGGAAGGCTGTTTCCAGTGGGGTTCCGCAGGGCTCAGTACTAGGTCCCTTGCTTTTTGTTGTATATATCAACGATCTTGACTTGAATATAGGGGGTATGATTAAGAAGTTTGCAGATGATACTAAAATCGGCTGTGTGGTTGATACTGAAGAAGGAAGCTGTAGACTGCAGCAAGATATCAATAAATTGGTCAGGTGGGCAGAACAGTGGCAAATGGAATTCAATCCGGAGAAGTGTGAGGTAATGCATTTGTGGAGGGCTAACAAGGAAAGGGAATACACATTAAATGGTAGGACACTGAGTAGTGTAGAGGAACAAAGGGACCTTGGAGTGCATGTCCACAGATCCCTGAAGGTAGCAGGCCAGGTAGATAAGGTGGTTAAGAAGGCATACGGAATGTTTGCCTTTATTAGCCGTGGCATAGAATACAAGAACAGGGGGGTTATGCTTCAACTGTATAAAACACTAGTTAGGCCTCAGCTAGAGTACTGCATGCAGTTCTGGTCACCACATTACAGGAAAGATGTGATTACACTAGAGAGGGTACAGAAAAGATTTACAAGGATGTTGCTGGGAGTAGAGAATCTTAGCTATGAGGAAAGACTGGATAGGCTGGGTCTGTTTTCCTTGGAACAGAGGAGGCTGAGGGGAGACCTTATTGAGGTGTATAAAATTATGAGGGGCATAGATAAAGTGGATAGAAAGGACCTATTTCCCTTAGCAGAGGGGTCAAAAACCAGGGGGCATAGATTTAAAGTAATTGGGGGAAGGTTTAGAGGGGATTTGAGGGGAAATTTCTTCACCCAGAGGGTTGTGGGGGTCTGGAACTCACTGCCCGAAAGGGTGGTAGAGGCAGGAATCCTAACCACATTTAAAAAGTACTCGGATGTGCACTTGGGATGCTCTAACCTGCAGGGCCATGGACCAAGAGCTGGGAAGTGGGATTAGGCTGGATACCTCTTTGTTGGCTGGCGCGGACACGATGGGCCGAAATGGCCTCCTTCCTTGCTGTAACTTTCTATGATTCTATGATTCTATGAATCACTGACTATCCAACAGGAAGAAATAGTCTTTCTCTATTCACTCAATGAAAACTCTTGATAATTAAGAAAGTCTCTATTAAGTCTCCTCTTAGTCTTCTCTGCTCCTCTGGAAATAGTGCCAATATCTCAAGTATCTCCTCATCGCTTTTCTCCCATCCCTGGCATCATCCTGGTGAATCTACGCTGTAGCACTCCATGGTTACAATTTCCAAAATGGGGCTCACAAAACTGCACACACTATTCTACCTGTGACCAAACCAATGTTTTGTACAATTTTATCATTACTCTTTACTTTTGTACTCGATGCCCCTATTTATAAAACCAATCTGCACTCACACTTTCTGGGAATTATGCATTTGAACTGTTAGGTCTCACTGTTCATGCACACGTTTCAGCGTCTTTCCACTGAGTGCATATACTCCCATTCTTTCCATTAGGCACTTTACAGCCTTCCGGACTCTACATTGAGTTCAACAATTTCAGATCATAACCTCTGCCTCCATTTTTTCAGACGGCAGCTGTTGCTGATGATTCTGCTATTCCCATTTCCACCTCCTCTAGACCCATCTTTTGTTTCTTTACTTTTCCCAAAACCATCTCCTTGAGCCTCGCACCATCATCCCTTTTGTCATTTAATCTCTCCTGCTGTCCACCCTACCACAGACCTTCCCTTTTGTTCTTTCCTCCCCTCCCCACTTTCCCTGCCTCTGTACTTGCTTAAAACCTGTCACATCTCTAACTTTTTCCAGTTCTGACGAAGGGTCATCGACCTGAAACGTTAACCTCGTTTCTCTCTCCACAGATGCTGCCCTGGCCTGCTGAGTGTTTCCAGCATTTTCTGTTTTTTATTTCAGATTTCCAGCTGCGCAGTATTTTGCTTTTGTATACTCTCATTCCCTGTTCTTCCTCCTAACATGTATCATCTCACACTTACCCATATTATTTCTATTTGCCATCTATCTACCCATTCCTCCATTTTGTCTGCGGCTTCCTTAAGTCTTTTACAATCCTTCTTGTTGTTTGCTAAACACCCTACTCGGGCCTCATCGGCAAACGTAAAGATTGTGCTCCTTATGCCCAAATAAAATCATCTAAAAGAAAGAAAAAGGAAGAAAGAACTTGCATTTCTATAGCGCCTTTCACGACCTCAGGACATCCCAAAGTGCCTTACAGCCAATGAAGGACTTTTGAAATGAGCACTCACTATAATGTAGGGATCTATATTACTGACGCCTGGATCTACCACTTCCAGCCCTTCTCCAATCTGAGCATCACCACATTTACCCTAACTCTTTATTTCCTGTCTTTTAACCAACTTTCTATCCATGCTGCTACATTTCATCTTGTATTATGTGCCTGATTTTTTTTTTCAATAGCCCCTTGTGAGACACCATATCAAACGGTTTCTGAACATCCACATACACTACATCGACTGCATTCCCTTTGCCTATCCAATCAGTTACCTCTTCAAAAAAACTCTATCAGGCATGACTTGGCTCTAACAAATCCATGCTGGCTGTCATTGATTAACACGTGCCTTTTTTAAATGCTCACTAATTTTATCTTGAATTATGGATTCAAAGTGCTTGCCCACAATTAACCTCACAGAAACTGATTGTTGATTGCCCGGGTTATCCTTCTCTCCCTTCTTGAATAAAAGTGGTAAATTGGCTACTGTCCCAGACCCACAGTAGAATTTGCATAGCTAAGGAGGTTCAAAAAATTATTTTCTATGGCTTAGACTGTCCGTCATCAGGGCCCAATGCTTTTCCACCTTGAGTTCTGCTGATTATTTTCAGAACCAACCGCAAAGCATTCCTGCTGTCAAGCGTGGATGTGTGGACACTGGTCAGATATTAGTTCAGGCTCATCTACAAAACCCTCCATGGTTGAACTGTCTCAACATCAAGGCAGTTGGCACCTATCCTAAACTGAATCAATACTAGAGGAGGGGGAGAACTTGCTGAGGATAAAAAGATGCACGGAAACAGGAAATGCATGTGCTTGGAGCTTTTATCGCTTGTCTCGAAAACCATACATAGGAACATAGGAACAGGAGTCGGCCATTCAGCCCCTCGAGCCTGCTCCGCTATTTAATTAGATCATAAGTGAGAAGTCGCACTACACCAGGTTATAGTCCAACAGCTTTATTTGAAATCACAAGCTTTCGGAGCGCTGCTCCTTCATCAGGTGAAGAGCTCCGAAAGCTTGTGATTTTAAATAAAGCTGTTGGACTATAACCTGGTGTTGTGCGACTTCTCACTTTTGTCCACCCCAGTCCAACACCGGCATCTCCGCATCATCGCTATTTAATTAGATCATGGCTGATCTGTATCTTAACTCCACCTACCCACCTTGGTTCCGTAACCCATAATATCCTTGCCTAACAAAAATCTATCAATCTCAGTTTTGAAATTTTCAATTGACCCCCCCCCCCACAGCCAGCCTCAACAGCTTTTTTTTGGGAGAGAGTTCGAGAAAGGCGCTATACCAGTGCAAGTTCTTTCTTTACCAATAAAGGATGTTCTGTGCCACAAGGGGCAAAACTTTCCTTTGGGTGACTGACACGGTCTCTCTCAAGTTGGGACGGAGGTTGCCCAAGATCCAACATATGCAGCAGATCCACCACGCAGAAAAGTTTGAAAATTACTGACATAAAGGGATCTCCGTGAGCACTGTTCCAAGATTCAACCAACGAAGTTTAACATTTTAGGTGCAATGTGTCAAGGAAGAGTAGTGTTCAACATTTTAGAACATTATCAATTATCACCCATTACTCTGAAGTGTAGCTACAGACTCCATAGGGAAAGTGTTTGGTATTCACAGCAGAGCAGGCCAACCCTCCTATTCTTGTGATAGAGCCCATTATTCTGGCAATTATGTTCAGTGATTAAGTTGAGAGTGAAAAGTAATAGCAAAGTGAACAAAACAGCCTAGATAATAGAATGAAAGAAAAGAATCTTCACGATCTCTTCCCAGTGCATTATTCCAGTGATTTAATTTTGTATTGAAACAGATGATTAGATATTTAAATTCCAGGCACAACTTGAATGAGATTAAAAGAATGAAGACAAGAAACACATTTACATAATAACTATATTGTAAAATTAAGCTAAATAAGAATTACATTATAGGGGATAGTCTCACCCTCAGTTCAAACCATTACATAGAAGTGTCATTCATTCCCAGAGCAATTTTTCCGGCTGAAGTTCTCCCACCTCCCAATTTTCTCCGCTCTTCTCCTAAAGGTGCTGATTCTGGCTGACGTGAGGTCAGTGGGCACCAGCCTCCCTCTGGTGCCCCTCCCAAGCGGTCATTCTTCATATGTGTACCATTGGTGCCGTCACTGTCAAGCCCAATCCTGTTCTTGCCCAATGTTTACAGGCACGCACTTTCCAGAGGAGTCATAGCATGGGGGTTAGGAGCAGGAAGCCGAGCTGATTTTCACCCCCCCCCCCCCCCGCCCCCCCCCACTCTCTTAGGCGCAAAGGCATTGAGGCCAGCAAAGACTGGGGATTGCTGGTGTGTACAGCTCAGTCGCACACCGAATGGCGCATTTATCCATTGAGTCATTAGGCCCTTTTTATTAAGAATATATTTACATTAACATAAATACAAGTAAACCTTCTAGTAGGGAAAACAAATTCACACTTCATGTTTTGAGAGTTTATGGTCCTTGGTGCGGTTGTAAATCATGGCAACTTATCGCACTATTATTGGCTGTTATAGTCCACCGGCTCCCACCCTACCAAGCAAAGACTTTTAATGACTTTTTGTTATTCATTATAGTGCACCAACAACTTATATTTAATGTAGCGTATTGTGTGATGTAGCGACAGTACAGCACATCCTCAGTACTGCAAGCGGTGTCAGCCGTGACTCAGTCGGTAGCACACTTGCCTCTTGAGTCAGAAGGTTGTGGGTTGTAGGGCTGGTAGGATCACGTTGGGGTCACTGTTCTTTTCTAGACACAAAAGGCATCAAGGGGTATGGGGAGAGAGCGGGAATATGGTATTGAGATAGAGGATCAGCCATGATCATATTGAAAGGCGGAGCAGGCTCGAAGGGCCGAATGGCCCACTCCTGCTCCTATTTTTCTATGTTTCTATGTTCTATGTTTACACTACTACTAGCGATTTTACAGCTCCACTCCAGGGACTTGAGGACAAAATCCAGGCTGACACTCCAGTGCAGTACTGAGGGAGCGCTGCACTGTCAGAGGTGCCGTCCCTTGGATGAGAGGTTAAACCGAGACCCCATCTGCTCTCTCAGGTGGACGTCAAAGGTCACCCCAGTGACCTGGCCAATACTTAGCCTTCAACCAACATCACTAAAACAGATTAACTGGTCATTACCACATCGCTGTTTGTGGGAGCTTGCTGTGCGCAAATTGGCTGCCGCGTTTCCTACATTACAACAGTGACTACACTTCAAAAATACATCATTGGTTGTAAAGTGCTTTGGGATGTCCTGAGGTCATGAAAGACGTCTAAATGCAAGTCTTTCTTTCTTCCCAAGGTGCTTCAGAATTGCTGGGTTCAAACCTGAGCAGGAGTAGAATGGCAAATGAGGGGGATGGCTGAAGGTATGGTTGGAGAAGTAGGCTTTAAAGAGGCCTTTGTGGAGAGATGTAGCCCACTGGGAGGGGTTTTGGTTAAGAGTCTAAGAGGGTGGGACCAAGATGGTGGATGGGTCTGCCATGAATGGTTGACCAGATTTGGAAGATCTGAAAGCAGGGATGTAGGGCCGAAGGTGGTAGGGTGGAGTGAGGCCTTGGAGGGATTTGCAGACAAAGGCATACGAGGGATGGGGTGGCAATTGGAGGTTGGCAAGGACAGGGCTGATAGGTGATAAAAGGAAAAAGGAAGAAAGACTTGGATTTCTATAGCACCTTTCATGTCCTCAGGATATCCCAAAGTGCTTTACTGCCAAGGAAGTACTTTTGAAGTGTAGTCACTGTTGTAATGTAGCAAGCACGGCAATCAATTTGCGCGCAGCAAGATCCCACAAACAGCAATGTAATAATGACCAGAAATCTGGTTAAATGATGTTGGTTGAGGTATAAATATTGGCCAGGACACTGGGAAGAACTCCCCTGCTCTTCTATTGAAATAATACCATGGGATCTTTCACATCCACCTGACAGGCCAGACAGGGCATTGGGTTTAATACCTCTCTGAAAGACGGCACCTCCAACAGTGCTGCACTCCCTCAGCACTGCACTGGAGTGTCAGCCTAGATTTCGTGCTTCAAGTTTCTGGAGTGGGATACAACCTTCTGGCTCAGAGGCACGGCTGACACCTTAGCAACTGGAATGCCTATGAAATTTGCAGCTGATGTTCGATAGGATTGCCGCTGGAAACAGTGTAGAATTATTTATGCAGAAAGCAAGCAGTTCTTTGGACTGTTGCCTTTTGATACCAGTTTAAAGCTGGCAGCACATCAGTTTGATTTGAATCACAGTGACGCCATTTGTTCAGTGAGAACAGGTAACACCAAACCCTGACAGGAATAATGGAAAGCACGATGTATGCGCTGGAGGCTGGTAATCCGATACTATCTGATGCACAAATTGAGTTCAGTGTAAAATCTCAGATCACAATATGTTTGGATCAACTTGATCTAAACGCTGTGTGATCTCCCAACACAAACAATCTTTAGTTTCTCAGGAATTACAGAAATGGGCATGACACTGTCACCTGGATTAAACCAGTGCTGTCTGCAAGCCAATGAAAGATAATGGGACTTTTTTTAATAGTCATCTCCTGTTTAAAATCTTACTTGAGAACAAAGTGGGGGGTGTAATAGAATCTTACAGCACAAAAGGGGGCCATTCGGCCCATTGAGTCTGTGCGGACGCATTGAAAGATCTGTCCAATTTAGTCCCACACTCCCAGCTTTTTCCCATAACCCTGCAAATTAGTCCTCTTCAACTACATGTCCAATTGCCTTTTGAAAGTTCCTATGGAATCTGATTCCACCACCCTTTCAGGTTTTGCGTTCCAGATCATAGCAGCCCTCTGTGTGAAATAATTTTTCCTCATTTCCCCTCCAGTTCGTTTGCCAATTATTTTAAGTCTATGACCTCTGGTTACCGACCCACTTGCCAGAGGAAACAGTTTCTCCCTACTTGCTCTGTCAAAACCCCTCACAATTTTGAACACCTCTATTAAGGTCTCCCCTTAACCTTCTCTGCTCTAAGGAGAACAATCCCAGCTTCCCCAATCTCTCCACATAACTGAAGTCCCTCATCCCTGGTATCATCCTGGTAAAGCTCCTCTGTAAATTGAGATTGCTGAATTGAGATTGAGATTGCTCAATTATCTCTGCAGTAAATGCACCACTCAGTGTTGGAATGGTCCCAGGTTCAATCCCTGGGGCGGTCCTGGATTGAGTGGTCTTGGCCAATTGCAACTAACCTTGAGCTAGCAAGAGGGGAAAAAAAAAATCAAGCAAGGCTATAGCATTGAGGCGTGAGGATTCCACCTGAGTCTGGTGGGTGGCCTCATCTACTGCCAAAACCAACAGTATTGAAATCGGAAATCGGTGGAATGGAGCCGCTTAATTTTAACTGCTCGACCTCTCTGTCCTCGCCCACTGGGGAAGAGTTAAAACTCCCCCCATCTCAATCTTGGACATTGATCAAGCTAGCCGCTCGTAATAGGTAGAACCCAGCTGAAGCTCAGTTACTATGATGCTCTTGAACTGCCTTTGTAACCTCCGATCTCAATTCTCTCAGTTAACAATATCTATCTAAGTACCTTGCATACACTTACGGTTTAATTTTTAAATGCTGTTAAATGTATTCTCGTAAGTATTAATAAAGAAATGTTAGTTCCTGACTTTATGGTCTGACTTCTTCTGACATTACAGGTAGCTTATACGTATCCTAATAAGGGCTTGGTAAATGTAAATGTTAATGTAATTTGGGGTGGTTGATGTAAGACAGTTCAAGCAAGCCAAATTGAGGCATCTAAGGCCACGAATTTAATGGAGGGGGCGGGTCAGCTGGTTTCCGGGTTCCGGTCCCGCCCCCAGCTGCCTCCGCTCTGCAGACGTGATTTTCCCTTGATTGGCCTTTTTAAGCCCCGCCCTCTGCGGGCTTACCGGCCAATTAACAGGAAGTGGGTCTGATGACGTCATTTGATGACGCGTCATCAGCCGGTTTCCTTAAAGGGACCACGTCCACATTTTCTGCTCTCTGAAACTCACCATCTGCAACATGGCATCCTTTACACCACTTCTGCAGCTGTCAGCTTTAAAGAAACATCAGAGCAGACTCAAACCACGCCAGGTTGAGCTGGCGTGTTCCCCGAACAGCAGGTAACCAGTGGGGGAGAAGATAAAATTAGAAGCAAGCCTCAAAATACTCTTAAATTGGCTCTTAACAAGACAATTAACAAGCTGAATTGTATCCCCCACCGCTTGGTGTCGGGTCAGTTCTGCGCTGACAGACCTGACACCTGGGAGACTCGCGTGGAGGCGGGTTCAATGCAGGTCTCCTACCCACTGTCAATCATTGGTATTTTGACAGTGGACCCGCCTCCAAACCCGCCCCCTCAGCGCTATTAAATTCGCGGCCTAATACTTCCATAGATGTGGGCGATAAATTTCAAGGTGGTTCCTTGATGAGGAGTTATGGCAAAGGGCTTAAGGATTCATCTGGTGCCCTATCATTGCATGTTTACATGGTATTTACAGCACAGAAACAGGCCATTTGGCCCAACAGCTCCATGGCAGTATTTATGCTCCACATGAGCCTCCTCCCACCCTTCATCTAACCCCATCAGCATATCCTTCTATTCCTTTCTCCCTCATGTGTTTATCTAGCTTCCCCTTAAATACATAGATGCTATTCACCTCATCTACTCCATGTGGTAGCGAGTTCCACATTCTCACCACTCTCTGGGTAAAGAAGTTCCTCCTGAACTCCCTATTGGATTTATTATGGCCCCTAGTTCTGGTCTCCCCAGCAAGTGGAAATATCTTTTCTATTGCACTGTTGAAGGTGCTGATGAGACGTTAAACCGAGGTCCTGTCTGCCCTCTTCAGGTGGATGTAAAAGATCGCATGGTGCTATTTGAAGAAGAGCAGTGGGAGTTCTCTTGGCCTCCTGAACTCCCCAACCATCACAAGCTCCAACTTCTTCAAAACTCCACCGACTGTATCAGCAGCTAACACCAAGACCTGTTTGCCCATCATTCCCATCCATACCAACTTCCATTGTCTCCCAACCTATTGAATTCAAAATCCTTCTCTTCATAGACAAACTGGCTCATGACCTCACCCCATCCTTTGCCAAGCCCTCCAGCATTGCATTCTACCTTGTGCCCTTTGGCCCTCCGACTCTGACCTCCTTAAGCCCCACCTCCCTCTGTCTCGTCTTCAATGATGGAACCTGCAGCCATCTCAGCCCTATTCCCTTGGCACTGCCTCCTCACTTCGAAGACCGTGGTGTGGGAAGCCGACGGCAGAACAGCGAACAGAAAGATCCGGGCCTACAATCAACTCCAAGAGACAGCCGATCGGGAGTGGTGATTGTTTGTTTCAGCCAAATCATAGAGGGGGCTTTTGTGATTGAGTCTGAGTAAGTTTGTGAGTTTCAGTCAGATCACAATAAGGGTTTTGTGATTGCGTCTGGGTAACTTTATATGTAACAGTCAAATCGCGGACGGGTTTAACTGTGTCATATTGTGTCGATGCAAATGACCCTTGCATAGGGGCTTGTATTTTGGGGTTGTTAGCCTGATATGAATTGTAGGGATTTATACTGGGGAAATAATTGTGTGTGTGTGTTCAATAAACGAACGAATCAAAGGTTGAGCCAAAACCCTGTGCCGTGTGTATTTTGTTCTTATAAATCCTGACGTCCAAGAACTGTGTGTAACGGGTGACCAGTATCGGAGAAAACCCCTTACAAAGCCTATCTGTCCGACCATGTTTTCAGTTGTCTCCCCTAAGCCATCCACTTCTGCTTATAGTGTTAAAAACACTATAAAAATGCAAGTGGTTGCAAAGAAAATAATGGTTACTGTCCAAATGCTCAACGCATATAACTAAATAAGCTAATATGTCTTGAAATTGGGTAAGTTAATTTGAGTCTCTTATGTCACTGGGGATGTACAAACTTCACCTGAAATTGTGCAGAGACCAGTGAGAAAGAATATTAGTCTTTAGCGCAGAAAATGAGTCACAAATCAATCTCATATTAAAGGTAATTGCTATTTGGGAAGATTATTGATTTTGAAATTAGACTTGATAAGGTCGGCTTTCCAAAAATCAAAGCAGAGGTCAATCAGTTATTTCACTGTATTAGGGCATCAATGCGATTCTATTAAAAATGTCTTCAGAGATTTCAACAAGTATCTTTATGTAACCGTGAATCTTTTTATATCTCAGATCTGAAGTTTCTTTGAATCAGAAGGGATTATCGGTCGTACAGTTATAATGATTGATGTTGAGTTTTCTGCCTTGGAATTGGAAACATTCAGTAACATTATTGATAAAAGTTTATAATATTTAATATGTAGTCGATTGCCTCCTCAGCTTAGATCTTCAGCTAGAAGGCCAGGAGTGGATAGGACTCGTCTGCAGCTTAGGCACTGAAGGAACATCTAACTGAAACTGGGACTAATTGTACTGACAAGGTAGGAATATCATAGTATCAGAAAGAATGAGGGAGAGATTGCTGGGGTCATCGCTCTAAAAGTTCGACTATTCTGAGGGACAGGGCACCTGGCAGCAAAATGTGCGTTTATGCTACACGCACTCACAGCTGGCAGGAGATGGCCCTTCCTGAGAATACCTGACTGGAACCACAACAAAGCACCAACGTTTTCCCCCATATTTCTCCGAAGGCAGAGATTCATGTAGGCCATATGTGCCAGCCCTCCGCCCCCACCCCCTCCCCTTGGTACCTTGCCTGAGTGTCCATTCTTCACATTTGAGCCTGGATAGAGAACATCAGCCGATCGTTCTTCGACGGGGCCATTGAAGACCAACCCAACTTTGACCCGACATCCGCATGCATTCTCTTTCCATCGGGATTTGCTGGATAACGGTAAGCAATGGAGGACCCTGACTGGGGGGGGAGCGGAGGGTGGGGAGTGTTGAGGCCAATAGTAATGATCCAGCTTACTCAGCACAGACTGGAGACTCACCCGACTTGGTCTATATGACTCATTAGCCCATCACCTCGGACTGAGTCAGCAGAGGGAGCTGGTTCATCAGTTGTCACTTGGTGATTTGTGAAATCCAATTCCAATTAAACGAAAGGCAAAAGAACTGCCAAGACGGCATTGTGTGTGTGGATCACCGAAGGCCACTACTTGAAGAGGTCACCGCAAAAAGGCCAAAGATTTTTTTTGTCCCCCCCCCTGTAATTGAAGCAAATGTCACAGTGGAAAGCTTTGACGGAACAAAACTTGCCCCAGCCTTAGTTTTGACTTTCCGAAAATAGCTCCTCACTCAGTGTTCACAAAGAGATCAGGCCTGGCGTGCTGATAATTGACTCACTCAAGAAAAATAAATCAAACTGCCAGTCTAATGATTTGTTCTGTCAGTTAAGCTCTGCCTCTTGACATATTATAGCTATGTATTTTAGCATTGTGTCCAGTTCAAGGATGATTAGGATCTTTGTATAAACTATGACAGACTCCTGAGTAAGCAGTGTGGTCCTGCGGACTATTATTTTGCTCGCTTGGCTCTGGTCATAGTAAAAAGTCTTCATCCTTGAAGTTTTGATGCGGAGATGCCGGTGTTGGACTGGGGTGGACAAAAGTGAGAAGTCGCACAACACCAGGTTATAGTCCAACAGTTTTATTTGAAATCACGAGCTTTCGGAGCTGCTGCCCCTTCGTCAGGTGAAGTGAAGGAATACGAATCGGCAAAGCATATATAGACAGAGAACAATGCCTGTGTAGCGTACAATGTCAGACAACTACAGTTAATCTTTCTGACTGCCTTTCATCACACCTCGGCAGAGAAACAATCAGGTCAGGAAGGCATTATATCAAAGACATAGCAAGATACAACTAAGACAATGAGGTGGGGTCACAGGGGGTCTAATGTGTCAAATGCAGTCTGTATGGAAAACCATAAACTTTAAAATTTTAAAACTTTAAAATCCTTGAAGTTTAAACAGTTGTTTTCCTCTTTTGGATCCTTTTGTTGCATTGTCGTGAATTAATGCAGAATCTCGATACACAAATAAGACACGTGTCGGGATTTGACTTTGACTCAGTTGCGTGCTTTCAACGTAGTGACGAGACGAAAGCAATTACCCAGCCAACTACTACAATGTGACAAATTTTCCAGATTTGTAGACATGTTAACTGCGATTTTCTTCTCTCCTGACTTGCCGACTGACGCTGGAGTAGGTTTCCACAGATGCCAACCATTCTTCAGTACTTTGCCCAAGTGAGATCCTAGACAGTGAGTGTTAGCGGGCTAGTCACACATGGACCTCACGTCCCCCTTGCCAAAGAGGCTGTAGTCACGCGCGGCACCCCTGCTGCAGTTAACTCAGCACAGAGCAGAAATCAAACCTGGGGCCTTCCCGATTATATAAGTCAGTCCTACGCTGGATAGCCAAATTACTCAGCTAAGAAAGACAGACTTACATTTATATAGCGCGCCTTTCACGAGCACCGGACATCCCAAAGCGCTTTACAGCCAATAAAGTACTTTGTTTTTGGAATGTAGTCACTGTTGTAATGTAGGAGATGCGGCAGCCAATTTGCGCACAGCAAGCTCCCACAAACAGCAATGTGATAATGACCAGATAATCTGTTTTTGTGATGTTGATTGAGGGATCAATATTGGCCAGGACACCGGGGAGAACTCACCCTGCTCTTCTTCGAAATGGTGCCGTGGGATCTTTTACGTCCAGCTGAGAGGGCAGACGGGGCCTCGGCTTAACGTCTCATCCGAAAGACGGCACCTCCGACAGTGCTGACGAAAGGCCATCGACCTGAAACGTTAACTCTGTTTCACTCTCCACAGATGCTGCCTGACCCACTGAGTGTTGCCAGCATTTATACTCAGCTGAACTGCTGGGTGGGGGAGCTCATCGGCAGCTTAAAGGTGTTATGTGCAATGGTAAAGAAAAGCTAAATGCCATTAACTCGCACAGCTTTCCGCAAAGCATAGCCCGTATATCGGTCTGAAGCCAGTGCACTCCCTGGGCCACACTTTCCTTTGTGGCATAGAAAGGGTTAATCATTTTTTTTAGGTGGCTTTTACTGACTGCCCATCAAAACGGTAGCTGGGATCAATTGTCTTGTGGGCAATTTGGTGAAACAAATGACATAGCAGGGACAACAGAAAAGGCACAAAAACACTGATAATAAAGCTCCTCCACACTTCTTCAGCAGCTAATTTGCCATTTAATGGACAGAAATGTCTCGAATCAGTCTGTGGAGGGCTTGTCTGTCCTCTCGGGTGGACGTAAACGATCCTATGACACTATTTCAAAGAAGAGCAGGGGGAGTTATCCCTGGTGTCCCTGGCCAATATTGATCCCTCAATCAACATCACAGATTATCTGGTCATTATCACATTGCTGTTTATGGGAGCTTGCTGTGCGCTAATTGGCTGCCCCGTCTCCTACATTACAACAGTGACTACACTTCAAAAAAAAACAAAGCACTTTATTGGCTGTAAAGCGGAGGGCCCAGCGCTTTTGCATGAAAATGGAGAAAATTCCAAATTGCCTCCATGTCTGTGTTTTTCCCCCAAAATGCCTACTCTACTAGAAATTAATAATTACACACGCAATTTTAAAATGTCTGTTCAGTTCCTTTGCATAAATGCCACTGCAGTTCAGTTGCACTGGCAAGTACGTAAGGTAGGGATACAAGGAAGCTCAAAGCATTTTGTCGTCTTCCTGTTACAGTCACTGCCTCTCCTGTTTAACAACAAATTGACTTCTGTTTAGTCTGTGTCAGGCCTGGTCTCACATTACAACAGTGACTCCACTTCAAAAGTACTTCATTGGCTGTAAAGCGCTTTGAGACATCCGGTGGTCGTGAAAGGCACTATAGAAATGCAAGTCTTTTTTTAATTTTTCACAAATGCTAGTGCCTCTCAGCGACTTGCTGCACCCAGAGGATGATTATTTAGAAAGAAGGAAAGGAAGACTTGCATTTATTCAGCGCTTTTCATGACCTCAGGACATCCCAAAGCGCTTTACAGTCAATTAAGCACTTTTTGAAGTGTAGTCACTGTTGTAATGTAGGAAACGCAGCATCAATTTGCGCACAGCAAGCTCCCACAAACAGCAATGTGATAACGACCAGATCATCTGGTTTTATTTAGGTGTTGTTTGAGGGATAAATATTGGCCAGGACACTGGGGAAATAGTGCTGTGGGACCTTTTACGCCCACCTGAGAGAGCAAACGGGGCCTCAATGTTGGGAAGCAGTTACATATTTATATATATGGAAGTCTTGCTTCTACATTTGTCCGAGACGGTTAAATTTCACCAGTAACAACAATTAAAATATTTTTCAACACTTATTTCACTATTACATTATGGACATGATCTTCACCATGCGTCAATTACAAGAGAAATGTAGGGAACAGCACCAACCGCTGTACATGGCCTTCTCTGACCTCACAAAGGCCTTTGACACTGTCAACTGTGAGGGATTATGGAGTGTCCTCCTCAAATTCGGCTGCCCTCAAAAGTTTGTCACCATCCTCCACCTGCTTCACGACAACATACAAGCTGTGATCCTGACCAACGGTTCCACAACAGACCCAATTCACATACGGACCGGGGTCAAGCAAGGCTGTGTCATCGCACCAACGCTCTTCTCGATCTTCCTTGCTGCAATGCTCCATCTCACCCTCAGTAAGCTCCCCGCTGGAGTGGAGCTAAGTTACAGAACAAATGGGAAACTGTTCAACCTCCGTCGCCTCCAGTCCAGATCCAAGGTCTGTCGTCGAATTACAGTATGCAGACGACGCTTGCGTCTGCACACACTCGGAGGTCGAACTCCAAACCATCGTCAACACCTTCACCGAAGCGTACGAGAGCATAGGCCTCACATTAAACATCCGTAAGACAAAGTTCCTCTACCAACCTGACCCCGCCACACAGTACTGCCCCCCAATTATCAAACTCCACGACAAGGCCTTGGATAACGTGGACCACTTTCCATACCTCCGGAGCCTACTGTCAACAAGGGTAGACGTCGATGACGAAGTCCAACACCGCCTTCAGTGTGCGAGTGCAGCCTTCAGTTGCCTGAGGAATAGAGTGTTTGAAGACTAGGACCTCAAACCCGGCACCAAGCTCATGGTCTACAGAGCAGCAGTGATACCTGCCCTCCTGTATGCCTCAGAGACATGGACCACGTATAGCAGGCACCTCCAAGCACTGGAGAGGTACCACCAACCCTGCCTCTGCAAGATCCTGCAAATCCACTGGCAGGATAGGCGCACCAACGTCAGTGTTCTCGCTCAGGCCAACATCCCCAGCATCGAAGTTTTGACCACGCTCGATCAGCTTCGATGGATGGGTCACATCGTCCACATGCCCAATACGAGACTCCGAAAACAAGCGCTCTACTTGGAGCTCCGACACGGCAAGAGAGCCCCAGGTGGGCCGAGGGAACGCTTCAAGGACACCCTCAAAGCCTCCTTGAAAAAGTGCAACATCCCCACCGACACCTGGAAATCCTCGGCCCAAGACCGCACAAAGTGGAGGAGAAGCATCCGGGAAGGCGCCGAACACCTCGAATCTCTTCGCCGGGAGCAAGCGGAAGCTAAGCGCAAGCAGCGCAAGGAGCGCACGTCAACCCAAGCACCCCACCCACCTGCCCCTTCAACCACCGTCTGCCCCACCTGTGACAGAGACTGTAGGTCCCGCATTGGACTCATCAGTCACCTGAGAACTCATTTTTAATGTGGAAGCAAGTCATCCTCGGTTCCTAAGAGACATGGACCATGTACAGCAGGCACCTCCAACGAAGCTCAACGTAAGCTCGAGGAACAGCACCTCATCTTTCTATTAGACACTTTACAGCCTTCCGGACTCAACGTCGAGTTCAACAATTTCAGACAATAAATTGGCCCCTGCAGTTCTTTTTTTCTCTCTCTTGTTTCCTCACATGGTAGCTGTTAATGTTGCTGCCGTCATCATCCACACATCATCTAGAGCCATCTTTTGTTTCTTAACTTGTCCCATTACCTTTTGTCAGTCAATCTCTCCTGCCTTCCATCCTATCACAGACCTTCCCTTTGTTCTTTCCTCCCCTCCTCCCTGGCCCCGCTTAAACATCTCTCCTCCCTAACCTTTTCCAGTTCTGACGAAGGGTTCAACCTGAAACGTTGACTCTGTTTCTCTCTCTTCGATGTTGCCTGACCTGCCTACCTGTTTCCAGCACTTTCTGTTGTTATTTCAGGTTTCCAGCATCCTCAGTATTTTGCTGTTGTTTAAAATATACTTACTTCACCGGGAGCAAGCGGAAACCAAGCGCAGGCAGCGCAAGGAGCGCACGTCAACCCAAGCACCCCACCCACCCGCCCCTTCAACCACCGTCTGCCCCACCTGTGACAGAGTCTGCAGGGCTGGATTTTGAATGACCCTTGGAGTCGGGTTTGGAGGCGTGTGGGGGGTTAAATTTGTGGGGTCGGGGGTCCCGACCCCATCCCAACTCCATCCCGCCTCCACGCAATTTTGACAAAATCAGTCGCGGGGTTCCCAACTCCGTCCCGCCTCCAAGAGGCGGGAGAGGCCATTAAAGCCCTTAACAAGCCCTAAATTGGCTCTGTAATGCCATTTTGAAACGTTTTAGCTAGTTTAACCCTTTTCCCACGTGAAGTACACCTGATGTGAAACACTCCAGTGAAACCTGGCGGGAGCACAAGTAGATAGCTGACTATCAGCTGCAGGTCCACTATTACAACGGAGATGTGATGAAGGTAGTAGTAGTATTAGGTCTGAAAGTCGCCGCAGCTGCTGCATTGAATGTCTTCAGAGACTGAATGGCATTTGCTGTGAGAGGACTTGGATGCAAAAAAAATTCTCTCTCTCTCTCTCTCTCTCTCTCTCTCTCCACCTACACCTACATTTTGCATCCAGGTCCACTCACATGAAAAGCCAGGCAGGTCCTCTCTCACCAACAGACAGACTGACAGCAATGATGACATCATCAGAGGCGACTTTCAGACTGAAACCACTAATTGGTTCATGGGTTCCCACATGCTGGAACTCAATTGCCCAATTAAGTGAAATTTGCATCAGGCATCCACATTAATCTGGAGTCCGGGGGGGGGGGGGCACACGAAATGCGGCTGACACGACCCCAACCCGACCCCAAGACAAAATCCAGCCCACTGGTCCCGCATTGGACTCATCAGTCACCTGCGAACTCATTTTTAATGTGGAAGCAAGTCATCCTCGGTTCCGAGGGACTGCCTAAGAAGAAGATTTACCTGAATGTGGACCCCACACTCAAACCATATGGGTAGTTGCCAGCCACTGATCCCGCCACCCCCGCTTTCTCGACCCACCCCCCCTCCGATTGCTGCCGCTACTCCCTCCCTCTTCCCCACCTACCACCGCCCTCCCCCCCCAACCCCACCCCGATCCCGGCCTGGATTGCCAGTTCCAGTTGGTTCGGGTGGATGTTAAAGATCTCGTAGCACTGTTTGAAGAACAGCAAGGAGTTCTCCTAATGAACATTCTTTCCTTATCCAATGTCACCAAGAACAAATGAACTAACTGGTTGCTCATTTCATTGCAGTGTGCAAAACGGTTTCTGTGTTGGTCTATACAATTTCAAAGTGATTCATTATATGCATAGCACTTCAGGATGTGTCTTGACTGGTGTGATAAGGTGCTAATTAAATGCAAATGCTTTACATAGTATTTAAAACCACAGATCTTACTGCAAACGTGCACGCAGATATTCAATACATTTTACGCAACAAAAAAGATTTACATTTCTATCGCGCCTTTCACGACCTCAGGACAGCCCAAAGTGTTTTACAGCCAATGAAGTACTTTTGAAGTGTAGTCACTGTTGTAATGTAGGAAACATTTAATAATATTGAAACAGACATAAAATAAAACATCTAAGATGCAGCAGGACATAAAACTTGTCTGCAACAAGCACACGGATAACCACAAAATGCGAATATATGCAGAAAGAATTAAAATCTAATGTGCAGCTTATATTGAGAGTCAGGATTGGGTTAGTTTAGAAAAAGGGAATCATAACTTCAGCCACCCTCATACTCCCTGACAACTCTCCGAGATCTCTGCGCTCCTCCAATTCTGGCCTCTTGCGCATTTTCATCGCGCCACCATTGGCGGCCGTGCCTTCAGCTGCCTAGGCCCTAAGCTCTGGAATTCCCTCCCTAAACCTCTCTGCCTCAGTCTTTGTTCTCCTTTAAGACGCTTCTTAAAGCCTACTTCTTTGACCAACCTGTCCTAATATCTCCGAATGAAAGAAAGAAAGACTTGCATTTATGTAGCGCCTTTCATAGAATCATAGAAGATAGGAGCAGGAGTAGGCCATTCGGCCCCTCGAGCCTGCTCCGCCATTCAATGAGATCATGGCTGATCATCCAAATTCAGTACCCTGTCCCTGCCTTCTCCCCATATCCCTTTAGCCTTAAGAAATATATCTAACTCCTTCTTGAATATATTTAATGAGTTGGCCTCAACTGCCTTCTGTGGTAGAGAATTCCACAGGTTCACCACTTTTTGGGTGAAGAAATTCCTCCTCATCTCTGTCCTAAATGGCTTACCCCTTATCCTTAGACTGTGACCCCTGGTTCTGGACTCCCCGGCCATCAGGAACATCCTTCCTGCATCTAGTCTGTCTAGTCCTGTTAGAATTTTATAAGTTTCAATGAGATCCCCTCTCATTCTTCTAAACTCCAGCGAGTATAAGCCTAATCGACCCAATCTCTCCTCATACGTCATTCCTGCCATCCCAGGTATCAGTCTGGTGAATCTTCGCTGCACTCCCTCCATGGCAAGAACATCGTTCCTCAGATAAGGCGACCAAAACTGCACACAATACTCAACATGTGGTCTCACCAAGGCTCTGTACAACTGCAGCAAGACATCCTTGTTCCTGTACTCGAACCCTCTCGCTACGAAGGCCAACATACCATTTGCCTTCTTAACCGCCTGCTGCACCTGCATGCTTACCTTCAGCAACTTGTGCACAAGGACACCCAGGTCTCATTGCACTTCCCCTTCTCCCAATCTATTGCCATTCAGATAATAATCTGCCTTCCTGTTTTTGCCACCAAAGTGGATAACCTCGCATTTATCCACATTGTACTGCATTTGCCATGCATCTGCCCAATCACCCAACCTATCCAAATCATACTGGAGTTTCTCGGCATCCTCCTCACAGCACACACTCCCACCCAGCTTTGTGTCGTCTGCAAACTTGGAGATATTACATCCAGTTCCCTCGTCTAGATCATTAATATATATTGTGAATAGCTGGGGTCCTAGGACCGATCCCTGCGGTACCCCACTAGTCACTGCCTGCCACTCGGAAAAAGACCCATTTATTCCAACTCTTTGCTTCCTGTCTGCCAACCATTTCTATCCAAGTCAGTACCTTACCCCCAATCCTATGTGCTTTAACTTTGCACGCTAATCTTTTATGCGGGACCTTATCGAAAGCCTTCTGAAAGTCCAAATACACCACATCCACTGGTTCTCCCTTATTTATTTTACCAGTTACATCCTCAAAAAATTCCAGTAGATTAGTCAAGCACGATTTACCTTTTGTAAATCCATGTTGACTTTGTCCGATCCTGTCACTGTTTTCCAAGTGCTCTGCTATTACATCTTTTATAATGGACTCTAGCATTTTGCCCACTACCGATGTCAGGCTTACCGGTCTATAATTCCCCATTTTCTCTCTACCACCTTTTTTAAATAGTGGGGTAACATTAGCTACCCTCCAATCCATGGGAACTGTTCCAGAGTCTATAGAATTTTGGAAGATGACCAGCAATGCATCTACTATTTCTAGGGCCACTTCCTTAAGTACCCTAGGATGTAGATTATCAGGCCCTGGGGATTTATCGGCCTTCAATCCCATCAATTTCCCTAACACCATTTCCCTACAAATACTGATTTCTTTCAGTTCCTCCCTCTCATTAGACCCTATGTTCCCCGACATCTCTGGGAGGTTATTTGTGTCCTCCTTTGTGAAGACAGAACCAAAGTATGTATTTAATTGGTCTGCCATTTCTTTGTTCCCCATTATAATTTCCCCTGATTCTGACTGCAAGGGACCTACGCTTGACTTCACCAATCTTTTTCTCTTCACATATCTATAGAAGCTTTTACAGTCAATTTTTATGTTCCCTGCAAGCTTACTTTCATACTCTATTTTCCCCCTCTTAATTAATCCCTTTGTCCTCCTTTGGTGAATCCTATAGTGCTCCCAATCCTCAGGTTTTCTGCTTTTTCTGGCCAATTTATATGTCCTCTCCTTGGATTTTATGCTATCCCTAATTTCCCTTGTTAGCCACGGTTGATTCACATTTTTTGTTTTATTTTTATGTCAAATAGGGATGAACAAATTCTGTAGTTCATCCATGCGATCTTTAAATGTTTGCCATTGCCTATCCACCGTCAACCCTTAAGTAACATTTCCCAATCAATCCTACCCAATTCGCGCCTCATACCATCGTAGTTTCCTTTATTTAAATTCAGGACCCTAGTCTCTGAGTCAAATACTTCACTCTCCATCTTAATGAAGAATTCTATCATATTATGATCGCTCCGACCCAAGGGGCCTCGCACAAGATTGCTAATTATTCCTTTCTCATTACATAATACCCAGTCTAAGATGGCCTGATCTCTAGTTGGTTTCTCGACATATTGGTCCAGGAAACCATCCCGTATACACTCCAGGAATTCCTCCTCCACAGTATTGTTACTAATTTGGTTAGTCCAATCTATATGTAGATTAAAGTCACCCATGATAACTGCAGTGCCCTTATTGCACGCTTCTCTAATTTCCCGTTTAATGCCATCCCCAACCTCCACATTACTGTTTGGGGGTCTGTATACAACTCCACTAACATTTTCTGTCCCTTGGTATTTCTCAGCTCTACCCATACAGATTCTACATCATCAGAGCTAATATCCTTCCTTACAATTGTGTTAATCTCCTCTTTAACCAGCAATGCTGCCCTGCCTCCTTTTCCTTTTTGCCTGTCTTTCCTGAATATTGAATACCCCTGGATGTTGAGTTCCCAGCCCTGGTCACCCTGGAGCCATGTTTCCGTAATCCCAATCATATCATATCCGTTTACATCTATTTGTGTCGCTAATTCATCCACCTTATTACGAATGCTCCTCGCATTAAGACACAAAGCCTTCAGGCTTGTTTTTTTAACACTCTTAGACCTTTTAGAATTATTATTTACTGTGGCCATGTTTGATTTAAACCCTTGATTTCTCTGACTGCCACTTTTGCTTTTCTCCTTCCTGTCTTTTGCTTCTATCCTTGTTTCCCTTTCCTCTGTCTCCCTGCACAGCTTCCCAACCCCCTGCCATTTTAGTTTAAACCCTCCCCCACAGCACTAGCAAACACTCCCCCTCGGACATCGGTCCCTTTCACGACCACCAGACGTCTCAGCGCTTTACAGCCAATGAAGTACTTTTTGAAGTGTGGTCACTGTTGTAATGTGGGAAACGCAGCAACCAATTCACTCGGTGTCAAATTTTGTCTGATTTACACTCCTTGGGATGTTCTACTAGGTTAAAGGCACTATATAAATGCAAGCTGTTGTTATTATAAATTATCTATAAATTGTATGATAATCTTTGCAAAAAGCCTAGATAATTCTTAAATGACCTCCTTTAGTTTGTACTTCTCTAGCAAGGTCTTAAATTAAATGTTATCCAACCAAGTCAAAATTTTTCCAAGTTACTACGACGGCTGTCTACACATTATGTAAAAAATGGTTCTGAAATTTTTAGGAATTCTATCAGATTTTCATCACTAAGTCGCACCACTGTTCTCCATCATTTGTAGCACATGAGTGCAATACACTCATTTCCTTCAAACAAACACGGACATTTTACAATGCATCAGTCACATAAAAATTGCACTGCATATTTAATAAAACATCACCAGTAAATTATTTTGGTTATATGACATTTTTATAAAGCACATCTGAATTATCCATAGTATTTTTTAAACCTTGTTGAACATGGCCGTATTTAGATTTTTTTTTTCAGCAGTAAGTACTGGCTGTGCTGATATATCAAACTTCTGATATTGCAATTGGAGGGCTATGGGCAAAGAGCAGGGGAGTGGGACTAATCAGACAGCTCTTTCAAAGAGCCAGCACAGGCACGATGGGGCGAATGGCCTCCCTCTGTGCTGTATCATTCAACGATTCTTGCCCCTCCTTCAGATAGCTGACACCAGTCCCGAATGCTCAATAGAACAACAACTTGCATTTATATAGCGCTTTAGACAAAACCTCAGGTACAACTTTTATGTTATGGATGCTGGCCCAGGTTTAGTACCATTTAAGACAGAGATCGATAGCTTTTTGAATATTAAGGGAATCAAGGGATATGGGGATTGGGCAGGAAAGTGGAGTTGAGGTAGAAGATCAGCTATGATCTTATTGAATGGCGGAGCAGGCTCGAAGGGCCAAATGGCCAACTCCTGCTCCTATTTCTTATGTTCTTAAGAGAGCAAAGTGTTGCGTTTTTCATTATTTTTGTGTAATTGAACAGTATAAGTTAGTAGTTCCCTAGCCTTGTTGACTTTATGTTACTGTATATAAACTTTACTTTTAATAAATTTGATTTGTTCTTTATGGCCTAAAGCCTTTCATGACCTCAGGATGACCCAAAGCCCCTTACAGCCAATGAAGTACTTTTTGAAGTGTAGTCGCTGTTGTAATGTAGGAAACGCAGCAGTCAGTTTGCGCACAGCAAGCTCCCACAAACAGCAATGTGATAATGACTAGAGAATCGGTTTTTAGGTGTTGTTTGAGGGATAAATATTGGCCCCAGGACACCGGGGAGAACTCCCTGCTCTTCTTCGAAATAGTGCCGTGGGATCTTTTACGTCCACCTGAGAGGGCAGACGGGGCCTCGGTTTAATGTCTGGTCTGAAAGACGGCACCTCTGACAGTGCAGCACTCCCTCAGCACTGCACTGGAGTGTCAGCCTGGATTTTGTGCTCAAGTCTCTGGAGTGGGACTTGAACCCACAACCTTCTGACTCGGGGGGGCGAGCGTGCGACCCACGGAGCTACCTCAAAATCACAATCTTGCTTTTCTTTCCCCCAAACCTGGGAGTTCGGCATTGATTGAATTAAAATACATATATATATATATATATATATATATATTGACGCATTCCCCTCTTTATAATGACTGGTTTATAATAACATCAGTGTGAGCTGAAAGACAAGCGCTCCCCTGGTCTCTAAACCCACGGCCGAGTGTGTTCCATAGTGACAGGTTGGTTTGTAGTTGCCATGGTAACAGAAAGGGTCCAGGAAATGATGGGATTGCTGTAAAGCATATGGAGCTGGTGACTTTTCATTAAAAAGTAAAACATATTTATTTATAAATTAAATTAACTGTCAGTGTATTACTACATATAAACATGGGCTGAATATTCTATCACAGCTTTCTATATTACTCGGAAAATAGCATCACCTATAGCCGTATGAAATCAAACACACAGCACTGTAACCAATAATTAGAAAACAGTGAAATTATCAGCGGTGCAGTATTTCATTCAAGATATTATGAACCGATCTTTAAAAAGGATTTCACATGTACTCAAAGAGAAGTCACCATAAATTTGCCAGAGACATCATCGGATCAATAGTAATAATTGTCAAAGTGTGAAATTTAAATTGCATGCAGGTAAAGGATCATTACTACAAAAAAAACGAGTTTAACAGATGCAAAATCGCCGAGGCAGGTCTGTAGATTTTACATTATTCATAACCTTTTTATTAGTTGCAGGTTTCTGGATCCTTATATATTTCTTAAAGCTGCGTGGCCGCAAGGTTGTTGATTCTGAAAGCGAGGCATTGAAGAGGTTGGGTTGCACGCAGTCTCTGAAGGGAAAGGCTCGGTGGGTTGGACGCCCTCTCCTCATTCTTCGCTGTCTAACGCGCTTCAGAACCATGTTGGTCATCAAGATGCCAAGGAGACACTCAAGACAGTGGAAGCAGCATAGATAACAACTGGAAGACTGGTCTGTCGTGTCAAAAGGTTTACATATGAACATACGATTAGGAGCAGGAGTAGGGCTACTCGGCCCCTCGAGCCTGCTCCGCCATTCAATAAGATCATGGCTGATCCGATTACTCCTCATTCCCGCCTACCCCCGATAACCTTTCACCCCCCTTGCTTATCAAGAATCTATCTACCCCTGCCTTAAAAATATTCAAAGACTCTGCTTCCACCGCCCTCTGAGGAAGAGAGTTCCAGAGACTCACCACCCTCTGTGAGAAAAAAATTCTCCCCATCTCTGTCTTAAATGGGCGACCGCATATTTTTAAACAGTGACCCCTAGTTCTAGATTCTCCCACAATGAGGAAAGACTAGAGGAAAATGGGCTCTTCTAGCGCCTTAAATAAAATACTTAAAAGAAAGACTTGCATTTCTTTAGCGCCTTTCATGACCTCAGGACATCCCAAAGTGCTTTACAGCTAATGAAGTACTTTTGAAGTGGAGTCACTGTTGTAATGTAGGAAACGCGGCAGCCAATTTGCGCACAGCAAGGTCCCACAAGCAGCAATGTGATAATGACCAGATAATCTTTCTTTTAACGATGTTGATTAAGGACTAAATACTAGCTAAGACACCAGGGAGAACTCCCCTGCTCTTCTCCAAAATAATGCTATGGTGTTGAGGCTGCCGCAAAACACGAATGGAGGCTGAATCCATATGTGGAAAACAAGAAACTTTTATTCACTGCATGGCACACAAAATGGCTGAGAGTGTTTTCCCAGAATTCTCTGCTAAAAACTCCCAGAATTCTCTGGGTAAAACCTGAGGCCCCGCCCCCTTCTGCCTTAAAGGTAATGTGCCTTAAAGGGGAAGGTGCTGGAAATTTGTCCACAGACGGAAGAGTGGATTATGCCCGTTTTAGGTGGCGATCCGCCACACAGCTCCCCCCAGAATCAGCTTAGGAGGTGTGGACGAGACGGTGCGGCGGTCTGATGGGCCGGCCGGAGCGGCTCTTGTAGGACGCCGGTGGACGTGGAGCAGCCGGGTGAACCGGCTTGAGGGCAGGTCGGCCGCGTGGAGGAGGACGAGCTACAGGGACCTGCTCCCCGGGCTCCGAGTGTGCTGGCTTGAGTCGGTCCACCGACACTTTTTCGGTCCTGTCGCCCACTTGCAGGGTGAAAAATTTGTCCCCAGCCTGTAGCACCTTGTAGGGCCCGTCGTACGGGGGTTGAAGGGGTGCACGGTGGGCGTCGTGCTGGACGAAAACAAACCGTGCCTGGTGCAGGCTTAGTGGGACGTGTGAGGTGGATTCGCCGTGTCGGGCAATGGGCACCGGGGCGAACTGCAGCGCCGGTGAGGCGAAGTCGTGGCGTTGCTGGTCGGCTGACCAGGGTGTCGTGGCGGTGGGCAGGAACTCGCCGGGTACGCGCAGCGGCTGACCGTACACGAGCTCTGCTGCCGATGCGTGGAGGTCTTCTTTAACCGCGGTGCGCAGGCCGAGGAGGACCCATGGAAGTCGGTCGGTCCAGGCGCCGTCTTGGAGGCTGGCTCGAAGAGATGCCTTCAAGGATCTGTGGAACCGCTCACACAGTCCGTTGGCTTGGGGGTGGTACGCTGTGGTGCGGTGAATGGTCACCCCAAGATTGCGTGCGACGGCGGTCCAGAGTTCAGAGGTAAATTGCGGACCTCTGTCCGATGTCATGTCGGAGGGGACGCCGAACCGTGCGACCCAGGTGCTGACGAAGGCACTGGCGATGTCGGCGGTGGTGGTAGAGGTCAGTGGAATTGCCTCAGGCCAGCGTGTGGTGCGGTCAACGATGGTCAGTAAGTGCGTGTGGCCTTGCGACGGCGGCAGGGGCCCGACGATGTCCACGTGGATGTGGTCGAATCTCCGCGAGGGGACGGTAAACACCTCGAGGGGTGCTTTCGTGTGTTGCTGTACCTTGGCCCGTTGGCAGGCTAGGCAGGAGTTGGCCCAAGTACGCACATCCTTGCGAAGGCCGCGCCAGACAAAGCGGTTGGCTACCAATTTGATGGATGCACGGGCGCCGGGGTGGGAGAGGTTGTGGAGAATGTCGAATATCCGGCGGCGCCAGG
This sequence comes from Squalus acanthias, assembly GCA_030390025.1. Taxonomy (NCBI): domain Eukaryota; kingdom Metazoa; phylum Chordata; class Chondrichthyes; order Squaliformes; family Squalidae; genus Squalus; species Squalus acanthias. Next base: position 90,890,389 of record CM059437.1, on the reverse strand, counting down.
ACGCTGGGACGACGGGCCGAGGTTGACATAGGGATATGTCGCACTTGACCGTGACTGTGGTCGGGCCACAGGCGACGCCGGCCAGGCGTAGCCCTGGTAGGTTGGTGGGTGCGGAGAGCAGATCAGGGTCGGTGATCTGGTCTGCTGCGAGTTGAGCGTAGTCAACTGCTAGGTGTGCGGCGTGGATGGCGGGGCGGGAGAGGCAGTCGGCTACCACATTGTCTCGGCCGGAGACGTGTTGGATGTCCGTGGTGAACTCGGACACTGCCGCGAGCTGGCGCTGCTGCCTGGCGGACCAGAGGTCGGTTGTCTTTGCCATTGCGAATGTCAGGGGCTTGTGGTCGACAAACGCAGTGAAGGGGTGGCCCTCAAGCAAAAACCGGAAATGGCGGACCGCCAGGAACAGCGCGAGGAGCTCGCGGTCGAAGGTGCTGTACTTGACCTCCGGGGGGCGTAGTTGGCGGCTGAAGAAGGCAAGTGGTTGCCAGGCGCCGTCGACCCACTGCTCATACACGGCGCCGACCGCGTGGTCGGAGGCGTCCGTGGTGAGCGCTACCCTGGCATTGGGCCGTGGGTGCACAAGCAGGGTGGCGTTGGCGAGCGCGGTCTTGGTGGAATCGAAGGCGGCGGACGCGTCTGCTGTCCATTCGACCGCCATCTTGCCGCTCCTGCCCCGGAGGGCTTCATACAGGGGCCTCATGAGGGGCGCCGCTTTGGGGATGAAGCGGTTATAGAAATTCACCATCCCGAGGAACACCTGGAGGCCTTTGATGGTGGTGGGGCGGGGAAATTGTTGGACGGCCTGCACCTTGGTGGGCAGGGGAATGGCCCCAGCATGGGTGATGTGGTGGCCGAGGAAGTCGATCTTGTCCAGGACGAACTGGCATTTGGCTGGGCTGAGGATGAGCCCGTGGTCGCTGAGGCGCCGAACTTGATGCGAAGGTGTTCGAGGTGTTCCTGCTTGGAGGAACTGGCTACCAGGATGTCGTCCAGGTAAACGAACAGGAACTTCAGGTCCCGAAGGACCGAGTCCATGAGCCGTTGGAATGCCTGGGCCGCGTTTTTGAGGCCGAAGGGCATCCCCAGGAACTCGAACAGGCCGAAGTGGGTGATTACGGCCGTCTTGGGGACGTCCGCGGGGTGGATGGGGACTTGGTGGTAGCTGCGCACCAGGTCGACCTTGGAAAAGACTGAGCGGCTGGCCAGTCTAGCCAAGAAGTCCTGAATGTGCGGCACAGGGTACCGATCAGGGGTGGTGGCGTCATTGAGGCGGCGGTAATCCCCACAGGGGCGCCAACCTCCGCCTGGTTTGGGGGCGATGTGGAGTGGGGAGGCCCAGGGACTGTTGGAGCGGCGGATGATGCCGAGCTGTTCCATGGTGGCAAACTCGGTCCGCACGATCTCCAGTTTGGCCGGGTCCAGCCTGCGGGCGTGGGCGTACACTGGGGGGCCTGTGGTGGGGATGAAGTGTTCCACCCCGTGTTTGGCGGCCTCTGCGGAGAAGGTCGGATTGGTAAGGGCCGGGAATTCGGCCAGGAGTGCCGAGTAGTCATCCGTGGCCCTGGGCGTGGCACTGTGACGCCATGTCGGCGGGTTGACGGGGGGCCATGGCGCCCAGGATGGGGGACATGGTGTTCATGTCCATGAGGCGGTGACGGGGGATGTCTACCAGTAAGCCGTGGGCACACAGGAAATCTGCGCCGATGAGGGGGGAGAGCACCTTGGCAGTGATGAACTCCCTTCGCTAGCGGTGACCAGCGAGGTCGAGGGTGACTGTCTGGGTGCCATACGTCCGGATTTCCGAGCCGTTAGCAGCAGCCAGCGCCAGTCCTCGTTCGCCCTTTTGGATGTCGAGGGAGGAGGCCGGGATGATGCTGTGCTGAGCCCCAGCGTCACACAGGAACTGGCGGCCAGTTTTGTCATCCGTGACGAACAGCAGGGAGTCTGCGTGGCCCACGGCCATCGCGGGGGCTGGAACGGGGGCGGACTTGAAAGAGCAGGGAGGTGTGCACCATTGTGCCCTGGCACCGAACCGTGCGTGGTAGTAACAGTGGCCCGGGTTAGTGGGGCGTGAAGGCCCCGTGGGCCTGGTGACAGGCCCTTGTGGCCGCGTGCTGGATGGTGAGGGGCGCGCCCAGGCATTGGCTGCCAGGTCCGGAGTGACGTCGCGGCTGGAGTGAGCGGACAGCAGCTTGTCGGCCTCATCGGCCAGGGCTTCCAGGTTCGTGAGGCCGGACGCCATGATCGCTTGGCGGATGCTGAGAGGGAGCTGGCGGATGAACAGCGTGTGGAAGAGGGATCCGGGTGGGCTCTCGTCGGTGAGGGAGAGCATGTGGGAGAGGAGGTCTGACGATGAGGCATCACCGAGGCCTGGAAGGTCGAGGAGGTGGCAGTTTCGCTGATATGCCGAGGCCGTAAATTTTTTAAGGAGCGCTGTTCTGAGATGTGCGTACTTGCCTTCCTCTGGTGGGTTCTGCAGCGTTGTCCAAACCTTGGAAACTGCGGCTCTACTGAGTGATGTGATGAGATAGTCGTACTTCGTCCCATCTGTGGTGATATTTCGCAGCCGGAAGCGAGATTCAGCTTGGAGAAACCAGGCTTCGGGCTGGTTTTCCCAAAACTCCGGCAGTTTCACGGAAACTGCGTTCATGTCCGCCATTGCAGTGCTCGGAATACGTTCTGAGCGTCGGGGTCACCAATGTTGAGGCTGCCGCGAAACACGAATAGAGGCTGAATCCATATGTGGAAAACAAGAAACTTTTATTCACTGCATGGCACACAAAATGGCTGAGAGAGTGTTCCCAGAATTCTCTGCTAAAAACTCCCAGAATTCTCTGGGTAAAACCTGAGGCCCCGCCCCCTTCTGCCTTAAAGGTAATATGCCTTAAAGGGGAAGGTGCTGGAAATTTGTCCACAGACGGAAGAGTGGATTATGCCCGTTTTAGGTGGCGATCCGCCACAATGGGATCTTTTACGTCCACCTGAGAGAGCCGACGGGGCCTCGGTTTAACGTCTCATCCGAAAGACGGAACTTCCGACAGTGCAGCACTCCCTCAGCACTGCACTGGAGTGTCAGCCTGGATTTTGTGCACAAGTCTTTGGAGTGGGACTTGAACCCACAACCTTCAGATGTGAAAATGAGCCAAGTCTGACAGCTAGTAATGACGTGACGATGTCATGCCGTGACCCCAGCATAGAGACAACATCCATTTGTGTGAGTCATTATACGTATGTTTTGGCCTTCAATTCATGTTCTTGCTGCAATTATTTTGGTTATCCAGAGCCTGTGGTGACACGTGCGGAGACTGGTTTCCATGTTCAAGAGTCCCTGGATCAACCTACTGGGAAATCTGCACTTTGTGCAATTGCTGTTTGCCCGATACCAAGTGTACGCTGTCTCCCAAATCCAGAGAGCTTAGGCTCGGGTTGACAGGGCCGAGGCTTTGGGAGCCCCTGGTGCTTGATGGGGAACTGCTGGAGTGTAACCAGTTGAAACCGTGTAGCTTATCTTACCTTACAGAGCTTGGCTGAAGATGGGGTAGTGTCTATTGCGATACACAAGGTATCGCCATGGTGTGGGACAGGCTGGATGGACCAGAGGGTCTTTACCTGTCCGTCGTTGTTCGTATGTTCGTAAAACGCTTATTTCAGTACACGTGGGTTAAGCTGTCACAAATAGGAACATCACTGCCTGGGTGTAACATGCACCACATAAGTGCCTTCCCCGGACATACTTGCGCACAGTTACATCTACGGCAACTTTATCTTATAAGCAGGTCAACACCATCTCTCCATTGTCTCAACTTGCAAATAATACGTCATTTACACATAGTCCCCAATGTCCTCTGGCCTGGGGCCTCAAAAAGCTGTGAGAAGAACCTACGTTCTTGGGTTCTCTCAGAAGCCTCTGGATGATTACACTGCTGCCTTTCATCTGACAACTCGAATTTGTCAAGGAAGCCATGGCAAGGAGTTGCACTGCTCCTCCGCCCTTCTCCCTTCCCCCAGTTCGCTCCCCTTTTCCGAGCACTGCCTCTCCTGAAGGCAGTAACTCAGGGTGGGGTTAGGTTCCACGGTTGCAAGAGGCACCTCAGGTGCTGTACCCCCCTCTCACCATTCTTCGTTATTGAGGTTCCCCAGTGTTTATTGGTGACCTGTTTTGACCTTGAGAGGACAGTCAGGGTGCCCCTGTTCACAACAGATGTCCAAACATGCCCATTTCAGGCACTGGAGCTGGACTCCTGGCCAGTTCCTCTCCCGCGCCCTGGGAACACTGGCCAGTTGTACCAAGTCTCCCCCCCCCCCCCCACTGCTACATGGCTCAGACCAAGGCGCTGATTCCGGGAAAACTTTCTAGTTTGTGTAGCCCAATACCACATCACATGGTACATTTACCCGCAGTCATCAGGGAGGCCCTCTTTCCTATCAATATGCTTACAATCAAAAACAGGAGGTATTTCTAAGTATATTCCAGCACCTGCATTTACCAGCTAGTGCGATGGTGCAGTGGTTCTGTTACTGGGCTAGTAATCCTGTCAGAACATGAGTTCAAATTTAAACCATGGCAATTTGAAATGAAGCCTTGAAATAAAGAGCTGGTATCAGTAAAAATGGTTCACTGATGTCCTCTAGGGAAAGAAACATACTGCTCTTACCTATATGTGTCTCCTAACTGCCCTCTGAAGTGGTCTAGCAAGTCACCCACTTATATCAAACAGGGCTGGGCAATAAATCCCAGCCTTGCCAGTAACACCCACATCCTGAGAACTAGTAACAAGGAAGTTTATTTCCTTGACAGAATCATAGAATAGTACAGCACAGAAGGAGGCCATTCGGCCCATCGAGTCTGCGCCGGCTCTTTCGAAGAGCAATCCAGTCAGTCGCACTCCCCCGCTCTTTCCCCATATCCCTGCAATCTTTTCTCCTTCAATATTTATCCAATTCCCTTTTGAAGGCTACTATTGATTCTGTATCCACCACCTTATCAGGCTGTGCATTTCAAATCCTAACCACTCGTGTAAAAAAGTTATTTTCCTCATGTTTTTACACCATGCATCACTAGATGGCATTTTATGCAATTAGCAGGCAAAGCAGGTAAATTCAATACCTTTCTCCCCAGTTTCCCTCTTCCTAGAGACATAATCCTGTAAAAATACAGTAGGAAATTGCAATTGTACAATTTCCACCATCTACAAGGCACAAGTCAGGAGTGTGATGAAATACTCTCCACTTGCCTGGATGAGTGCAGCTCCAACAACACTCAAGAAGCTCGACACCATCCAGGGCAAAGCTGCCCGCTTGATTGGCACCCCATCCACCACCTTAAACATTCACTCCCTCCGCCACCGGCGTACCGTGGCAGCAGTGTGTACCATCTACAAGATGCACTGCAGCAACTCGCCAAGGCTTCTTCGGCAGCACCTCCCAAACCCGCAACCTCTTCCACCTAGAAGGATAAGGGCGCTTGGGAACACCACCACCTCCAAGTTCCCCATCCAAGTCACACACCATCCTGACTTGGAAGTATATCGCCGATCCTTCATCGTCGCTGGGTCAAAATCCTGGAACTCCCTCCCTGACAGCACTGTGGGAGTACCTTCACCACACGGACTGCAGCAGTTCAAGAAGGCGGCTCACCACCACCTTCTCGAGGGCAATTAGGGATGGGCAATAAATGCTGGCCTTGCCAGCGACGCCCATATCCATGAACGAATAATAAAACCCCCCACAATTTTACAGCATAGTCGGAGGCCATTCGGCCCATCGCGCTTTCAGCAGCTCTTTGAAAGAGCTATCCAATTAGTTTCATTTCTCTGCCCTTTGCCGATATCATTTTAATTTCTTTTTCCACTCAGCATGATAAGATTTAATCAAACGCTTTGCGAGCCTGAACAATCTTACAATCTTAACATTTATATTTTAACCAAGGACATACGATGACAACGGCAACTTGCACCATCCGACGTGGACAACGTCGCCAAGCGCTTTGCACAGAAGGCACTGAGACCAAACTGAGACCAGTGAGCAGGCTTTGCGGCTCGGGCGGGATGGGCCACCGCACCCCCCGGGGCCAAGGAGAGGGAGCACCATCTCAGCATCCCCCCACTTCTGATTGCCATCCGCGGCCCCTTGCCCACCTAGAGGACATCAGGCAAGAGCAAGGTTGGACTCAGCTGTGATGCTCACCACGGTCGAACGCCGTGTACCAAACTCACTGCTTAAGCTCCACGCTGTGTGCTGACGCCGGATAATCCCGAGTGTTGTGCAGCTGTCGCTCAGAATAAGGCAGCACCTTCAGGAGAAGTTGCATTGGGAGGGTGATTAAACAAAAACAACAAAAAAAAAGGAAAAAAGAATGGAATTCTGCACATTGCATAAAAAGATATACTTAAATAGATTAAAAGCAGCTTTAGAAAAGGCTTAACACAAAAAATGGCTTGTAGTTCTGGATTTAAGCATTATTAATGGAGAAAAAAAATGCCAATGCCAGGATGAGTTCTGCAAACTAATCTTTTTAAAGTATTTACTCAGAGGAGGGAAAGGGTTACACTTTCAAATATGATGACATTTGTGAATACCAATCATAGAATCATAGAAATTTATGGCACAGAAGGAGGCCATTCAGCCCATCGTGTCTGTGCCGGCCGAAAAAGAGCTATCCAGCCCAAACCCACTTTCCAGCTCTTGGTCCGTTGCCCTGTAGGTTGCGGCACTTCAAGTGCATATCCAAGTACTTGTTAAATGTGATGAGGGTTTCTGCCTCTACCACCCTTTCAGGCAGTGAGCTCCAGACCCCCACCACCCTCTGGCTGCAAAGATTTCTCCTCAACTTCCCTCTAATGCCTTCTACCAAATGCTTTAAATCTATGCCCCCTGGTTATTGTCCAAGCTGTATTACTTCCAACTGAACCCATCAAACATCATCAAATGGGGAAGATTTCTGCTGGGCTCAAAGGCCCTGCCTTCCCTCGGGTTGCGAGCCCAGGAGTTAGTCCAGGATCCTGCACGCCGGTGCTGAGCTCGCCAGAGTTTGCGGGGGGTGGGGGGGGGGGGGGGGGCGGCAGGCGCGGTGGTCAGTGGGAGGGCACTGCTTTTACACGGGTCAGCTGGGTGCAGGCGCCATTTTGACTGCATCTTTGCTGCTCTTTGGGTTCCAGACCCACTCCAGAGACTTGAGCCCCCCGCAATCCGGGCTGACACTCCCAGTGCCAGTGCTGAGGGAGTGCTGCACTGTTGTAGGTGCCGTCTTTTGGATGAGACGTCAAACCGAAGCCCCGTTTGCCCTCAGATGTACGAGTCATTACCAAAACATAGAAACATAGAAGATAGGAGCAGGAGTAGGCCATTCGGCCCCTCGAGCCTGCTCTGCCATTCGATGAGATCATGGCTGATCATCCAAACTCAGTACCCTGTACCTGCCTTCTCCCCATATCCCTTGATACCTTTAGCTTTAAGAAATATATCTAACTCATTCTTGAATATATTTAATGACTTGGCCTCAACTACCTTCTGTGGTAGAGAATTCCACAGGTTCACCACTCTCTGGGTGAAGAAATTCTTCCTCATTTCTGTCCTAAATGGCTTACCCCTTATCCTTAGATTATGACCCCTGGTTCTGGACTCCCCGGCCATCGGGAACATTCTTCCTGCATCTAATTTGTCCAGACCTTTCAGAATTTTATATGTTTCGATGAGATGCCCTCTCATTCTTCTATACTCCAGCGAGTATAAGCCCAATCGACCCAATCTCTCCTCATATGTCAGTCCTGCCATCCCAGGTATCAGCCTTGTGAATCTTCGCTGAACTCCTTCCATGGCAAGAACATCCTTCCTCAGATAAGGCGACCAAAACTGCACACAGTACTCAAGGTGTGGTCTCACCAAGGCCCTGTACAACTGCAGCAGGACATCCCTGTTCCTATACTCAAACCCTTTTGCTATGAAGGCCAACATACCATTTGCCTTCTTCACCGCCTGCTGCACCTGCATGCTTACCTTCAGCGACTGGTGCACAAGGACACCCAGGTCTCGTTGCACTTCCCCTTCTCCCAATCTATTGCTATAAACGTGTCGCTGCGGCTCGAAGGACACCTTCGCAAGCCTCAGGAAGACTGGTGGCCATGCACAGATCCAGGAACTTCTGAATCTTCTGGGCCTCACATCTCAAAGGAATTTAACAAATTTACCTCGATGTTGCTGCTGGCTCCACAGGATATGCTGCAGATTCATGTTCTGGGTTCAAGTCCCACTCCAGGGACTTGAGCCCACAATCCAGGCTGGCGCTCCAGTGCAGTGCTGAGGGAGTGCTGCACTGTCGGAGATGCCGCCTTTCAGATGAGGCGCTAAACCGAGGCCCCGTCTGCCCCTGTGGTTGCTGACCTACATTGGCTCCCGGTTAAGCAATGCCTCGATTTTAAAATTCTCATCCTTGTTTTCAAATCCCTCCATGGCCTCGACCCTCCCTATCCCTGTAATCTCCTTCAGCCCCATAAGCCCCCGAGATATCTGCGCTCCTCTAATTCTGGCCTCTTGAGCATCCCTGATTATAATCGCTCCACCATTGGTGGCCGTGCCTTCAGCTGCCTGGGCCCTGAGCTCTGGAATTCCCTCCCTAAACCTCTCCTCCTCTCTACCTCTCCCTCCTCCTTTAAGACGCTCCTTAAAACCTCCCTCTTTGACCAAGCTTTTGGTCACCTGACCTAATTTCTCCTTATGTGGCTCGGTGTCAAATTTTGTTTGATAATCGCTCCTGTGATACACGCTGGGCTGTTTCACTACTGTCAAAGGCGCTATATAAATGCAAGTTGTTGTTGTTTTAGTGGGGGCATCACCCAACTCTATCGTCACCTGGCATGCACAAGTGTACACTCCCACGGAGGGGGTGGGGAGGGGGGGGGGTCTCTGGAGAATGACTAAAAAGAAAGGACTTTCATTTATTTGACCCCAGATCACATCCTCAGAATATCCCAAATCAGCGAATGGATCAGGAGCAGGAGCACGGGCTAATCCCTTCCCTCATCCAAAATGCTGACCGTGGCGTTAGCTCCCACCGCCCTCCCGCCCCGCCCTCTCACCACCCCCCGTCTAGGCTGACGCGTGAAAGGCGCTACTCGGCTGAGGTATTGTACGGCAGTTGGCACCAGGGTTGCCAACCCTCCAGGACTGCCCTGGAGCCTCCAGGAATTAAAGGTTAATCTGCTGTGAGCAAACCCGGGAGAAAAATCATCGGAGCGTGGAAAATATGTGTTTCGCTTTCATTCTCGTTGAACACACTTGTTTATTAGTCATAGAAATATTGGAGATTGAGAGAAAAAGAGGCTGCTTGACGGGGCGGGGCGGTTGGAGGCGGGAGGTTTTTTGTGATGAAGCCTCGAGGAAGACATCCAACTAGAGTTGGCAGCCCTAGTTGGCGCCTGTAAAGCGTTCCCCAGCATGAATCAGAACCTTCACAAGAGGAGGGAAGACGTTAAAGAGAAGAGAAAGCCAGGCGCTGTCACTGGGTACTGCTCTGGAGAACATATTCTGTCCTCTAATTGGTATTCGTCTCCTTGCTGAGGGCACAAACATAAGACATATTGATTGTAACGCACTGATTGCATCACCGCTGACCTTAGGGCCCCGCTGCATACCATCACTATTTAACTGCATGTGATTGGCGTCTTAATTCACGGCACCAGCTCGGTGACAAATGTTTACACCAATTAATATGCTTAAATGGTTTGGCAATATTGAACCATGGGAATAGCTGCTTAGGGGAAAAAAAAATCACGTTGATAGAGATTTTTATTTGTACAACAAGCACACTAAGACCCTTAGTGCTCGAGTTTCTTTCAGATAATGAGGCAAATGCCAGGCACATTTCTATCTCTTTACAATAGTTATCCTCCACACGTAACAGTTTAGCTGTCAAAAGACTAGGGGGTAGAAATTAGGTCGCGCCCCATTTGGGGCGCAAATATCGTCCGCGCGCAAATATTAGCGCCTGGCGCTAATTATCGGCACTGACAGGAAACTTCACTTTTACCGCCCCGGGAGGTGAGTGGAGCGCTAAATTAGGCGCTGCACACCTCTCTTAAGGCGCAAAGGCCTAGGAGTGAGGCGCTAACTCAGCGCACGAGCGCAGCGCAGCTGCTGCCAGTTAGCGCGGGAACACAGACACACTGACGCCGGACACTTCTTAAAGCGGGGGGGGCCACTTGCTCCCCAGCCACACCCTGCTCATTGCAGCCTTGAATCTCAGCCTGGAGAGACCTGTAATCCATTTTGCTGCCAAGAATGGAGAGGGTGAGAGAACGCGCTCATCGCTTCACCGAGCGGGCCTTGGATGCTCTGGTTGACGCAGTGGAGCGCAGACGATGCATGCTGTTCCCAGAGAGTGGCAGGAGGCCTTTGCCACGCGAGTTCAGAAGAGTGTGGAGGGAGGTGGCTCAGAGCGTCTCCTCCAGGAGCATGGTGCCCAGGACCCATGTCCAGTGCCGCAAGAAGTTCAACGACCTCACTCGGGTCGTCAGGGTGAGTGGCTTTTTCTCAATACCTCTCCATCCCTCCATCTCAACCTCACTCTATGGCCAGAGGGTCTTAAAACCCCAATGCACAACACTCATCCAACACCTATGGCCCTTTCATCAAACACACACACACATTCCACACTTTGCATACAGTAAGGGCTATTCACCTATGGGAGGCACATCAGGCAAGACCATGGCTGCATATTGTAAGGGCTATTCACCTATGGGAGGCACATCAGGCAAGACCATGGCTGCATATTGTAAGGGCTATTCACCTATGGGAGGCACATCAGGCAAGACCATGGCTGTATATTGACTCAGATGCTGTCCTTTTTCTTGCAGGCTAAGCTGGCTCATAATCGGAGACAGCAGCAACGGACGGGTGGAGGGCGGCTTCAGCTGCAACCCCTCAGCGATCTGGAGGAGCGCGTCCACAGGATTGTGGCAAGCCGGGTGATCGGTCCCGTCGCCACTGGAGACGCCGACCCCGTTGTGGACAGCAATGGTAAGGTCATCACCTTTTTGTCCTCTGTCCTTCCACTTGTCCCTCACAATACCAGCCTTTGACACTTTCAATCCAACTTGCTAACTCGCTGCACTTATTCCTCCCTTACTGCCACCCTGTCCTCACGCTAAAGCCACTCTTGTACCTCCCTGCTTTCAGATGGTGATTCACCAGCTGAGGAGATGGTCCCTGAAGCTGCCACTGGGAGTGATGCTGCAGCTGAGGAGGAAGAGGAAGCCGGAGCATCAGTGCCACCCTCTCCCGAGGAAGCCCATGGCCACACTGGGAACACGCCTTCCCCGGAGGGGAGCAGGGGGGAAGGGGCTGATGATGGTGAAGTTCCAGGACCCAGCGGGCTGCAGCAACGCCATGGGGGGGGGGAGGGAAGAACGGGAGCCTTCTCCCCAGAGGGAGAGTATGCCAGACACTCCTAATGCAATGGACGCAGAGGAGGAGCGGATGATTGCAGAAATGAACAGCCAGGCGGTGGTCATGCACACTGAGCTCATGGGTGCAGTGGGAAGGGTGCCCGAATGCATTGAGGCACTGGCAAGGAGTGTGGAGCACTTCGCTGTAGCACAGGCGGATGCCACACTAAAGCTTACTGCTGCAATTCAGTCACTGGCTGCCAGGAACCCATCTGAGCCTGCTCTCATGCAGACTCAGATTGAGGCCACGCGAGCACTGACTGCTGCCATCCTCGATGGTTCGTGCACATGTCCCCGGGGCTGTCACCGCGCCGCAGCAGGCCAGCAATCTGTTCTCAGGCAAATTGCTCCGGATGCTGAAGTGCTGCCCCGTGGGAGTGCCAGTGTGTCGGGCGAGCAGGGAGTTGCTGTCCTCTCTCACGATGACAGCATTCCTGCTGCCAACACTGTCACTTCTCCACTGCACTTGCCACCGCCTGTAGGACAGACTGCTGCCGCCCATGCAGAGTTGGTGCAGTCTGCAGCCGGGCCCTCCAGGCCCAGAAGTGGTCGAGGCCGGCCTTCAGGGGCATCTGCAGTGTCAGGGTCTGACAAGCAGCAGCCTTCCACCAGCCTTGCTGCAGCCACTGAGGTCCCATTACGGAGGAGCAGTAGGGTTAGAAGGGGGGAAGTGCGCAAGGGAAGGAGATCACCCTCGAAGGGCAAAAAGTAGGATGTGTGCCAAAATGCTGGTCATTTTTTTATTAAAGGCCGAGGTTCATGGCCCAACTTTTGTTTAGTGTTTTGGACATTATCTCCAGGTTGTGAGAACCAGTTATGTTATTGACTGTTTTTTGGTGTTTATTTCTATGAGTTTGTCATGAGGAATTGACACACACAGAGTTTGTACAATAAATAAGTTTCTGTATTCAAAATATACATGGCTGGTGGTTGGAATTATTGGTGCCTTGGCCGGCTTAGGGGTTGCGTGCTGGGTTGATTCGTGTTTGTAGCACTGGCAGGGGTCCTAGAAGCGGCTTGCTATTAGTCGTTGACGGACGGCCCTTGCAGTTTGACCATTGTGGGCCGCCCTCCTGCCTTGGTGCTGCTGCTGATCATCGTCCTCGGCCTGTTCCTCCTCTTCCTCCTCCTCCTCTTGTGGTGCTGCAAGGCCTGGTGGCATTGGCTGCGTCCTGAGGATTGCCATGTTGTGCAACATGCAGCACACCACTACGAATTTGGAAACTTGCTCAGGCGAGTACTGCAGGGCTCCTCCGGAATGGTCCAGACAGCGGAATCGTTGTTTGAGCACGCCGATTGTGCGCTCAATAATGTTCCTCGTTGCTTGTTGGCTTTCCTGGTACCGCAGCTCAGCAGGGGTGTTTGGCGCACGGAGCGGTGTCATCAGCCAGGTGCTCAATGCGTACCCCTTGTCCCCCAGAAGCCAACCAACTGGCTGATGCGGTGTCTCGAAAATTTCTGCCACAGTACTCTGGCGCAGGATGAAAGCATCGTGGCAGCTGCCCGGATAGTGGGCATTGACAGCGAGAATCACCTGTCTGTGGTCACAGACCAACTGCACATTCAAGGAATGGAACCCCTTTCTGTTCCTGAACTCCTCTGCATTCTCTCGCGGAGCACGCAAAGCCACATGCGTGCAGTCAATGGCGCCCTGCACCATGGGGAAGCCCGCTACCCTCGCAAAGCCCATAGCACGGTCATGCTGCTTGTCTGGGGTCATAGGGAAGGAGATGAAGTCTCGTCTCCTTGTGAAGAGGGCATTGGTGACCTGCCGAATGCAGCGATGCACCGCAAACTGGGAGATATTGGCGAGGTCCCCAACAGCAGCTTGGAATGAGCCAGTGGCGTAGAAGTTCAAGGCCACTGTGACCTTCACTGCCACCGACAGAGACGTCCTGGACCTCAGCTGAGGCTGCAGATCTGGCTGCAGCAGGTGGCAGAGCTCAGTGACCACCTCCTTGCTGAATCGCAGCCTTCGCAAACACAGCTCCTCGGACATGTGGATGTAGGAGAGCTGTTCACGATATACCCTGGGAGGGTAAGCTCTCCTGTACATGCGCCTGATGGGCCTCCTCCGTCTGGCCATCATTGCCACTCTCTGTCTGCGTCTCACTCTGCTCCGATTGAGCTGGAGCAGGACGACGCCCCCAATCATTGCAGCCCCCATCTTCTCTTTGCCAGAAAAGTAATGAGGTACAGCAACGAAAGTAGCAGCAAAGTTAGGATGAACTAGGCAAAACTACCTCACAAAGCGTTGAGTCAATGTAGAAGTCTCTCTCTCTCTCTCTCCGAATCTCTCTCTCTCTCTCAGAACGAGTGGTGCATAAATGTCGACCACAGAAAAAGACAGGAAGAGGCCCCCTTTAAATAGCGCCCCCCCCAGCCCCAGACCGATTGATAACGTTCCAGTCTTCCGGTCGTTGGAAGCGCCAGGCGGTAAGGCAGGGGGCGCCACTCAATTTCCGCTCCGGGGCGCCCCAAGGGCGTTGCACCACAGAATGACGTCACAATCTGCGCGCGCAGGTGGTCGCAGCGGTAAGTTTTAGCGCCGCCGCACAATCTCAAGTTAAGTTCTCGAGCGGCGCAAACAGCGCTGCGCCCGGGCGTTAGCGCCTTAACGCCCCATTAGCGCCCATTTAAGGCGCTAACGGGAGGCGCAACCAACTGAATTTTTACCCCTAGAAATTACTGTTGGCAATATTAGCGGACTAATGTTTATGGCATGCCTCTGTCCACCACTTTAATGCAGTTTAATTACCTACTTCAATTAGACACTTCCATTAAAAGAGTGGGCAGTGCAATGCCACACAAATGCATGAAATGTAGGGCCAGTAATATCACTGATAGCAATTTAGGAACATAGGAACAGCAGGAGGCCATTCAGCCCCTTGAGCCTGTTCCGCCATTCAATGAGATCATGGCTGATCTATGACCTACCTCCATATACCTGCCTTTGGCCCATATGCCTTCATACCTTTGGTTAACAAAAAGCTATCAAACCCAGTTTTAAAATTAACAATCGGTCTCGCATCAATGGCCCTTTGTGGAAGAGAGTTCCAAACTTCTACCACCCTTTGTGTGTAGAAGTGTTTCCCAATTTCACTCCTGAAAGGCCTGGCTCTAATTTTTAGTCTATGTCCCCTAGTCCTAGAATCCCCAACCAGCGGAAATAGTTTCTCTTTATCTACCCTATCAGTTCCCCTTAATACCTTAAAAAATTCGATCAGATCACCCCCTAACCTTCTAAATTCCAGGGAATACAACCCTAGTTTGTGTAATCTCTCTCCTGTAATTTAACCCTTGGAGTCCAGGTATCATTCTGGTAAACCTGCGCTGCACTCCCTCCAAGGCCAATATATCCTTCCTAAGGTGTGGTGCCCAGAACTGCTCACGGTACTAGTCTAAAGTATGTATATTAGCAGCTCTCTCCCAAAAAGCTGGGAAGGCTCAAGGCCAAAAGCATCAAACTCTACTACACTCCCATCCCTGATTCTGATGAACTCAAAAATGAAAAGATAGTGATAAATGAAAAGGCACATCAATTCCATTGCCTCCCCCAATAGCTTAGCTGGTAAATGTTCCTACTCTACAGCAGTGACTACAATTCAAAAGTACTTCACTGGTTGTAAAGCGCTTTGAGACGTCCTAAGGTCGTGAAAGGTGTTATATAAATACAAGTCTTTCTTTCTTTCTTGCTATTTCATACCTGGATTGCACAGATAAGAGAACCGTGCTGAATGTGACCTTGGGCCCAGAAATCACACGGTCGGAAGACTAACGCACTAAAAGGACGAATATATACACCTGAAAATTCTCTCCCCACTCTAGCAGAGATGCTAACCCGCTTAAAACAAATGGATTGATTCCTCTGCTAAAATAGCACCGAGAGAAATGTAAGATTTTTTTAAAAATTCGTTCACGGGTTGTGGCTGTCACTGGCAAGGCCAGCATTTATTGCCCATCCCTAAATGCCCTTGAGTGGCTTGCTGGGCCATTTCAGAGGGGCAGTTAAGAGTCAACCACATTGCTGTGGGTCTGGATTCACATATCAGCCAGACCGGGTAAGGGCAGCAGATTTCCTTCCCTGAAGGACATAAGTGAATCAGATGGGTTTTTACAACAATCCAGTAGTTTCATGGTCACCATTACTGACACTAGCTTTTTATTCCAGATTTATCTAATTGACTGAATTTAAATTCCCCAGCTGCTGTGGTGGGATTTGAACTCTTGTCACCAGATTATTAGTCCAGGCCTCTGGATTACTAGTCCAGTAACATTACCATTATGCGACCGTTCCCTTGATGAGCACGTTAAGAATTAATGTATTAATATTCCATGCCGTAATTTCAGTGACCAAAAGGGAAAAGGTCCTTTGTCCTTTTTCTTTCTTACGATCAGATTTGCTGATACTCCAGCAGTCCAGTTAAGAGTCATTTCCATGTCTTCTTTGAGGGACAGCCGAGCTACACAGTGCCATTGACCATCTGTTGTACTGCTCCTGACCGCCCTGCATGCAACCACGACTATCCAGCTGTGTCCCCGGTGGCATACTCACAATCAGACTCAGCTGTGCGTGGAGAAGGAACAAGGTCACCGACCTGGGCCCCAGTCTCCACGCTTCTTAAGGTCGGGGAACAATTGATGGAGGTTGAGTGGCTGAGTGACGTGAGGGGGAATTGAGGGACTGCAGCCTTCAAAGTGAGTGACAGTTGTCATCACCCTGCATTATTGCTATAAATATCACTTTTATGTAGAATTACATAGAATGCGCAGCACAGAAACAGGCCATTCAGCCCAGCACTCAGTCCATGCCAGTGTTTATACTCCACACAAGCCTCCTCCCACCCCTCTTCATCTCACCCGATCGCTATAACCTTCTATTCCTCATGTGTTTATCCAGCTCCCCCTTAAGTGCATCTGTGCTATTCGCCTCAACTACTGCTTTTGGTAGCGAGTTCCACATTCTAACCACTCTCTGGGTAAAGATGTATCTCCTGAATTCCCTATTGGATTTATTAAAAGAAAGACTTGCATTTCTATAGCGCCTTTCATGACTTCAGGACATCCCAAAGCGCTTCACAGCCAATGAAGCACTTTTTGAAGGGTCATCACTGCTGTACTCTAGGAAACGTGTTTGCGACTATCTTATATTGGTGACTATTTTATATTTATGGCTCCTAGTTTTGGTCTCCCCCACAAGTGTTTTCAAAAATGTACCAACCACAGCACTGACTGCTGTGGGGGAAGGAAGACACATTTAAAATACACCGCAGAGAAGGTTAACACCGGGAGGTCTCCATTTTGTTTCATGTGAATGATTCCTTGAGCACTGAGTGTGTGAAAGAGAGAAGTGGCTTTGATTTTGATTTTTCTCTTCCTGGTATATTGTAGCAAGCTGAAATAGGCAATAGAACTCTACAGACCCTAACATCCATTTCTTTATCAACCAAGTCCATCTCCTTAGCAGCAGGAGCTTGTCAGTTAGAAACAGGTTCAACCACGATTTGAATTATCAATTCCTTTAAGACTTATGAATCGAATAGATTGGAATTTTTATCGCATTGTTACTGGCTCAAGATCATCATCTAGCTTCCAACCTTAAATCCTTCCCTGTCTCTTGTCCTTTGATCAGTATTCAGGTCACCTGTTTATGGTATGATACAGTTCCTACGGCTCTATTTCGAAGAAGAGCAGGGGGGGAGTTCTCCCCGGTGTCCTGGGATAATATTTATCCCTCAATCAACATCACAAAAGCAGATTATCTGGTCATTATCACATTGCTGTTTGTGGGAGCTTGCTGTGCGCAAATTGGCTGCCGTGTTTCCCACATTACAACAGTGACTACACTTCAAAAAGTACTTCATTGGCTGTAAAGGGCTTTGGGACGTCCAGTGGCCGTGAAAGGCACTATAGAAATGCAAGTCTCTCTTTCTACTACTGTCAAAAAAAGGAACAAAAAGACAAAGACTTGCATTTCACGACCTCAGGACATTGTAAAGTGCTTTACAGCCAATGAAGTACAGTCACTGTTATAATGTAGGAAACTTTACATGATTGCCGTGCACAGCCTAGCGCTGAACACGCTGTTGACAGGCTGTGCGTTCAGCAGGAGGCCGAAGTTCACGTTGTTCGAGCGTGGCCAGCTTTACTTAAAGCCATCATGCTCCTCTTAAAGGCAGTCTGCACCTCTTAAAGGTGAGCTGCCTTCTGCTGTTGAAAATTTTTAAAAGTGCTCCCCTCCCCTCTCTTCCCCTCCTCTCCCCTACTCTCCCCTCCCTTTGCTTAGCCCCTCTCTCCTGCCCTTCCCTCTCCTTATAACAGTCAAACCCAGTCCGATCATTATCCAAAATCCACACATACACCAGCCGATGTATAGTGACTGGGAGTAGGAGCCGTGGCTGGTCTCCCCTCCCTAGCACAGGGACACCCAGGCCAATTGCAGCACCCTTACTGTCACCTTGGCTGAGATCAGTTACCACAGCACAAGCCTGGGAAATTCCCTGTCTGTAGGGGCGCAGTTTAGAGGAGTTTTGTTCATTCCCTATATTAGGCTTGCAAGTCAGAAAATCAGTCCTGTAACAGAATGATACACTCTAACCATACTGGCTACACAATCCCTTGCATCGCTGTTGGCTACACAATCCCTTGCATCCACACTCAGGATTAAGTTACGGTGACGTGCTGTCAAGTTGAAAACAGGCTAGGCTAGTTCATTTCAACACCCTCCAGGTTGCTAGCAGGATGAAGCAAGCTCCACGAACAACATGATCCAAATTCCCTACTTACTTTCCATCAAATATTGCGTCTGAGCACTGTTGATTTGTGTAATTGTCATTATATCCCTATAATTACATTATCCCATTTAAGCTGTGATTTATGGGCACAACGTTAGGTGGAAAAAAATGCGATTATTTTACATTAGAAGCTGCTTCGTTCACTTAGCTTGAGGCCATGTAGTTTATAAGCAATCGCTTTGTAATGGCTCTTCAACTGGCGTAGATTACAGTGACGAGCATCTGAAGTTCAATTTTCCCAATCATTGCTTAGGATAATGCTTTGCGTCATTAAGAAATCTTGAAAATTCCTTCAAACACCGTACAGTTCCAGGTGATGCGATTATATCGACTTTCAGTAGAGACGTACATGTATTTCTTCTTCAAAGCCACTTGGATGAATTGAGGTTTGCGAATTGACTTCACAGCGGAAGAAAATATAGATGTTTTATTCCAATTTTCTCGTCCTCTCTCGTCTTTTCCCGAAGACGTTAACTCCTTCACTGGTCTCCGAGTCCGCGGCAGCTGTCAGCCTCAAGGTATCTCCCCCCGCCCCCCCCCCCCCAACAAGTGCCCCCTTCTT
Source organism: Squalus acanthias (assembly GCA_030390025.1). Classification (NCBI taxonomy): domain Eukaryota; kingdom Metazoa; phylum Chordata; class Chondrichthyes; order Squaliformes; family Squalidae; genus Squalus; species Squalus acanthias. Next base: position 90,871,592 of record CM059437.1, on the reverse strand, counting down.
TATGCGCGAGTCTCGACAGTGGTTGCGGGCAGGCTCTCCGATTGTGGAGGACGTCACAACCCAATCTGACCCAGTTCACCCAGTTTCCTCAGCATAGGGGTCTGGATACCAATTCACGGGGAGGGCTGCCCATAACCTCCTGATATGTGGGCAAGGCTCCTCACCAGCAGGCGTGAACTCAGAAAATCAGCTCTAAAATCTCACCCCATGCTATTAGTAGCATTATTATAGCGAGATTCTGGCCTCTTGCGCATCCCCTATTTTCATCACTCCACCATTGGCGGGCCTTCAGCCCTAGGCCCTAAGCTCTGGAATTCCCTCCCTAAACCTCTCCGCCTCTCTACCTCTCCCTCTTCCGTTAAGACGCTCCTTAAAACCTCCCTCTTCGACCAAGCTTTTGGTCACCTGTCCTAATATCGCCTTATGTGGCCTCGGTGTCTGATGACACACCTCTGAAGTGCCATGGGGCGTTTCCCTACGGTAAAGGCTCAATATAAATGCACGTTCTTGTTGTTGAGATTTCAACCGATAGGTCTGCAAAGAAAAGTGTCATAATCACGAGGTCACAAGAAATGCTAACAAATAATAAACTGGGGCCTGAGCTGAGGCTTTGATTTTTTTTTCCGTTTCAGCTTCCGACCCCTGTTTCAAACATTGGAGATGACTGGACCATTCTTATTTTAGTCCTCGAAGTAATTTTGGTTTTCGCCTTGCCTCCTTATTTCGAATTCCAGTCTTTAGACGGAGGGGGTCGATTTTCGGAATGCCCACCAGGAGCGCCAACGCGGGAAATCGTGGGCTCCGGCCTCCATGAATTTCTCACCCATGGAACGATAAGATCGGAGGGAGCACATACCTGGAAAATTGGTCCTAAATAGTTTTCATGTGGAATGTGGTCCCAATTTTCATGAATGAATACGACATTCCTCCAGATACACCACCCAACACACACAGCCTCCTCCCTCTACCTTGCTGTGTTGAAATTAAGACTTATGGCTCTATCCCCAACTCTAACTCATTCTTTCCCTGTCCTCCCTCAGCCTTCCCGTCATCCTATAATTTACAGGCTTTTCAACCCCAACCTTAGCATCACCTAGTCATTACTTCTTGATTTACCTCATCTTCTCATCTCCCCATTGTCAACCTTGGTGAAGTCCTGCACTATGACCATGGGCCTTCACCTAGGCTTGTCAATTGAGAAGTAAATCAAGCCTCATGGAAAAACACGGCGTACATTAATTTAATAATTTTGCTGGAATTTTTTCATGAGACATGTGATTGGAAAATAAATATGAAGATTAAGGGCTTTCATATATAAGAAAAAAGTGAGAAGTCGCACAACACCAGGTTATAGTCCAACAGCTTTATCTGAATCACAAGCTTTCGGAGCGCTGCTCCTTCGTCAGGTGCACTTCACCTGACGAAGGAGCAGCGCTCCGAAAGCTTGTGATTTCAAATAAAGCTGTTGGACTATAACCTGCTGTTGTGCGACTTCTCACTTTTGTCCACCCCAGTCCAACACCGGCATCTCCACATCATATATAAGAAAGAAAGACTTGCATTTAAAGAGCACCTTTCATGACCTCAGGATGTCCCAAAGTGCCTCACAATCAATGAAGTACTTTTGAAGTGTAGTCACTGTTGTGCACAGCAAGCTCCCACAAACAGGAATCTGATAATGACCAGATAATCTGTTTCAGTGATGTTGGTCGAGGGATAAATATCGGCCTGGACACCGGGGAGAACTCCCCTGCTCTTCAGTGCCATGGTATCTTTAACATCCATATATATATATATGTACATACATACCCCTGTGTGTTTGAGCTTGTGAGTATGAGGTTTAAACACAATTACGGGAACAGATCTATATAAGACTGAAAGAAATATTGCATCACGTTGAAATGTTCCACCCTGGGGGAACCTAATATATTCAAACTGTTGTGACAGTGTGTGCGATTCAATACAAGTAGAATCTAATTGAATGTTGCAGGAGCGCTACTAAATAATTCTAATTAAATTCTGCTTTATGAAATGGTTTAATTATATTTTGTATATTTGGGCGATGCGGAGCAATATAACTAATTGAGTAATAACATGAGCAGAAAGGAGTCGTCAATACAAGAATATAATGTCATTTTTGTAACATTGAACTGATATTTCAGAGAAAGAAGAGCTTGGTTCGCCGGAACAACAATTACATCAATTGTAAAACTTGCATTTAATTAAAAATACTTTCTCACTTTCCTTTTTTTTTTAAACTGCGTCTGTGGGAGCTGACTACACTTTAGGGCTTCTAACTATCTTTCAAGAGGCTCAAACGCGAGGGTGAGGACCCGTTTTTTTGCGAGGGTGCGTGTTGGTGGCGATTGGCAGCGTTGGTTGATGGCCAGGAGCTGCGTCAGTCCGAGTTTTGGGGTCAAAAAGGGGGCTGTCTTTCCTGCCACTAGGTGTCACTGCACTTGCACGTATTTTACCTGCAAGACAGCACGTGGACGACCTATCCCAGACGGAGAACGCTAACCCAAACATGGGATGCCCCTGACCAGCCCAGTGGGTGAGTGTACAACGCAATGATTAAAAAAGGCTGATGTTGGTCTTTATCTCCAAAGGGGGCTGGAATACAAAAGGGGCGGAAGTTATGCTACAGTTTATATAAAGCTCTGGTTAGACCCCATTTAATGTAACTGCGTTCAGTTCTGGGCAACGCACCTCAGGAAGGATATAGTGGCCTTGGAGGGGGTGCAGCGCAGATTCACCAGAATGACACCTGGGCTGAAAGGGTTAAATTATGAGGACAGGTTGCACAGACTAGGCTTGTATTACCTTCAGTGTTAGAGCCAGGCCGTTCAGGGGTGATGTCAGGAAGCACTTCTTCACACAAAGGGGAGTGGAAATCTGGAAAACTCTCCCTCAGAAAGCTGTTGGTCAATTCAAAATGTTAAAACTGAGATTGATAGATTGATAGACCTCTGCCCCTATCCTTTTTTTCTCTTTTTTTTTCTCTCTCACATGGCAAAAGAAAGAAAAACTTGCATTTCTATAGCGCCTTTCACGACCACCGGACGTCTCAAAGCGCTTTACAGCCAATTAAGTACTTTTGAAGTGTAGTCACTGTTTAATGTAGGAAATGCAGCAGCCAATTTGCACACAGCAAGCTCCCACAAACAGCAATGCGATAATGACCAGATAATCTGTTTTAGTGATGTTGGTTGAGGGATAAATATTGGCCAAGATAACTCCCCTTGCTCTTCTTCGAAATAGTGCCATAGGATCTTTTACGTCCACCTGAGAGGGAAGACAGGACCTCAGTTTAACGTCTCATCCGAAAGACGGCACCTCCGACAGTGCAGCACTCCCTTCAGCACTGCACTGCAGTGTCAGCCTAGCTTTATGTGCTCAAGTCTCTGGAGTGGGACTTGAACCCCCAACCTTCTGACTCACGAGACGAGTGTGCTACCCACTGAGCCACAACTGTCGATCATTCTGCTATTGCCATTTACACTTCATCTAGAGTCATCTTTTGTTTTTTAACTTGTCCCATTACCATCTCCTTTTGCCTTGCACCATCATCCCTTTGTCTCTTAATCTCTCCTGCCTTCTATCCTATCACAGACCTTCCCTTTTGTTCTTTCCCCCCTCCCCCCTTTCCCTGCCCCTGCACTTGCTTAAAAACCTGTTCCATCTCCAACTTTTTCCAGTTCTGACGAAGGGTCATCGACCTGAAACGTTATCTCTGTTTCTCTCTCCACAGATGCTGCCTGACCTGCTGAGTGTTTCCAGCATTTTCTGTTTTTATTTCAGATTTCCAGCATCCGCAGTATTTTGCTTTTGTGTTGATAGATTTTTGTTAGGCAAGGGTATTAAAGGTCACTGTACCAAGGCGGATAGATGGAGATAAGATAGAGATCAAACTTGATCTAATTGAATGGCCATGATGCGGAGATGCCGGTGTTGGATCCGGGATCTTGGTTTCATGTCACGCTACATGACGTAGAGTCATCCAGACTCAAGTCGTCGTTGGCTTGTTCACAGATGTGATTTCCAGTAAAAAAAGTAAAAAGTTTAAAGTTTATGGTTTTCCATACAGACTGCAGCATGTGACACATTAGACCCCCTGTGACCCCACCTCATTGTCTTAGTTGTATCTTGCTATGTCTTTGATATAATGTCTTCCTGACTGACCTGATTGTTTCTCTGCCGAGGTGTGATAAAAGGCAGTCAGAAAGATTAACTGTAGTCGTCTGAGATTGTACGCTACACAGGCATTGTTCTCTGTCTATATATGCTTTGCCGATTCGTATTCCTTCACTTCACCTGACGAAGGAGCAGCAGCTCCGAAAGCTTGTGATTTCAAATAAAACTGTTGGACTATAACCTGGTGTTGTGCGACTTCTCATATTTGAATGGCAGAACAGGCTCGAGGGGTTGAATGCAATGTTCCCTTTAAGCTGCGCGGCCGTGCAGCGCTCTGGAGCTCCCGCGTAGCCGGCTCACCGGTTTTTAAATGGGAAAAACCGTGCATGCGCGGTATTTTGAATGGGCCGCGCAGCTCCTTAAAGGGGCCGCACACCCAAAAAAAATTAAAGGGAACATTGGCTGAATGGCCTCCTCCTATGTGTTCCTATGTTCCTATGTAGTGTGATAACGTGCGATTGAGCTTGGTTTTAATTGACTTGCCCGCCCTCCCTCCCTCCCACCACAATAGGCTCCATTTCGGTAAAAGGAAAAAAAAGAAAGACTTGCATTTCTGTAGCGCCTTTCACAACCTCAGAATGTCCCAAAGCGCTTTACAGCCAATGAAGTACTTTTTGAAGTGTAGTCACTGTTGTAATGTAGGAAAGGCAGCAGCCAATTTGCGCACAGCAAACAGCAACATGATAATGACCAGATAATCTGTTTTTTAGTGATGTTGTTTGAGGGATAAATATTGGCCAGGACACCGAAGATAACTCCCCTGATCTTCTTTGAAATAGCGCTGTGGGATCTTTTAAGTCCACCTGAGAGAACAGACGGGGCCTCGGTTTAACGTCTCATCCGAAAGACGGCTCCTCCGACAGCGCAGCACTCCCTCAGCACCGCACTGGGAGCGTCAGCCTAGATGTTGTGCTCCCGTCTCTGGAGTGGGACCTGAACGCACAACCTTCTGACTCAGTGGGTGAGGTATTAGATTACCCAATTCAGTCAGCACTCGGGCTGCAGTGGAGAAAATCAGCCAGGATTCCCACGCGCGCTCGCTATCCAGCGACTCCTGCTGGAGATGCGCTTGTGTGTGTGGGCCAGGTATGGACGCGAGCAGCCTGTCAACAGTCACGACCAAGCTCACAGATGAACAACTTGGGCAAAGCACCAGAGGGCAATGGCTGTCTGAAGGTTACTGTCGATGTGTGAAGGTTTGAGCCGGATTGACAACATTTGCACCTAAAAATTGGTCGGCCCCCTCCAACTTGTTTAAAAAATGAAGCAAAGAAACCTTTAAATTTCTCTCATGTAAAAATAATAAGCTGCAGTAAGAATTGTCTGCTGTCTGGCACTCACTAAAGAGCCCACTTGAAAAACAAAGGTGCTAGTTATACACGCTTCACATTGAGCTCCCAATTGAATAAATGTCATAGCTTGTAGCCATAGCGTCTTGGAGTCACTTGAGAACCCACTTAATTCAAGGGCGAGGCCTGAAAATTGCTAGTTTTGGGGTAAAAGAGAAAAATATCCAATTAATTGGTTGGACTTTGAGTAGGCAAAGCTCTTATTGAAGCACCTTTAACGGACTCAATCTTATTTTCGCCAGTCTCTCACCCAGTCTCAATGGCTGATTGATTTATCCAAGGGCCAGCTTTTTGCTCAGATTGTCCTGTCTCTTTTTTATAATGTTGTATTTTTCACAATTATGCTCTAATTCTGTCCTTTGCTGGCTGTGTTTCAATTACTGCGGTGGTTCTGTCATTTGTCAAAAAGTAAATTGCTCTGAATTCGTATCGTATGTTATGTCAGCTAACAGTCTTCCTCCAAGATTGCCTAATGGGTCATGTTTGATTGATTAAAATGATCTTTGTACAGATATTCCCATTGCTTTCATCTCAGGAGTCAGCATTGGCTTGTTTGGTAGCGCTCTCTTCTCTGAATCGGAAGGTCGTGGGTTCAAGTCCCACTCCTGTGAGATTTGAGCACAAAATCTAGGCTGACACTCCAGTGCAGTACTGAGGGAGTGCTGCACTGTCGGAGGTGCCGTCTTTTGGATGAGACATTAAACCGAAACTCTGTCTGCTCTCTCAGGTGGACGTAAAAGATCCCACGGCACTATTTCAAAGAAGATCAGGGGAGTTCTCCCTGGTGTCCTGGCCAATATTTATCCCTCAACCAACATCGCTAAAACAGATTATCTGGTCATTATCTCAGTGTTCTTTGTGGGAGCTTGCTGTGCGCAAATTGGCTGCCTCATTTCCCTACATTACAAGTGACTCCACTTCATTGGCTGCAAAGTGCTTTGGGATATCTTGAGGTAGTGAAAGGCGCTATATAAATGCAAATCTTTCGAATGTGCACTCGCTGTACCCAGGTAGTGTGCATTTGCCCTATAGACAAGCCTCTGCACCCTATTTGCCCCGATGCCTGTTTTTAAAGGGGGTGGAGGGGCTCTAGGAGGAATACATTGTACATAAAGTGCTCCCATTTTGTATATTTCTACCGTGAAAAAATGTTTGGGCCAGGCCTTTATTTTACAACATCGCAATGCTGACCTCAATGCCAGGTCTCTTCGCTGCCAGGCTAATCCGTGTGGTCCCCAACGGGTGGCACCTTCAAGTAGATGCATGGAAGGCAATGGGGACCATGATTTCAGACCAGACTGAACGCCAATTGGCGTTGCTGGTGCGGGCCCTTGCCCACTGGGAGCGCGTATCGGAGATTAATGGGTGGGAGGATTATCAACGCATTCACTGAAATTCCAATGCGCGCTCCTGGCAGAGATAAACCCTGTCGGGGGCACAAGGTCGGGGCATTACCTCACTGAGAAAGCATGGGCACGCTCAGGTGTGACTTTCCACCATTAACTTTAATGGCCTGAAGATAGTGTGAAGCAGGCCTGGGATTCCCCAATATTCACCTGCCCCCCACCCCGACAGCGAAGCTACGATGGGAGCGTGCGTCTGTAAAGCGTAAACCCCCTTGCCAACTTCCAGAAATCCCCGGGAATCCAAGGAATTAAAGCAACAGTTCAAGAGCTCGGAATTGCCACTTCCATAGCCTGCAGAAAACCCGCACACACGGCTGTTCAACGGATATCCATGGGATAATCCCATTACTGACGCCACGATCCTCACTGATTCCCACTTTCATACCTGACCCGCTGATCATTGTATTATTGCAATCAAATCAGGGCCAACCAAAAGCTGCAGCCGCTGAATCCTGTTAATAAAAACATCAGCGTCGTGACACCGCGGCTCACAGGGCAGCCTGATTTGTAATTCCAAATCTGGAGAGCTGAAGTTCACTGTGATTTTTGCAGCTAATATCAGTTTTGACAGTTTGAGTAGTGCAATCCGTATAAAGATGCCACTTTCGAAACTGTCGGGAAAGTAGACGAACTGTAAAAATCCTGTCAGACTCCAGCTGCTTCCAACCCTCCTGATGTTGTTGTGTGCATATCAATATCACAATGACTTTGGCATTCATGTGAACACAGGTGCCTGCTACATAACCCGATCATCGCAACATCTTAAACGCTAGTGCAGATGGTGACAATCATATCGACTAGCCCAGTGGTTTTGACTTTTTTTTTGAGTTAGTGCCAGCCCTGGCTCAGTGGGTAGCACTCTCGTTCTCTGAATCAGAAGGTTGTGGGTTCAAGTCCCACTCCAGAGACTTGTTTGAGCACAAAAATCTAGGCTGACACTCCCGTGCAGTACCGAGGGAGTGCTGCACTGTCGGAGGTGCCGTCTTTCGGATGAGACGTTAAACGTCTGCCCCCTCAGTGGGTATAAAAATCCCATGGCACTATTTCGAAGAAGAGCAGGGGAGTTCTCCCCGGTGTCCCGGCCAATATTTATCCCTCACTCAACATCACTAAAACAGATTATCTGGTCATTGCCACATTGCTGTTTGTGGGAGCTTGCTGTGCGCAGATTGGCTGCCGCGTTTCCTACATTACAACAGTGACTCCACTTCAAAAAGTACTTCATTGGCTGTAAAGCACTTTGGGACGTCCTGAGATTGTGAAAGGCGCTATAGAAATGCAAGTCTTTCTTCCTTATACGCTAACAAACCACCCTCGATGGGACCCTCAACCAGCAATCCACCGATCATTAGAGGTAGCAGCTCAAACCAGCCAAACGCAAATGTCTGCATTCCCTCTACATAAAGCGCTTTGGGACGTCCTGAGGTCATGAAAGGCACCATATAAATGCAAGTCCATTCTTTCTTTAAACTCAATCCTACATTGTATTTTCGCTCAATGCGACTTGGGAACTTTCTCCACATGGGAGGCTGTGAGTGAAACTATTTCTAGTGAACAAGAAATATGTGAAATGTGAGTTAATGCTTTTGCCCGTTTTTTATGTACTTGCAACTTTACACTTCTTGTATATTCTGTGTATGGTAGCATTGTTTGAGCACACCTGATATCTGCTGGATTATGCTCCTGCTTCTCAAATGTGTATCTTTGTGTATTCTTTGCTGGGGTAAAGCAGGTTGCATTAGCCGTGTTTTAAGCAGGTACCCCAATATATCTGAAGGTTCAACCATCCAACTTGTTGTCACCCTGAAATGAGTTGGGAACTGATGATTTGGGCATTGTGTACATTCACAGGGTACAACGATTTGGTGAATTTTAAATGATCATCCTTGTGTTCAAATCGCTCCATGGCCTCGCCCCTCCCTATCTCCGTAACCTCATCCAGCCCTACAGCCCACAAGGATGTGATTGCATTGGAGAGGGTGCAGAGGAGATTCACCAGGTTGTTACCTGGGCTGGAGCGCTTCAGCGATGAAGAGAGACTGGACAGGCTGGGGTGGTTTTCCTTAGAGCAGAGAAGGCTGAGGAGGGACCTGATTGAGGTGTACAAAATTATGAGGGGCATAGATAGGGTAGATAGAAAGGAACTTTTCCCCTTAGTAGAGGGGTCAATAACCAAGGGGGCATAGTTTCAAGGTAAAGGGCGGGAAGTTTAGAGGGGATTTGAGGAAAAACTTTTTCACCCAGAGGGTGGTTGGAATCTGGAACTCACTGCTTGAAAGGGTGGTAGAGGCAGGAACCCTCACAACATTCAAGAAGCATTTAGATGAGCACTTGAAATGCCATAGCATACAAGGCTACGGACCAAGTGCTGGAAAATGGGATTAGAATAGACAGGGCTTGATGGCCGGCGTGGACACGATGGGCCGAAGGGCCTTTTTCTGTGCTGTATAACTCTATGACTCTATGACGCTAGCCCGCCAAGATCTCTGCGCTCTGCCAATTCTGGCCTCTTGTCCCTACCCCACTTCCTTCACCCCACTATTAGCGGCCATGCCTTCAGCCATTTAGGCCCTAAGCTCTGGAATTCCCTCCCTAAACCTCTCCGCCTCTCCACCTCTCTCTCAACAACAACAACAACAACTTGTATTTATATAGCGCCTTTAATGTAGTAAAACGTCCCAAGGCGCTGCACAGGAGTTTTTTAAGACAACAAATTTGACACCGATCCACATAAGGATAAATTAAGGCGGGTGACCAAAAGCTTGGTCAAAGAGGTAGGTTTTAAGGAGTGTCTTAAAGGAGGAGAGAGAGGTAGTGAGGTGGAGAGGTTTAGGCAGGGAATTCCAGAGCTCAGGGCCTCGGCAACAGAAGGCACGACCACCAAAGGTTGAGCAATTATAATCAGGGATGCTCAAGAGGGCAGAATTAGAGGAGCGCAGATATCTCGGGGGTTGTAGGGCTGAAAGAGATTACAGAGATAGGAAGGGGCGAGGCCATGGAGGGATTTGAAAACAAGGATGAGAATTTTGAAATCGAAGCGCTGCTTAACCGGGAGCCAATGTAGGTCAGCGAGCACAGGGGTGATGGGCGAACGGGACTTGGTGCGGGTTAGGACACGGGCAGCCGAGTTTTGGATGACCTCAAGTTTACGTAGGGTGGAATGTGGGAGGCCAGCCAGGAGTGCTTTGGAATACTCGAGTCTAGAGATAACAAAGGCATGGATGAGGGTTTCAGCAGCGGATGAGCTGAGGCAAGGGCGGAGACGGGCGATGTTTCGGAGGTGGAAATAGGCGGTCTTTGTTATGCTGCAGATATGTGGTCAGAAGCTCATTTCAGGGTCAAATATGACACCAAGGTTGTGAACAGTGTGGTTTAGCCTCAGACAGATGTTAGGGAGAGGGATGGAGTCAGTGGCTAGGGAACGGAGTTTGTGGCGGGGACTGAAAACAATGGCTTCGGTCTTCCCAATATTTAATTGGAGCACATTTTTGCTCATCCAGAACTGTATGTCGGACAAGCAGTCTGACAATTTAGACACTGTGGCGGGGTCGAGAGAAGAGGTAGTGAGGTAGAGCTGGGTGTCGTCAGCGTATATGTGGAAAATGATGCTGTGTTTTCGGATGATGTCACCAAGGGGCAACATGTAGATGAGAAATAGGAGGGGGCCAAGGATAGATCCTTGGGGGACACCAGAGGTAATGATGCGGGAGTGGGAAGAGAAGCCGTTGCAGGTGATTCTCTGGCTACAATTAGATAGATAAGAATGGAACCAGGCGAGTGCAGTCCCACCCAGCTGGACAACGGTGGAGAGACGTTGGAGAAGGATGGAGTGGTCAACCATATCAAAGGCTGCAGACAAGTCAAGAGAGATGAGGAGGGACCTTTGTCACAGTCACAAAGGATGTCATTTGTGACTTTGATGAGAGCCGTTTTGGTACTGTGGCAAGGGCGAAAACCTGATTGGAGGGATTCAAACATGGAACTGCGGGAAAGATGGGCACGGATTTGGGAGGTGACAACACGTTCAAGGATTTTGGAGAGGAAAAGGAGGTTGGAGATGGGGCGGTAGTTTACAAGGACGGAGTAATCAAGGTTTGATTTTTTGAGGAGAGGAGTGATGACGGCAGATTTGAGGGAGAGGGGGACAGTACCTGAGGAGAGAGAACCGTTAACAATGTCAGCTAACATGGGAGCCAGAAAAGGAATTTGTGTGGTCAGCAGTTTGGTGGGAATAGGGTCGAGGGAGCAGGAGGTGGGTCTCATAGACAAGATGAGCGCAGAGAGGTCATGAGGGGAGATTGGAGAGAAACTGGAGAAAGATGTGAGTTCAGGGCTAAGGCAGGGGGAACCTTAGAGGAAGTTTGGCCTGGTGGGCTAGGGGAAAGAAGGGAAGTGGTAGAGGCAGCTGAACGGATGGTCTCAATCTTAGAGACAAAGAAGTCCATGAGCTCCTGACACTTGTTGTCGGAGGTGAGGGTGGAGGAGACAGGGGAGGGGTTTACGTAGCAGTGGAGAATAGGAGCCAGGGTTTATCTTTGCATTCCAGACTGATTCTGGAATAGTGAGCAATTTTGGCCGAGGAGAGCAGGGCCCGATAGTGCTTTGTGGTCCAGCCAGATCTGGCGGCGAATGGCTAAACCAGTTGTCCGCCATATCCGTTCAAGTCTGCATCCCTTGGACTTAAGGGAGCGAAGATGAGAGCCATACCAGGGGGAACGGCCAGGGTGAGAGAGGGTAATTGTTTTAATAGGGACTAGGGCAGCAAAGGTAGTGGTGAGGGTGTGGTTGAGCAGATCGGTAGCTGCAGAAATGTCATGGTGAATGGAGGGCCAGAGGCTGGACAGTTGGGATTTCATAAGTGCAGTTGCAAGAGACTTGTAAGAGAGTCTCCCCGACAACCCTCCTTAAAACCTACCTCTTTGACCAAGTCTTTGGACATCTGTCCTGATATCTCGATTTTTTTGTCTGATTACGTTCTTGTGACGTACCTTGGGATGTTTTATTTTGTTAAAAGCGCTATATAAATGCAAGTCGATGTTGTTGTTTATTGCTGACCACGGGAATGATTTTTGAGTGCTATTTTTTTGATAAAACCCAGAATGTTGCACAGGATCTGAATGGCATGTGACACACTATATCCTCGCAATAGGTGTCTCACCTCCTGACTCCCCAAAGCCTGCTGGATTCGACAGGAGCTGTTGTTACAGCTCTCAACGCCGCATTAGCACCATCTACTGGCGCTAACGGGTGGCGCTAAAGGGACGAATTTTTCCCCCCATAGAATCATAGAAATTTATGGCACAGAAGGAGGCCATTCGGCCCATCGTGTCTGTGCCGGCCGAAAAAGAGCTATCCAGCCTAATCCTCACTTTCCGGCTCTTGGTCCATAACCTTGTAGGTTACGGCACTTCAAGTGCATATCCAAGTACTTTTTAAATGTGATGAGGGTCTCTGCCTCTACCACCCCTTCAAGCAGTGAGTTCCAGACTCCCACCACCCTCTGGGTGAAAAAACTTCTCCTCAACTCCCCTCTAATCCTTCTACCAATTACTTTAAATCTATGCTCCCTGGTTATTGACCCTTCTGCTAAAGGACCTCCTGCCTCCAACTGCCAGCACACTCACGCCATTCGTCGCCTGACATGTTCAACCTCACGGTGCAGCACCTTCCAACGCCAATCGGTAAGACCCATTGCCTGATTGGATGCTTCTTCACTATCAGACAACAACCTTTCTTCCATCTCCTATATTTTTCTGACTAATAAACAAAAATGTTCGAAGAATTAAAAAAAAAACCCCATTATTTTTATTGCCCCTATGATTTTTTCCTGGCTGGCTCGCAGCAGTGACCTGGAGGTCAGTCTTTAACTCCTGGAGACTCCAGGGCCAAGCCGGAGAGTTGGCGACCCTAAATACTTGGCTGGCCAATGACTGGAATGACAAAGCAACGCTACTGGGAAATTCCACTGAGGCAGGAGCTGTCGATAGATGGAGAAGAAATAAAGGGCCGAAAATTAAACCTAATACGCGAGAGTACGCACTGTGTACTCTCGCGTATTAGATCCCGAATTGCCGGTTTCCTGCATGCACTGCGCATGCGCGGGAAACCGGCACGTCGTGAATTGAAAAGGGGGCGGTTCCTAAGTGAACCGCGTGCGCTCTACAGGCTGTGCGCACGCAGTGCACTTAGTTATTTTTCCAGCTTTGAACGCGCAGGTAAGTGGTGAAGATTTTACACACAAAGAAAGCAGGCGTAGGACCCCCTTTTAACAAGGTAAGTAGTTAATTAAGTGTTATTTAAAATTTTTTTCAACAGGTTTATCTTTTTTAGAGACTTTAAAGAAAGGTAAGTTTATTTTTATAACTTTTAAAAAGATTTTAAATTTTTTCAAAAATTTAATTTTTTGTTTAAAGTGGTTAATTTATTTAACTATACTTATTTTATTAATGTGATGGCTTTTTTTAAATTTAATTGAGGTTTAGCTGTTCTTTTGGGGGTTTGTAGTATTCATAGCTTTGACAGCTCTTGCCGTCAAAACTATGAATGAAAGATGGTGTGCTGCCATTGGCTCTAACTGAATCACGTGATCCCAGAGCTCACACGAACTAATTGCACCTCTGGGTCACACAAGCACTGCACGGTTCCAACAGAGAGAGCCTTTGAAACTAAAGTTCGTGTGGGCCCGGAGCAAAAAGGTAGGCGCGGAGTGCGATATCGCGGGGAATCCTTACCCCCGCAGGAACCATCCATGTTTAATTTCTGGGCCAAATAGTTTTAAGAAAATGATCCCCAAAAATAAAGTCTTACTCACAAAATACTTTTTTAGAAGAATGAGAGGTGATCTTATTGAAACATATAAGATACTGAGGGGAGCTTGACAAGGTAGATGCAGAAAGGATGTTTCCCCTCGTGGGGAAATCTAGAACTCGGGGGCATAGTTTTAGAATAAGGGGTCGCCCTTTTAGAACTGAGATGAGGAGGAATTTCTTCTCTCAGAGGGTCGTAAATCTGTGGAATTCTCTGCCCCAGAGAGCTGTGGAGGCTGGGTCATTAAATACATTTAAGGTGGAGATGGACAGATCTTTACAAGATAAGGGAGTGAAGGGTTATGGGGAGCGGGCAGGGAAGTGGGTTTGAGCCCAAGATCAGCCATGATCTTACTGAATGGCGGAGCAGGCTCGAGGGGCCAAGTGGCCTATTCCTGCTCCTGTTTCTTATGTTCTTATGCTCATTGTGTACAGCACATCTCTCTGAAATGAAGTGTAAAAATATGGATATGCTCCATCAACGAAGTTTCGGTAGATCTGAGATGGGGCGAGGGAGGCCCAGCAGGTGGAAGTACATGTGCTTTGAAGCTGAACTGTTTAATTCAATGTGCTGGGCTTGACTCTAATCCCAGAAGGAACACAATGAAAGACGAGGCAATTTTTCGGAGCGGATTGCAGAAATGCCAAACAGATATATTCAAAGAAGGAAAAGTGCAAATGCTGAAAACCGGAAAGAGAAAATGCTGCAAGTACAGATGGAGACCTTGAGGGTAATTATGACTTTGTGCGATAGTTTAAAATTAACATCTTTATTCAGAAAGTGAAACATGTTTGGAATGATTTTTCAGGCTGGGTGGAGGAGCCAAAAACAGTGGGGTTTCAAAATGCAACTGGACGTTTTAATGAGACCGTTCATGGGCTAGAGGAATGAGCCTTGCCCTTGATGGGCCGAATGGTCTTTTTTAATCATCCCTGAATTTTCTTATTTGTTCTGTTTTTGATATTATTTCTGTTTAACATCAATACAAAGGATCGACCACATACCATTAGAACTTTAGCTTCCAACCAACATCACTAAAAAAAAACCAGATTATCTGGTCATTGTCACATTGCTGTTTATGGGAGCTTGCTGTGCGCAGATTGGCTACCGCGTTTCCTACATTACAACAGTGACTCCACTTCAAATAGTAGTTCATTGGCTGTAAAGCGCTTTGGGACATCCTGAGATTGTGAAAGGCGCTATAGAAATACAAGTCTTTCTTTCTTTTTTTCTTTCTTATACGCCAACAAGCCACCCTCGATGGGACCCTCAACCAGCAATCCACCGATCATTAGAGGTAGCAGCTCAAACCAGCCAAAGGCAAATGTCTGCATTCCCTCTACATAACCAAAGGAAGCCACTAAACAAGATGATGATTAATGCATATATTGCCTGGAAAATCTATCAGAGTACCGGACCACAACACCATGTGCATTCAAGATTTTTCTTCTCTTTCCAGTTTTTTTTTTATCCATTCGCAAACGATTAAACCTATTTGCTCTTTCTTTGTATTAGTATTTAGCATATCTGGCCTGCGGCCTTTACTGCTGGGTTTACCCGCCTCTCCTCGTTTAGTCAGGCTTAGAAAAGAGCTCGCCTGCCTCCCCTTTCCAGACCTGACAAAGGTGGGGGTGTAATTTCGATCAGCTGGCCTCGCTATTCATAGAATCATAGTGAGTGATTTTGAAGTCAATGGAAATAAAAATGGGGAGAGAGGCAAAAAGGGGCTGCCGATTCGCTATCACCTGTTTGTACCAGCCCTACAACCCTGCAAGATCTCTGCCAATTCTGGCCTTCCTTGTGCATATTCCCGACTCCCTTCGCTCCACCAATGATGGCCATGCTTTCAACCGCCTAGGTCCTAAGCTCTGGAATTCGCTCCCTAAACCTCTCCGCCTCTCTACCTCTCTTTCCTCTTTTAAGATGCCCCTTAAAACCTACCTCGTTGATCTGTCCTAATATCGCCTTATGTGGCTCGGTGTCAAATTTTGTCTGATAACGCTCCTGTGAAGCGCCTTGGGACGTTTTACTATGTTAAAGGCGCTATATAAATGCAAGTTGTTGTTGGTGTTCAATCTTTCTTGATTATTTTCAAATGAGACCAGGACTCATCTTAGTTGTCCCTCGCTGCACTTTGAAGCATTTACGTCCTCCCCGTATCGTCGCTAGGGTTTTTGTAAAACTTGTTGGCGAGCGTGTGAAATTATTTGCATTGTGTCGACTTCAACTGTGAAAAAATCACAGCTGTACAATTGTAAATTCCGTCCAAACTTGAGCTGTATCTGGAGGGAAGAGTTTGGAGATATTTAATCCTGAGGTGGAGTACTGGGGTATTATTGGGCCCGGGGTATTGGATGGCTTGGGGCCAGCGAGTGGGGAAAAATCAGGTGGGGAGGAGTTGCACGCTGGTAGCGGAACTTGCCCAATTTGCCATCCATTTAGATTAACGGTATGAATAGTCGAAAAAGCATCCCTACGGGCGCGTGATGCTCCGCGCCTGAGTTCCCTCTATACGATGTAATGAGAGGATCCAATACAGCCAGATGCAATTACAGTCCCCACCGCTTATAGCGCGATCTGCCCGCTGTGCGCAATGGCTGGTATAACGGGGTAGCGCTATTACAGTACTCGACTCTAATGGTCCTTCCATGCAGTATCCTTCCACCCAGTTTCCTACTCCACTCTGACCTGCTGCTTTATCTAAACGGCAGCCAGCGCTCAGCACAAACTGTAACCCCACATTTACAAGGTGCTATTCACACACTTAAGTTTGTTCGTGCATTCGGTGCACCTTAACCCGGCGCGAAGTCGTGAGCAAGCACAGCTCTTCCTGCCCAAAATAAACGGAGAACGTAAGGCGCTGTAACCGGCCACTTTGAAAATGGCGTTCAGGCAAATGTTTAATGGCTGTCGCTTTTTGGTCGCGATAAACGACTAACCCTTTTTAATCGTGGACGTTTTAAGTGGCGGGGACCAACGTTCCTGTTAAGCTGCATGGCCGCGCAGGCCGGTCACCGGCTTTCGAGTGGAAAAACCACGCCTGCGCGGAAATTTGAATGGACCGCGCAGCCCGTTAAAGGGGCCGCGCACCCCCAAAAAAAATTAGAGGGAACATGGGTGGGGACTGTAACAGGAAAACTGGCCCCTGGTGTCTACAGGCCTTTTACTGTATCGGACTAGCAGCGGGAGCTTGTGCTGAATTAAGAGTATCAGACAAGTAGAAGTATACACATAAAGCATACCGACCAAAGTCCAATTTTTCCTATAACTTATCATACCAAAATGCTAAATACATTTAGAGGGAACACTTCTTTTTGTAAATAAGAAGAATTGGAGTGTCTGCGGCATTGTACGGATTCATCATAGGAACTCAAATGTGTTCTGACACATTCCTAAAATCTTATTTGTTACCCTAATTTCTGTGTGGTGCTGGTTAGATAGTACCTGTCAATGAACAGTGCTAAATCCATTCCATATTGTGCTGTTTCCCTCTCCGTTTCTGCTTTATGTTGCAATAAACATAACTGTACAGATTGAAAAAATAGCAGGTCTCTTGTGGCATTACTTACAGGTTTATATGGCTCCTGTGAATCACCGTCTAGGCATTTGACATTAACTTGTACTTCTTCCGACTTTGTATATTGTATTCGCTGCTCACGATGCGGTCTCCTCTACACTGGGGAGACCGAACGCAGAGTGGGTGATCGTTTTGCTGAACCCCCACCGTTCAGTCTGCAAGCGTGACCCCGAGCTTCCGGTCGCCTGCCACTTCAATTCTCCTTCTGCTCCCGCTCTGACCTCTCTGTCCTCGGCCTCCTACACTGTTCCAATGAAGCTCAAAGCAAGCTCGAGGAACAGCACCTCATATTTCTACCAGGCACTTTACAGCCTTCCGGCCTTATCATTGAGTTTAACGACTTTAGATCTTAACCACCGCTCCCATTTTCTCTCAAACAGAAGGCGCTGGTAATGGAGGATGGCTGCACCGGAGCCACTGGGAGTGGAGGAGGTGCGGGCTGGTGCTTGGGGTGGGGATCTCCTATCGGTATACGACTGGCAGGGTGGTCCACACCCCTGGGGTCTACCCGCCTTTCTCCGCCACATTCCCGGGCCACGGAAGCCTTCTCCACTTTGCCAGATCTTCCATGCTTCCCTCCCCCTCTGCTATTCTGCTGTCGCCATTTACACCTCCTCTGGACCCAATCTTACGTTCCTTTACTTGTCGCATTATCCAATCCTTTTGCCTTGCACCGTCATCCCTATTGTCATTTAATCATCTCCTGCCTTCCACCTTATCACAGATCTTCCCTTTTGTTACTTCCTTGCCCCCTTTTCCCTGGCTCTGCACCTGCTTAAAAGCTGTTCATCTCTCACATCTTGCAGTTCTGACGAAAGGTCATCGACCTGAAACGTTGACTCTGTTTCTCACTCCACAGATGCTGCCTGACCTGCTGAGTATTTCCAGCATTTTCTGTTTTTATGTTTGACATTATTATTGGGATGGGCTTTTTTTAATATGCGAGAAAGTAGAATTCCTGCAGCTAAGAAAGCAGGAGGAGAGTTGTCCTTAGCTGGGGACAGGAATGGGGCTGGGGCCAGAGAAGTATGATGGGCTTGCTCAGGATCAGAGCTGGGAGGGAGGTGCAGAGTGGGGTTGAGCTATACTGCACGCACACACGAGTTCTTTACATGCAGCGTGCTTTCTGTGGGCCTCGTGTACGTGGGCTGGACTGGGCCATAAGGTATCAGGTGAGAGTATAAAAACAGAAAATGCTGGAAATACCCAGCAGGTCAGGCAGCATCTGTGGAGAGAGAAAGAGAGTTAACGTTTCAGGTTGATGAACCTTCGTCAGAATGAAGGTGAGAGTATATCAAGGGTCAGGGTATTTCTGAGCCTATTTGTGGAGAAGTTGTTGAAGCAGTGGGCAAGTTGATGGGTTGGGTTGTGATGTTTTCCCAATTTTTTTGTATTATATTATACTATGCATTTTACTTTTAAGAGTGTGCAATGCTGTGGATCAGCAAGCATCATGGTGGGTGTGTGTCAAGCGAAGTTTTATGGCTGCAATGTGATGGGGGGAGCTTTTATTTTAGTGCAATAGGATCGGGGAATTCCTGTTTAAATGTAACGTGATTGGGGAAATGTTATTTTGCTGCAATGCGCTTGGGAAGAACCTCGAAAGATTTAGGGGGAAATGGTTTTGCGCACTTTGATTGCTGAGACATTGAAAGTAGAAAATAACCAATTAGAATACAAAACAAATACAGACTACACACTTAACCAATGAGGAGACAGTTGCCAGATGTTTACAATATTTACTTCTAACAAAACATTTTCACATGTGTATACAGATAGGAATAGCTATTTACTAATCCAACCGTGCACTCAATGGGCTGGAAATTGCAGTCGGAGGCTTCCCGCGGGCGAGTGCCCCCGATCGGCAAGAAACCTCCGCACCTACCTGGTGCCTCCGTATCTTCAGACTCTTGCTGTCCTGGGCCTGCGGGCGTACGCCTGCGTAAAGGCCCACGTATCCCAGGGGCGCAGGTGGTTCGCGGGCGTCCCTGGGATCATGTGGGTCGGCCCAACCAATCCCAAAGGGGGATCCCCGTTATGCTTTTACATACGGAATCTCCATGAGCATAATAGGAATCCTCTAAAACACTTTCACTGCACTGAAATAAAAATAAATCACCACATGTCAAAAAATAATTAAAACACAATGGGGTAGAAATTAGGTCGCGCCCCATTTGGGGCGCAAATATCGTCTGGACGCAAATATTAGCGCCTGGCGCTAATTATCGGCACTGACTGGAAACTTCACATTTACCGCCCCGGGAGGTGAGTGGAGCGCTAAAGCAGGCGCTGCACACCTGTCTTAAGGCGCAAAGGCCAAGGAGTGAGGCGCTAACTCAGCGCGCGAGCGCAGCGCAGCTGCTGCCAGTTAGCGAGGGAACACAGACACACTGGCGCCGGCCACTTCTTAAAGCGGGGGGGGGGCCAACTTGCTCCCCAGCCACACCCTGCTCATTGCAGCCTTGAATCTCAGCCTGGAGAGACCTGTGAATCCATTTTGCTGCCAAGAATGGAGAGGGTGAGAGAACGCGCTCATTGCTTCACCGAGCGGGCCTTGGATGCTCTGGTTGGCGCAGTGGAGCGCAGACGATGTATGCTCTTCCCTGAGAGTGGCAGGAGGCCTTTGCCACGCGAGTTCAGAAGAGTGTGGAGGGAGGTGGCTCAGAGCGTCTCCTCCAGGAGCATGGTGCCCAGGACCCATACTCAATGCCGCAAAAAGTTCAACGACCTCACTCGGGTCGTCAGGGTGAGTGGCTTTTTCTCAATACCTCTCCATCCCTCCATCTCAACCTCACTCTATGGCCAGAGGGTCTTAAAACCCCAATGCACAACACTCATCCAACACCTATGGCCCTTTCATCAAACACACACACACATTCCACACTTTGCATACAGTAAGGGCTATTCACCTATGGGAGGCACATCAGGCAAGACCATGGCTGCATACAGTAAGGGCTATTCACCTATGGGAGGCACATCAGGCAAGACCATGGCTGTATATTTACTCAGATGCTGTCCTTTTTCTTGCAGGCCAAGCTGGCTCATAATAGGAGACAGCAGCAACGGACAGGTGGAGGGCGGCCTCAGCTGCAACCCCTCAGCGATCTTGAGGAGCGCGTCCACAGGATTGTGGCAAGCCGGGTGATCGGTCCCGTCGCCACTGGAGACGCCGACCCCGTTCTGGACAGCAATGGTAAGGTCATCACCTTTTTGTCCTCTGTCCTTCCACTTGTCCCTCACAACACCAGCCTTTGACACTTTCAATCCAACTTGCTAACTCGCTGCACTTATTCCTCCCTTACTGCCACCCTGTCCTCACGCTAAAGCCACTCTTGTACCTCCCTGCTTTCAGATGGTGATTCACCAGCTGAGGAGACGGGCCCTGAAGCTGCCACTGGGAGTGATGCTGCAGCTGAGGAGGAAGAGGAAGCCGGAGCATCAGTGCCACCCTCTCCCGAGGAAGCCCATGCCCACACTGGGAACACGCCTTCCCTGGAGGGGAGCAGGGGGGAAGGGGCTGATGAGGGTGAAGCTCCAGGACCCAGCGGGCTGCAGCAACGCCATGGGGGGGTTCGGGAAGAACGGGGGCCTTCTCCCCAGAGGGAGAGTATGCCAGACACTCCTACTGCAATGGACGCAGAGGAGGAGCGGCTGATCGCAGAAATGAACACCCAGGCGGTGGGCATGCACACTGAGCTCATGGGTGCAGTGGGAAGGGTGCCCGAATGCATTGAGTCACTGGCAAGGAGTGTGGAGCACTTCGCTGTAGCACAGGCGGATGCCACACTAACGCTTAGTGCTGCAATTCAGTCACTGGCTGCCGTGATCCCATCTCTGACTGCTCTCATACAGACTCAGATTGAGGCCACGCGAGCACAGACTGCTGCCAACCTCAATGGTTCGTGCACATGTCCCCGGGGCTGTCACCGCGCCGCAGCAGGCCAGCAGTCTGTTCTCCGGCAGATTGCTCCGGATGCTGAAGTGCTGCCCCGTGGGAGTGCCAGTGTGTCGGGCGAGCAGGGAGTTGCTGTCCTCTCTCACGATGACAGCATTCCTGCTGCCAACACTGTCACTTCTCCACTGCACTTGCCACCGCCTGTAGGACAGACTGCTGCCGCCCATGCAGAGTTGGTGCAGTCTGCAGCCGGGCCCTCCAGGCCCAGAAGTGGTCGAGGCCGTCCTTCAGGGGCATCTGCAGTGTCAGGGTCTGACGAGCAGCAGCCTTCCACCAGCCTTGCTGCAGCCACTGAGGTCCCATTACGGAGGAGCAGTAGGGTTAGAAGGGGGGAAGTGCGCAAGGGAAGGAGATCACCCTCGAAAGGCAAAAAGTAGGAGGTGTGACAAAATGCTGGTCATTTTTTTATTAAAGGTCGAGGTTCATGGTCCAACTTTTGTTTAGTGTTTTGGACATTATCTCCAGGTTGTGAGAACCAGTTATGTTATTGACTGTTTTTTTGTGTTTATTTCTGTGAGTTTGTCATGAGGAATTGACACACACAGAGTTTGTAAAATAAATAAGTTTCTGTATTCAAAATATACATGGTTGGTGGTTGGAATTATTGGTGCCTTGGCCGGCTTAGGGGTTGCGTGCTGGGTTCATTAATGTTGGTAGCAATGGCAGGGGCCCTAGAAGCGGCTTGCTATTAGCCGTTGACGGACGGCCCTTGCAGTTTGACCATTGTGGGCCGCCCTCCTGCCTTGGTGCTGCTGATGATCATCGTCCTCGTCCTCTTCCTCCTGATGATCATCGTCCTCGTCCTCTTCCTCCTCTTCCTCCTCCTCCTCTGGTGGTGCTCCAAGGCCTGGTGGCATTGGCTGGGTCCTGAGGATTGCCATGTTATGCAACATGCAGCACACGACTACGAAGTTCGATACTCGCTCAGGCGAGTACTGCAGGGCTCCTCCGGAATGGTCCAGAAAGCGGAACCGTTGCTTCAGCACGCCGATTGTGCGCTCAATAATGTTCCTGGTTGCTTGATGGCTCTCATTGTACCGCAGCTCAGCAGGGGTGTTGGGTGTACGGAGCGGTGTCATCAGCCAGGTGCTCAATGCATACCCCTTGTCCCCGAGAAGCCAACCAACTGGCTGATGCGGTGCCTCGAAAAGTTCTGCCACAGTAGTCTGGCGCAGGATAAAAGCATCGTGGCAGCTGCCAGGATACTGGGCATTGACAGCGAGTATCAGCTGTCTGTGGTCACAGACCAACTGGACATTCAAGGAATGGAACCCCTTTCTGTTCCTGAATTCCTCGGCATTCTCACGCGGAGCACGCAAAGCCACATGCGTGCAGTCAATGGCGCCCTGCACCATGGGGAAGCCCGCTACCCTCGCAAAGCCCAGAGCGTGGTCACGCTGCTTGTCTGGGGTCATGGGGAAAGAGATGAACTCTCGTCTCCTTCTGAAGAGGGCATTTGTGACCTGCCGGATGCAGCAATGCACCGCGAACTGGGAGATATTGGCGAGGTCCCCAGCAGCAGCTTGAAATGAGCCAGTGGCGTAAAAGTTCAAAGCCACTGTGACCTTCACTGCCACCGACAGAGACGTCCTGGACCTCAGTTGAGGCTGCAGATCTGGCTGCAGCAGGTGGCAGAGCTCAGTGACCACCTCCTTGCTGAATCGCAGCCTTCGCAAACACAGCTCCTCGGACATATGGATGTAGGAGAGCTGTTCACGATATACCCTGGGAGGGTAAGCTCTCCTGTACATACGCCTGATGGCCCTCCTCCGTCTGGCCATCATTGCCACTCTCTCTCTGCGTCTCTGTATCCTCCGATTCAGCTGGAGCAGGACGACGCCCCCAATCAGTGCAGCCCCCATAATCTCTTTGCAAGCAAAGTAATGAAGGACAGCAACTAAAGTAGCAGCAAAGTTAGGATCAATAGGCAAAACTACCTCACAAAGCGTTGAGTCAATGTAGAAGTCTCTCTTTCTCTCTCTCCGAATCTCTCT
Source organism: Squalus acanthias (assembly GCA_030390025.1). Classification (NCBI taxonomy): domain Eukaryota; kingdom Metazoa; phylum Chordata; class Chondrichthyes; order Squaliformes; family Squalidae; genus Squalus; species Squalus acanthias. The sequence goes on along the minus strand of CM059437.1, from coordinate 90,848,310 downwards.
CTCTCTCTCAGAACGAGTGGTGCATAAATGTCGACCACAGAAAAAGACAGGAAGAGGGCCCCTTTAAATAGCGCCCCCCCCAGCCCCACAGCGATTGATAGCGTTCCAGTCTTCCGGTCATTGGAAGCGCCAGGCGGTAATGCAGGGGGCGCCACTCAATTTCCGCTCCGGGGCGCCACAAGGGCGTTGCACCATGGAATGACGTCACAATCTGCGCGCGCAGGTGGTCGCAGCGGTAAGTTTTAGCGCCGCCGCACAATCTCTAGTTAAGTTCCCGAGCGGCGCAAACATCGGTGCGCCCGGGCGTTAGCGGCTTTTCGCCCCATTAGCGCCCTCTTAAGGCGCTAACGGGAGGCGCAACCAACTGAATTTTTACCCCAATGTAATTAAACATTTAAAACAACAGCTTAATTTTTCGAAAAATAAATTTAAACATTTTTAAAGGGGCCAAAAATAACCTAAACTAATTTTAAAGGTTTTTGAATGTTTAAATGATTTGAAAACATTTATTTAATATTTATTTAAACCCTTACGCCTGGTAAAAGAAAGGCCTTACGCCTGCTTTAACCAGGCGTAAGAGTTTCGTGGGCATGCGCTGGGCAGTAGTTGGGTAAATAGCTAAACCCTGCACCAGCGAATGTCCATTGCCTGAGGATGGGTACGATCTGTCGAGCTGAAACTTGACAGATCGCAAGTTCCGGGTTTTCGCGCCTCGCATGCGGAAACCCGGAAGTTGCGGGGCACATACGACCACATAGTGCATATGCAATCATAGGCCCCGGAAAATCCAGGCCATTGTTTTCAACTCTTTCAATGAGCAGCTTCCCTTATGTAATTAGCCTACATTACAACAGTGACTACACTTCAAAGAGTACTTCATTGGCTGTAAAGTGCTTTGGGACGTCCTGAGGTCGTGAAAGGCGCTGCTTAAATACAAGTTCTTTCTTTCTTAGCCTTCCTACAGAAATTGGTATCAACAAGAGATTTCAATATTTTATTCATCCCCTCCTTTATTGGGCGATTAATGAAGATTAAAAATTAATTCCATTGGCCACTTCTTTCCAGCAGTTTCCCAGTAATAACAAACCTTTGCCATTTACTCCTTGAACCACTTTTCTATTCAATTGGCCATCTTACCCATTAAACCATCCACCCTGAACTTGTCAACACATCTCCTGTGAGGAACGTTATCAAGCACCTTCTGGAAATCGAAATATACAACATCCGTCGGATCTCCACTGGCCCACAGTTGGTGTGTGACATCCTCGAAGAAATCCAATAGGTTTTTCAGGCATGACTTACTTCCCTATATCCGATGACAGCTACCATTTATCATGATCGATTTAGATAAATGTTCCTGCGTCACTTCCGTTGTAACAATCTCCAAAACCTTCTCTAAAACTGAAGACAAGCTAACTTCGAACATCATGCTAGGTTTCCTGTTCTTAAACTGCAGTATCATGTTAGTCATTTTCCAATCCATTAGTAGCTCTCCTATGTCCAAGGGTAGCAGGAAAGATTTCTGCAAGCTTTCACTCTATTTCGTCCTTCATTTTCTTTAATATCCTGGCATGAGTATCGGCAGGCCTACGCGTTTATCTACTTTTAGTTTTTGATACTTCTCAGCACCAATTTCTCTTGCCAGTTTAACCCTACTTCGCTAATCAAGGAGTCTCCCCACTATTTAGAGGGAGAATTTGGAATATTCCTAAACACGGAAATTCTGCTTGGTGAAGTTCACTTATGAATCCTTAATGTTCTCATACTCCATTCCTGTATGTAGGTGTTGACTTCTCCTACACTGTTCCAATGAAGCTCAACGTAAACTTGAGGAACAGCACCTCATCTTTCGATTGGGTATTTTACAGTCTTCCGGACTCAACATTGAGTTCTACAATTTCAGAGCATAACCTCTGCCCTCATTTTTTCAGACGGCAGCTGTTGGTAATGATTCTGCTATTCCCATTTACATCTCCTCTAGACCCATCTTTTGTTGCTTTACTTGTCCCATTACCATCTCCTTTTGCCTTTCACCATGATCCCTTTTGTCATTTAATCACTTCTGTCTTCCAACCTATCAGAGACCTTCCATTTTGTTCTTTCCTTCCCTCCTCCACCCTTTCCCTGCCTTTGTATTGACTTAAAACTGTTACATCTCTAATTTTTTCCAGTTCTGATGGAAGATCATCGGCCTGAAAGGCTAACTCTGTTTCTCTTTCCACAGATATTTTACAGACACATAAATAAAAAAAAGAAGGTCGGGATGGGAATAGGGCCACAAAGGGATGGACAGGATAATACCACAGGCAGCGATAGAGAGATGACAGAAATATTAAATAATTACTTTGCTTCTGTATTTACCAGGGAGATAGAACAGGTGGACATGACATTGGAAGGTGAGATTAGAAATGAAATAAATGCATTTAAAATAAAAAGAGGAGATATATTAAATAAACTAATCAAACTCAAAAAGGAAAAAATCCCTGGTCCGGATGGATTGCATCCACGAATTTTAAAAGAATCTAGGGATGAGATAGTAGAGGCATTACTACACATATTTAATAATTCGTTAGATAAAGGTGTAGTGCCAGAGAACTGGTGGATAGCTAACGTAATACCTATATTTAAGAAGGGAGATAGAACATGTCCAGGGAACTATAGACCAGTCAGCTTAACATCGGTGGTAGGAAAAATAATGGAATCCCTACTAAAGGAGAAAATAGAAGAACATCTAGAAGCCAAAAATATAATAATGAATAGTTAACATGGATTTCAAAAGGGAAAGTCTTGCTTGACCAACCTCATTGAATTTTTTGAAGAGGTAACAGAGAGAGAAGGCAAGGGTAATGCAGTAGATGTAATTTATCTAGATTTTCAAAAGGCCTTCAATAAGATACCACATAATAGACTAATGAATAAGGTCAGAGAATGTGGAGTCAAGGGGACAAGTAGCAGAATGGATAGCTAGCTGGTTTCAAGACAGAAAGCAGAGAGTGGGAGTAAAGGGTAGCTATTCAGAGTGGCAGAAGTGGCAAAACACAATTTCTAAATTTGTGGATGACACCAAATTGGGGGGATAGTCAATACTGAGGAGGACCACAACAAATTATAGGAGGACATTAATAAAATTGCAGAATGGGCATATAATTGGCAAATGAATTTCAACACAGATAATTGTGAGGTATTACATTTTGGTAGGAAGAATAGGGAGGTCACTTATTATTTGGAGGGTGAGAGTCTGGGTGGGGTAGAGGAGCAAAGGGATCTCGGAGTATAAATACACAAATCACTAAAAGTTGCGACACAGGTTAACAAGACCATAAAAAAAGCAAACCAAGCACTAGGGTTTATTTCTAGAGGGATAGAATTGAAAAGTAGTGAAGTTATGCTAAACTTGTATCAAACCTTGGTTAGACCACACTTGGAGTACTGCACACAATTCTGGTCGCCATATTATAAAAAGGATATAGAGGCACTGGAGAGAGTGCAGAGAAGATTTACAAGGATAACACCAGAAATGCGAGGGTATACATCTCAGGAAAGGATGAACAGGCTGGGTCTCTTTTCTCTTGAAAAGAGAAGGTTGAGGGGTGACCTAATAGAGGTCTTTAAAATTATGAAAGGTTTTGATGGAGTGGATACAGAGAGAATGTTTCCAATTGTGGGGAAGAGCATAACTAGAGGCCATCAATATAAGATAGTCACCAGGAAATCCAATAGGGAATTCAGAAGAAACTTCTTTACCCAGAAATGGTTAGAATGTGGAACTCGCTACCACAGGGAATAGTTGAGGCGATTAGTATAGATGCATTTAAGGGGCAGCTAAATAAGCAGATGAGGGAGAAGGGAATAGAGGGTTATGCTGATAGATTTAGATGAGGAAAGACGGGAGGAGGCTCGAGTGGAGCATAAACGCCGGTATGGACTGGTTGGGCTGAATGGCCTGTTTCTGTGCCGTATATCCGATGTAATCCGATGTAAAGATGCTGCCTGACCTGCTGAGCATTTCTAGCATTTTCTGTTTTTATTTCAGATTTCCAGCATCCGCAGTATTTTGCTTTTGTGTTAACTTCTCGTGCTTCCTCCCTTTGCTCCATCAGTGGCGGCCGTGCCTTCAGCCTTCTAGGCCCCACGCTCTGGAATTTCCTCTTTGAACACCTTCATTTTTTTGAAATCCCTCTCTGCCTTTAAGATCCTCCTTAAAACGCACCTCTTTGATCAAGCTTTTTGGGATGTTTCTCTCTGTTAAAGACGCTATATAAAAGCAATAAGTAGTTGCTGATAGTTATTTTCTCGTGGTTTAATTTGCGCTGCACATTAAATCCAGCATATGCATTAATCACGCAGTAATGTATTGTAATTGGGTGTGTTAGCGTTAATTGAACTAAAGCACTTTTGCCATGTACATAAACATGCTCCTGGCTGTAAATATTTCTAAGGCAGAGGAACTGGTGTTAACTGCCTGTTATACAGCAATTCAGGAGGAAGGTGCAAATTTTCTCAAGATCTCCTTCATTTCTAATTTCCCCCCATTTAAAGCTTGAATGGTGAACTCTACAGTCTGGGTGGAGAGAGAAGCAGAGTGAACGATTCAGGTCGACGACCTTTCGTCAGAACTGGAAGAAGTTAGAGATGTCACAGTTTTTAAGCAAGTGCAGGGGCAGAGAAAGGGGGAGGAGGGGGAGGGGAGGAAAGAACAAGAGGGAAAGGTCTGTGATGGGGTGGAAACAAGGTAAAAGTGACAAACGGAAATCCCGTCGGAAGGTGGACGTTCCTGGAGAAATGTTGCTCTTCTCTCCGATGGGATTTCCGTTTGTTTCTTTTACTTTGTTTCCACCCCATCACAGACCTTTCCCTTTTGTTCTTTCCCCCCCTCCCCCCTTTCTCAGACTCTGCACTTGCTTAAAAACTGGTACATCTCTAACTTCTTCCAGTGACAACGAAAGGTCATCGACCTGAAACGTTGACTCTGTTTCTCTCTCTCCACCGATGCTGCCTGACCTGCTGAGCATGTCCAGCATTTTCTGTTTTTATTTCAGATTTCCAGCATCCGCAGTATTTTGCTTTTGTTCTGCAGAATGGGTGTCTCTTCCGGTCTGACAAGGCTCGGCACTTTGGAGGAGAACAGCAGGACCTAGGAAGTTCAAGGCCATGGTCAGTAGTGCCCAGTCTGGTGTGAGTACTGCTGACATGTCACCTATTTGGACTTTGGCGTGGAATAGTACGCACGGATGTTGCTCCTCAGCAGGGGCTCGATCTCAGCCCTGTCTCAGCTCCTGGAAGTCGCCCTGCAGCCACAACGGAACATCTGTAGAAAGGCTGCTTTCAAACCCTGCCCTACTGGGTGCTCCATAGGCACTGACTCAGATCAGTCTATATACAGGAGGACTGGATTGCTGCGATAACAGGTGCTCTCTTCTGCCGCGCGCTGGCATCTATCATGACCAACAGTGGCATCAGTTGCAGAGACTTTACAGCAACATCTTATATTTTTTTTAGTGCTCTCGTGTTGGAAAATATCTCAAAGCATTTTGGGAGTGAAATTGGTCTAGGGCAGTGGCCCAAAGCGAGCGATGCCAACTCGGCATTCGTTTTGCACTCCGGCCGATATTCTTTTCCAATGAAATCCAGATGAATTTATGTACAGGAGGAAAATTAATGGGCAAATGGAAATAAATGATGAGGGTTAAGGTGGGGGACCAAAGGTCAAGGAGAAAAAAAGACTGCAAGGTAAAAAAAAAACGATTCACTATTAAGGTAGGACAAAATAAATAAATCTGAGGTCATTTAAATGACTTAATTAAGGATCTTTGCAGCTACAAGTGTAACGAGAAGCAATAAAACCTTAAACCACAACAGGGAATACAGAAAAATTAAATTAAAGAAAGAGAAACTTGCATTTCTATAGCGCCTTTCACGATCACCGGACCTCCCAAATCGCTTCACAGCCAATGAAGTGCTTTTTGAAGTGGGGTCACTGTTGTAATGTAGGAAACGCAGCAGCCAATTTGCGCACAGCAAGCTCCCACAAACAGCAATGTGATAATGATCAAGTTTTTGTCATGTTGATTGAGGGATAAATTTTGGCCAGGACACGGGGGAGAACTCCCCTGCTTTTCTTCGAAATAGTGCCATGGGATCTTTTACGTCCACCTGAGAGAGCAGACGGGGCCTCGGTTTAACGTCTCATCTGAAAGATGGCGGCACCTCCGACAGTGCGGCACTCCCTCAGCACTGCACTGGAGTGTCAGCCTAGATTTTTGAGCTCAAGTCTCATGGAGTGAGACTTGAATCCACAACCTTCTGACTCAGTAGGATGAGAATGCTACCCACTGAGCCACGGCTGCCACTGGTTTTCAGGAAGTTTTTGAGAGCAGGGATGTGGGGGGGTGGGGGGTGGGGTTCGGTGGCGGGGTTGGCGAGGTACAAGGAGTTGTGCTGGGAGCTCCAAAGGGCAGGAGTATTGTGTCTGAACAATTGGTCGCCAATGGTGCAGTGGAGGGAGTTGTGGGTTGGAGGAGGTCACCAAGGTCAGGTTGCTTTCCTGCTGAAAATCTGTGATGTCAGCTCATGTGTTGCATGTTTATGCGCTGTGTTGACAGCACGGGTGCACACGCATCGCATCCGTGATCCCAACATGGCTCATAAACATGCAGCATATGTGCTGACATCACAGATAGTAACATTTACTTATATAATGAAAAACGCACTGCCCAATTCTCCTTATGTAATCCTTTATCTGTAAATATGAAGAATGACTCTCCCTCCACTACAATCTCTGCTTTGTTGGCCCCATTTCTTTGGTCCACACCTGACCAATAGAAACATAGAAACATAGAAGATAGGAGCAGGAGTAGGCCATTCGGCCCCTCGAGCCTGCTCCGCCATTCAATGAGATCATGGCTGATCATCCAAATTCAGTACCCTAATGCTCCCCCTAAGGTCCGTGGCCATGCGGCTGTGCACCGATCGCGAGGCCCTGCTGCTACTGTTGGAAGAGATGCCGCGCAGCATATTTAAAGGGCTGGAGCAGAGAAAAAAAATTAGAGGGAACATTGGACCTGACTCCGGTCTTGGTCTCTGTTGCCTATTCTATCTGGGATCACTTCCACTAACCACTCTTCGCCCTCTAAATCTTCTATCTATCCTTAATTCTTCACATTCCTTTTGGCCACCGGTTTCCCTAACTACCAAGGAGCCACTTCATATTTTAAATAGTATAATAAATCCTGCAATCAAATCACCTAAGTGTTCACAGCTAGGAACACGGTGATGGGAGAGTTCAGGTGTTAAGTGGAGCGACTATTTGTCTAAGGGTGTCAAACTGTGAGTGCTTTCGACACATATCATTATTGTTTATATACCCTTCCTGTCCCTCTCTTATCGGCTTAAACATGAAGGTTTCTGAACAAGAAGCAATCTTCATAATACGATGGACTTTCTTTGTTAATTAAAATTAAAATGGAGCTGCCCTAATAACTCAGTGGGTAAGTGCATTGCCCAGAATGGTACTGAGCCATAGAGAGCAGCGAGGTCTCAGGTGTAATCAGTGACCTGTGCTGTGTGTCAGTCGTGGCTCAGTGGGTAGCACTCTCTAGGTGGGAGGGGCTAGGAGTGAGCAGGTGCTGCTGGTTGCCTGATTGCTGCAGGGAGTTGGAGTGAGCTTGTAAAAAGTTGTTGGTGTTTTTTTTTCAGGTTTTAGGGCCTTTTTGGCCCATAAACAGCAGCCAGATGGCTGCTGAGGGGTCCAGAGTGTCGGCCCCCTCAGAGGACAGTGTTCCCAAGATGAATTTAATCAGGGGAGAAATCTGTGGTTGGAAGGGAAAGAAAAAGGCCCAAAGATTCGGGCCGGGACCCCAGGAGGTTTGAAAAAGAAAACGCATCCAGTGGTCCAGTGCGAGGATAAGGCGATACGAGCTTGGGATATTATCCAGGCGGTACATGAGGACTGTGGCGAGGGAAGCTGTTTTGCCTGCCGACCAAAGCCGAATGTTGGGTTCGAGGTGACGGTCAGTGGCCGAGAGGAGGTGGAAAGACTTTTACTCAGTTTGAAGGTTGGTGATAAGTTCTTGGAGGTATCTCTGCTATATTCGGAAGAGGTGGTGGTCTCATTCTTAAACTAGCCAGTTTATATTGAGGACATAAGAAATAGGAGCAGGAGTAGACCAATCGGCCCCTCGAGCCTGCTCCGCCATTCAATGAGATCATGGCTGATCTGATCCAACTCAACTCTAAAGAACACAAGAAGTAGGAGCAGGACCAGGCCACTCGGCCCCTGGGCCCGCTCCGCCACCCACAGGGCCTTGACCGATCCGAACTCAAACTCATGTCCAATTTCCAGCCCGCTCCCCGTAACCCCTGATTCCCTTTACTTCTAGGAAACGGTCTATTTCTGTTTTAAATTTATTTAATGAAGTAGCTTCCACAGCTTCCTGGGGTAGCAAATTCCACAGACCCACTACCCTCTGAGTGAAAAAGTTTCTCCTCATCTCAGTTTTGAAAGAGGAGCCCCTTATTCTAAGATTATGTCCCCTAGTTCTAGTTTCACCCATCATTGGGAACATCCTCACCGCGTCCACCCGATCAAGCCCCTTCACAATCTTATATGTTTCAATAAGATCGCCTCTCATTCTTCTGAACTCCAATGAGTAGAGTCCCAATCTACTCAACCTCTCCTCGTATGTCCACCCCCTCATCCCCGGAATTAACCGAGTGAACCTTCTTTGTACTGCCTCGAGAGCAAGTATGTCTTTTCTTAAGTATGGACACCAAAACTGTATGCAGTACTCCAGGTGCGGTCTCACCAATACCCTATACAACTGCAGCAATACCTCCCTGTTTTTATATTCTATCCCCCTAGCAATAAAAGGACGATGTGCTAATCAAACAGTTGGAGTCGTGGGGCATTAAAATTTGCTGAGCAATAAAGAGGAGATACTATCCAGGAACACGGGTAGCAGATGGAACCCGTTACGTAAAGGTGCGGTTCCCAGAGGGGGTGAAGTCATTACCGTACAGCATGAAATTCAAGACAATGGACGGAGTGCCGTACTTCCGAGTACTGCATGATAACCAGGTGAAGGTTTGTTATTATTGTCTTGGACACGACCATCTTGTAAGAAACTGTCCGGACTTGTACTGTTATAACTGCGGCGAGCCTGGACACATTGCTCGGAGCTGCAAGGCGGAGAGCTGTTGGGTGTGTCACAAAGGCCCCACCCACTGTGAGTGTGAGGCAGAAGGAAGCTCTATGAGTGACGAGGAGATGGGAGAAGGAGCAGGAGGTGTGAGTGGAACGGCCGGAGGAGCGGAGCAGTCGGAGGATACAGCTGGTGAATTGAAGGAGAAAAGAGCGCAGGAAGAGGCAGAAAATTGCGGAGCAGAGAACAGGATGGAGATGGTGGAAAACACACCAAGTACAGTGGAAAAGAACAAAGACAGCAAAGGGCAGCACGGGTCGAGGGCAGAGTCGAGCCATAATACGGTTCAGCTCTCCCTAAAGAATCTGGTGTCCGCGGGGAGAGAGGAGGCAGAGCGGGGTGCGTGGCAAATGTAAGTACTCCCAAGAAAGATGGGGAGTCGGACATCACGTTGAGCAGGAGGGGGCAAGACAAGGAGAAGGTGCAAGAGGCAGGAACCTTAAAGGGGCAGCAGGATGGGAGCGATGAGACAAAGACGCCAGAAGGGAGCAATATAGGTGCGCCATTGTCCCAGAGAGAGAAGGATCAGGGAGCAAGTGTCAGTGGTGGAGATGAGGTCGAAGGGAGCGGCACTGTTGGAGAAACCGCGATAGCAGGAAGACTCTCTATGGGAGATGATGTATCTGACAGGGAACAGGATTATGTATCTGACGGGGAGCAGGCACAGAAGGTTACAGAAGAGCTTGAGAGTGAGGAATTAGAGGGGGACAGAGACATGGAAGTGGGGGGTGGGGTGGCATCATGTGGAATGGGAAAGGTTAGTGAGGGGCAGAAGGAAGGAGAAGGGGCAGCTCCTTGGCCCAAACTTAATGCAAGGAAGAGGTTGAAACAGCAGGGAAGGTTCAAACAGGAGGTGAAAAAGAGTTGGTGGCAGCAGGAAAAAGCAACAGCTGGCCGAAAAGTTGGGAAGGAGCACGAGAGGAGGGAAGGGCCAGAGATTAAATGATGGGGAGATTATCAGGCATACTTCCCTGAAGGGATAATTACAAGTCCTAGCCCTTTTCGGGCTACCCCAGATCAGGCATATTCCCCAGACGTTCACCTTCAACTAAAGTTAAAGATAGCCGATTTCTATAAGACGCTTAATTGGGTATAAAGGTCAGACTACCTCTCCCTAAAGGAAAGGAACGACGTGAAGATGTTACCGTCCTCCGGATAGCACTTTTAATAAGTTTAACTAGACTGTAACCTTCCGGATATTATGAGGGTCCGGAATACCCCCCAGAATTCTGCAACTCCTTTGAGTGTACAGAAATTGAGTTCGCGAGTTTATACAGAAATACTCTGAGACAATTCTAAAAACATATAGATTTATTAAAGAACCGACATTTAGTTAACAGCTGTTATGGCAATCGCAACTTTAACCGTTCAAAATACAAATAGTTTACATTTCTTATCAGAGATCCTTATTCTCAAATCTTAACTTCGTTACATTTCAACACTTCTACTTATTTCTTAATCCAGAATATCCACCAAAATCAAATACCTTGATTACCCGAGACTCAGAGTTGTAAACTTAGAGCGTGCCTGTGAAGTTGAGAATCGCTTGCCCTTCCAGCGACTTCTGACTTTTCATCTGAAAAGCTCTTATTTTTATACTCTCTTTTTTGTGGTATTTTCTTTGACGTATTCTGCTGATGTAAGCTAATTGTCTGTTGAATTGTTTTCTATTCTTACTGTCATTTCAACTGCCAACTCTTAGAATTCTGTCTGTACCTTTAGGTGTTTCAAAAACTTATCATTTTTATGGTTATTATCGATTTATCTATTTGATGCCATTCTTAGGAAGTCTTTCTATTGAATTTCTAAATCACCTCTGCTGTTTGTAACACAGACTCCTGTCTCCTTATGTTCCAAGTTTAATACACAAACAATGTGATTGCTTGGTGTCATCTATTGATGTAATATCTACAAAGTCTCTCTGTAGGTACCTTTTACAATTTGTAATTCAAAAACACTTCATCTAGGGTGTTCTTTGCATTTCTTATTTACTTCAATTGGTTATATTAAGAACCATGTCTCCTTGTTCTAAGTTTAACATAAAACTATTTTACGGCAGGTATTTCTTTTACTTGATGTCATTTTTTCAAAGGCACTTGGTTTTTTTAATGTTCTGTGCACCTGTTTGACGTGTTAGATTTTGACACTTTACTTGGGTCATTCCATTGTGTTGGTTCCAATGTTCAGACATAGAGGAACCTCCAGCCTGCTGTTTCAATAGGGCCATGTCTTTGTATTTACAAACATTTCCCATTTCAAAGCTTGTGATGTTTTACAGCTTTGTGTTAACAAAACATCTTATCTCAGAAGCCTGTATTTCTGTTTTACGGCTTGTGTTGTTGAGGCTTTTAGATTTTTAACCCCAGTTTGTCATGTTTTAATATTATCAAATCTGTTTGTAGGATGATGTATTTCTTGGAATATGGCTATTTCCTTCACATCCCTTCTTCGCAGCCATGATTACATTGGTCTCGATTAATGTGAATGGACTGAGGGGTGAGAGGAAATTGCAGCAGTTGTTGCGGTGTTTTAAAGGCACGGACTTGTTGTGTCTGCAAGAAACCTTTTGGGATGGGGATATCCTAGAAAGAGTTCGGGAGGTTTGGAAGGGAGAGGTGTTTGAAAGTTGTGCAAACAATAACCGTAGAGGGGTGGCAGTTTTGGTGAGTCCGTCCAGAAAAGAAAACGTTGCCTTGGTAGACAAGGACACTGAGGGGAGATTTTTACGGCTAAGGGTAAAAATGGAGGAATTTAATTGCGATCTCTTTTATATCTATGCACCGAACGACCATTGCAAGCGTGGCGAGTTTTTTCGGGGGTTATTCACCGAAGTGGCAGAGGTGGAAAATCCTTGTATAGTGGGGGATTTTAATGTATTTTTATCTCGGATGGACATTTCAGCCTGGATGACCTTTAAGGATGATAACTCCAGAGGGATGATTGTAAAAATGATGGCAAATTTAAAATTGAGAGACTTATGGAGGGACCGGAACCCCATAAAAAGGGAGTTCTCCTGAACAGGTTGGGTGGCTGATGTTTTAAAACAGAGCCGAATAGATTTTGTGTTAATGCGGAAAGGGTTAAGTTCTGAGGTGATGGAGATTTATTATAAAAAAGTATTTTTAGCGACCACTCAGCTTTGGTTATTAGAATTAGGAACAGCAGAGTTAAGATCGGTTCAGGGGTGTGGATTTTAAACAATCAATACCTGAAAGAAATTGCTTATACAGAAGGGATTTTAAATATAATAAAGAATGCTCGGAAGGAACCTTTTGTTCTTGAAAGAAAGAAGAGTTTGGTGGGACAATTTCAAATATGAGGTAAAAGTTTTTTCGGTACGTTATGGGAAAAAGAGAGCGGCAGCTAACCGGCGTCGAGAAGAGAATATAAACAGAAGGTTTACGGATGTCTGTAAAGCAGTTGACGGAGGGGATAAGGGAGCTGAGACTAAGTTCCAGGTGTTAAAGGAAGAGTGGGAATTATTGCAAGCTGAAAAATGCAAGGGGGCCATTCTCTGGGCAAAGGCTAGAGATGCATTGGAGGGCGAAAGATGCACCAGATATTTTCTAGAGCAAGTGAAGCTGCGACAGAGATTATCATTAATTGGAGAGTTGAAGGTTGGGGAGAAGATCATTACTGAAAGTGGGGAGATTTTAGAGGCGGCTAGCAGTTTTTATCAAGAGTTATATACAAGAGAAGACATTTCCAATTTGGTGATGGAGAAGGTTAGTGCTTTTATTGAAGAGGGTTTAAAGGAGGATGAGAGAAGCATGTGTGACAAAGAAGTAGGATTAGCGGAAATAAAAGTAGCAATAAGTGGAATGAAGGGGGGGAAAAGCCCAGGGTCCGATGGACTAAGTGCAGAAATTTATAAAGAATTTTTCGAGATTTTAAGTCCATTGCTCTTAGTTTTTAAGGAAGTTAAAATTGACGGGAGACTGGCCCCATCTATGAGGAGAGGTGTCATAAGCTTAGCTTATTAAAATAAAGGGGATAGAAGGGATCTGAAGAATTGGAGGCCCATCACATTATTAAATGTGGATTATAAGATCTTGGCGAGGGTTATGGCAAATTGTATGAAGGAGGTGTTGCCGCAGATAGTTTTGCCCTCTCAGTCCTATGGAGTCATAGGCCGGGACATCGCAGACTCTGTGGTCTCAATCCCAGATGCGATAGAGCTCATGGAAGAGAGTGGGAGGGAGGCTTATGTATTAAAGATAGATCAAGAGAAAGCCTTTGATAGGGTCTCTCATGAGTTTTTATTAAAGGTTTTGGAAGCATTTGGTTTCGGGGAAAATTTCATTGAGTGGATAAGGATTTTTTTATTCAAACATATTTAGCTGTGTTAAATGTAATGGTTTTTTATCCAAGTATTTTCCGATACAGAGGTCAGTGAGACAGGGTCGTCCCCTGTCCCCATTGTTGTACACATTGGTAGCAGAACCATTAGGTTACATGATGCGAAAGAAACAAGGTGTAGTTGGGATTGCGGTTCCCAGTTCCGGGCTGGTGTCGGTGATACACCAATATGCAGATGACACAACCTTAACATTGAGAAATGGGGAGTCAGTGAGGAAAGCTATGGATGTAGTGGAGGAGTATTGTAGAACTTCAGGAGCCAGAGTGAATTATAGTAAGTCCCAATGCCTGGTTGCAGGAAGGGGTAGGGGGAATGGTTGGAGGAAAGTCCCTTTAAGGTGGTGGAGGTTTTGGAAGTTCTGGGGGTGCATATGGGGTGCAAGAAAGACAGGGATGAAGTGGATCAATTAAATTGGGAACTGACGGTTATGAAAATTAAAAAGATTTTGGGAATATGGGAAAGAAGGTGGTTGAAAGTGCAAGGAAGAGCGACAGTGGTGTCCGCTCTCCTGCTATCTAAACTATGGTACTTATTGACGGTGGAGGATATTCCTGAGTGGGTGGAAAAGTCCATCCGAGAGGCTTGTGTGAGGTTTTTATGGGAAGGGAAACCAGCCTTGGTTGCTTACAATACCATCATTGGACGGAGAAATCAGGGAGGACTTAATTTCCCAGATATTGATTTGAAGAAAAAATCCTTTAGAATCAAATGGGTGAAGAGATTTCTTCAGAAGTCAAATGCAAGTTTTTGGAAGAGTTGTTTTGAGCATTTTTTTAAATGAAGTGGGATAGGAGGGCAGGGGATATTGTATATGGAATACAATAATATGTTTTTGAAATCGATTAAACCTCTCCCTAGCTTTTATAAGCGGGTTGTAGAGACTTGGGCCCAATTTTTAAAAAGTGTGCAGTTTATGCCCAAGGGTGCTGAGGAATTTTTAGAACAGCCTTTATTTTTGAACAGGTGGGTCAACATCGAAGGAGAGGTATTATTTAATCAAGCTTTTATAAAAGCCGGTACCTGTATTATATATGTGAAAGATGTATTATACGAGGTAATTCCAGGTTGGTTGCCGGAAGCGATAGTGAGGGACATGGTGTGGGAGGAGGATCAGGAGGTAGAGGAAAAAGCAATAGGGATCATGTATGAGAAGATTGTGAGGGCAATGCCACAGGATTGGATGGAAGAAATAAATGCGGAAATCTCCAAAGGAAGTAAAATGCGTCCAGCTTTTCCAAGCTTTCTGCTGGAGAAAGGGGGAGAGTTGGTCCAATTTGACAACTATCATACTCGAGATTTCTATGAGGTATTTAGAGAATGGAGATTCAAGACACCTGCCGGTCAGGAGTTTTGGCTGAGTATATGCCCACAGCTGGACTTCAACAGGATTTGGAAGGGAGTGTGGGCGAATTTTAAATGTCCAGAGTGGATTGAACTGGATTTCAAATTGGCTCATAACTGGATTTTTACCATGACGGTCTTGTGTAAGATTGGACGAGTGGAGGGGTCAACTTGCCCAGTGTGTGGGACACGGGATGAGACTCTGTCCCATTTACTGGTGTTATGTCCGCAGTTAAATGATTTTAAGTACTATGTTCGACAGTTGTGTGAAGTTTATTTGCTGGGTGGGGACCGAAGAGCGAGAATGGGAATCCCGTGAGACTCAATTTTGAGATGGGGATTGCAGGAGAGTCTGCCCGAGTCTAGCGGAGCGGCAATTAATTTAATGTTCAGTTTGGCTAGATTTGTGATTGTGCAAAGAAGGAATGCTCTGTTTTTTAAGGGGAGGAGAATCAATCTAAAAGTGTATTTTAAATATAAGCTAAAAGATCATTATAAGGCTCTGTGGATGTTTTATTCAGAAAGGAATTTAAAGATAGTATTTTACAATCAATTAATATATGTTACGGGAGACAAATTAAACTACAAGTTTTGATGTTAATATGTGGTGGAGGAATGGCTGTGCAGAGTGGCGGAATTGATTTGTATGATACAATGGAATGATTACGATGTTGTAAATGTTCTTAATGTTCAGTAAAGAATATAATAAAAATTAAAAAAAGTGGGTAGCACTCTTGTCTCTGAGTTAGAAGGTTGTGGGTTCAATAGTAGCACTCCAGAGACTTGAGTGCAAAAATGTAGGCTGGCACTCTAGTGCAGTACTGAGGGAGTGCTGCACTGTTGGAGGTGCTGTCGTTTGTATGAGAATTTAAACCGAGGCCCCGTCTGCCCTCTCAGGTGGATGTAAAAGATCCCATGGCACTATTTCGAAGAAGAGCAGGCGAGTTACCCCCGGTGTCCTGGCCAATATTTATCCCTCATTCAACATAACTAAAAAACAGATTATCTGGTCATTACCACATTGCTGTTTGTGGGAGCTTGCTGTGCACAAATTGGCTGCCGCGTTTCCTACATTACAACAGTGACTCCACTCCCAAAGTACTTCATTGGCTGTAAAGCGCGTTGGGGTGTCCTGAGGAGGTGAAAGGCGCTACAAAAATCCAAGTCTTTATGGTTTTTTGAATTAACTGATATCACCCGGGATGGTGATGGATATAACTTGGCACCAGTCCCCATAGATTAGGGGGCGGAAAAATCCGCCCAGGTTCCTGCTTGTGATCATTGTCCAGTAAACCTGTCGGAAAGTGCGTGCAGATCAATGTTGGATGAGGGCATGATGGCGCTCAATTCCGATGATCCACGCAGTCGAATAGTCTTTCCCCACAAATTATCTAGGTTAGTGCATGAAGAATGGGCCGTCGGATGAGATTCTGATGGTTGCCTAACACTTGTGGAACCGGACCTAAGTGAGGAGAAACTGGGAAGGGTAAAAGGAAACTCTGTTTCTATTAACAGGGGGAGAAATTCAGTATCGCCCCATTTGGGGCGCAATTATCGTCCGGGTGCAAAAATTAGCGCCTGGCGCTAATTATCGCCATCGACTGCAAACTTGACTTTTATCGCCCCTGGAGGTGATTGCAGCGCTAAATCAGGCGCTTCACACCTGTCTTAAGGCGTAAAGGCCGAGGAGCGAGGTGCTACCTCAGAGCGCTGGCGAAGCTCATGCGATGTCAGTCAGCAATGGAACACAGACACAATGGTGCGGGCCAGTTCTTAAAGGGGAGGGTTGATCTTGCTTTCCATCCACATCCTGCTCATTGCAGCCTTGAATCTCGGCCTGGAAAGAGCTGTACATCAAATCTGCTGGAAAGAACAATGGAGAGTACCAGGGAAAGAGCTCCGAGTGCAGCCCCCACAGTCTCTTCTAAATCGATACAAGGAAAGGCAAATCAAAATGAACCTGCAAAGTGCTGCTCAGTACCCAAAACTCCCTCACACAGCGTTGAATCTCTCCAGAAGTCAGTCTCTCTCTCTCTCTCTCTCTCTCTCTCTCTCTCTCTCAGAAAGCGTGGTTCAAAAATGTCACCAACAATAAAAGGCAGGAAGCGGTCGCCTTTAAATAGCGCTCCCCCAGTCCCTTCCTGACTGCAAAACGCTCCCCTCAACATGTCATTGCTAACGGCAGGTGGTAAGGCAGGGGGCGCCACTCAATATCCGCTCCGGGGTGATACTGGGGCGTTGCGCACTCGACTGACGTCACGATCTGCCGGCGCAGGAGATCGTGGCGGTAGTGTTTAGCGCCGCCGCAAAATGTCTAGTTAATTTTGCGAGCGGCGCAAACATGGCCACGCCCGGGCGCTAGATGATTTGCGCCCCATTAGCGCCCTCTTAAGGCGCTAACGGGAGGCGCAACCAACTGAATTTTCCCCCCACAGTGTTTAAGCCCAATAAACACAACTGTGAGATCGGAGGGCCGATTTTATAAAGGTACCCTCCTGTCCTCACCTGATTTCCATCTGGGAACACCCAATAGCAATTAGGAGAATGGACCCAACATAACATTAATTGTAATGGGTGGAAAATTGTGGGAAAGAAAGAACTTGCATTTATATAGCGCCTTTCACAACCTCAGGCCGTTCCCAAAGCGCTTTACAACCAATGAAGTACATTTGAAGTGTAGTCACTGTTGTACTGTAGGAAACCCGGCAGCCAATTTGCGCACAGCAAGCTCCCACAAGCAGCAATGTGATAATGACCAGATAATCTGTTTTTGGTGATGTTGGTTGAGGGATAAATATTGGCCAGGGCACCTGGAGAGAACTCCCCTGCTCGTCTTCGAAATAGTGCCGTGGGATATTTTACGCCCACCTGAGAGAGCAGACGGGGCCTCGGTTTTAACGTCTCATCTGAAATACGCCACCTCCGACAGTGCAGTGCTGAGGGAGCGCCGCACTGGGAGTGTTAGCCTGGATTTTGTGCTCAAGTCTCTGGACTGGGACTTGAACCCATGGGAAGGGCACTCATGATCTCTGGGTGGGCGAGGCTTTCTGCTGGGACCACGATTTCGTAAAGTCGACCCATAAAACCCATTGCTTTCATCAATACTCCTCCCCCACCCACAAAATACTTACGAGCTTTAGAAGTTTATCGGTGCTGTGGCGGACCTTATCAGCATATTACATCTGTTGCTGTCTGATGAACTTCGTTTGCCCACTATTTTAGTGGAGTCATTAAAATAAAGGGGTTCACGCCTCTTAAAACAAGATTTCAGAGGAGTGGCCGTGCCCCTCCCTAGCCCTGTAACCTCCTCCAGCCCTACAGCCCTCTGAGATCACCGCGCTCCTCCAATTCTGGCCTCTTGCGCATCCCCAATTTTCATCGCTCCACCAATGGCGGCTGTGCCTTCAGCTGCCTGAGCCACAAGCTCTGGAATTCCCTCCCTAAACCTCTCCGCCTCTCCACCTCTCTCTCCTCCTTTTAAGATGCTCCTTAAAACATACCACTCTGAACAAGGTGATTCCCATTTAAGGTGATTGGCAAAAGAACCAAAGGCGACATGAGGAAAAACTTTTTTCTTTTTACGCAGCGAGTGGTTAGGATCTGGACTGCACTGCCTGAAAGGGTGGTGGAGGCAGACTCAATCACGGCTTTCAAAAGGGAATTGGATAAGTACCTGAATGACATTTTTTTTTGCAGGGCTACGGGGAAACGGCGGGGGGAGTGGGACTAGCAGAAGTGCTCTTGCGGAATGCTGGCACGGGCTCGACGGGCCGAACGGCCTTCTTCTGTGCTGTAACCATTCTATGATTCTATGGGGGAGCAATTCATTATAGCCCAGGAGTGGGCGCTAACTTTGGAAAAATTTGAGATTTAGCACCAGGCGCTAATGAATCTCGCTGCACGCAAAGTTCAGTGTCATCGCTCAAAGAAAGGATGGGCGCGCTAAATTAAGCGCTAACGGCCTAGCTCAGTAGTGCTATACTCAAAGCGCTAACCAATATCAGGTGCAGTCTAATCGCTAATCATCATTGCCACAGGCTCTTTCCAGTTCTTAAAGGGGAGGTTCACTGATGCTGCAGAACCTCATTCTCAGCATTGCTGGTTCTGCAGCAGTCTCAGCAAGCAGCAGAAGGCCAAGGAGAAGGAACCGGACCACAGGTGTCATTATGGCAGATCTACACCCCAGGGAGAGAGCTCGCAGATTCTGCGACCAGGCGTTGGAGGCGCTGGTCTTCGCTGTGGAGAGACGGAGGGCGGTGCTGTACCCAGCAAGTGGCAGGAGTGCCCTCGCCGCAAGTCTTCCGCGCCATGTGGAGGGAGGTTGCCCAGCAGGTCTCGGGCAGCACTGTGGTCCCCAGGACCCACACACAGTGCAGGAAGAAATTCAACAACCTCAGTCGGGTGGTCAGGGTGAGTCAATGCTTCAACAAATGCTACAGATCACCATCTGAACCTCAGTCTGCACACACTGCCCAAAGCACCACCCCCCCAGCACTCACCCACCAACAATCTCCACCTACCAACACTCACACCCACATCTCACACCTTGCACACGATGACAGCTATTCAACTATGGCAGGCACATCACCCAAACACATTGCTCCACACTCACTCACACACTTTCCTTTCTCTTACAGGCCAAGGTCGCTCACAACAGGAGGGGGCAGGAGTGCACAGGCGGGCGACAACCTGACACCCAACCACTGTCTGAGCTGAGGAAAGAGTGCTGCAGATTATTGGGCGTCAGGTGGTGGGCGCCATGGCCACCGGCGACGTTGACCCCCTTGGGAACAACAACGGTATGTTCATCCCTACTCCTTCTTCCCCCTCACCCCACAAGCCTTTCGCACTTTCCAGCTAATCATGCTGTATGCATGCCTTTCTCCCTTCCTGCACCCCCACTCCTCACCTTACCCCGACTCTTGTGCCTTTATGCTTTCAGATAACGAGCAAACAACTGAACAGCCTGTCCCTGAGGGTACCGTAGAGAGCGAGGTGGGAGAAGAGGAGGAGGAAGAACACACCGCGTCACTGCATCTCTCACCCGCAGGCACCAGCTCAGATACTGGCACTACGCGTTCTTTAGAGGCTGGTATAGTAGCGGGATCTACACAGGGTGAGGCACCGGGAACGAGCAGGCTGCAGCAAGGCCAGGGGGAAAGGGTAGCTCGGGGGTCAGCTCCCCGGAGGACGAGTTCACGTGCGAGTTCTGCTGCACAGGACACAGATGAGGACCTTGATGGGGAGGCCTTTAGAAGAAGGGTGATGGACATGCACACAAAGATGATAGCTGCAACGGCAAGGGTGCCCGAAAGGCTGTTGGCAATGGTAAGGAGCGTGGAGAAGTCCGCCTCCAACATTTGCACAGGAGCTCTGCGCACACCATGGAGCCCATCATTTGCAGTCTGCAAAGGATGATGGACTCCCTGAGACACCATGGGGACCCAGACCTGATGACGCGTGTGATGGGCGATGTCGCAGCTTCCATTGCAGAACAGGCGGGAGCCTCGCATCGTCTTAGTGCTGTCATGCAGTCTATGCTTGGTGGCATCCAATCTCATGCCGTCTCAGCTGGATGCCACGCAAGCTCTGACTGCTGCCATCATTGCTGGGTCCACCACAGTCCACCGGGGATCTCATGGTGTCGCAGCAGGCCAGCAATCTGTGCTCCAGCAGATTGCTAGGGATGCTGAGGAGCTGCCCCGGGGGAGTGGGAGTGGGTCAGTGGAGCAGGAAGCTGCTGTCCTCTCTCAGGATGACAGCATCCCTGCTCCCACCACTGCCACTCCGCCATTGCCCTTGTCGCTGCCTGTCATCCAGTCAGCCCAGACTGCCACCGTCCATCCTGAGGTGGTGCAGTTTACAGCTGGGCCTTCTAGGCCCAGAGCTGGTCGAGGGCGTCCTGCAAGGCCATCTGAAGTCACCCGCACGGACACTCAGCAGCCTTCCACCAGCTGTGCTGCAGCCACTGGGGAGACACTACGTAGGAGCACTAGAGTAGGCAAAGGCACAGTAACGAGAGGCACTAAGGGATTGCACAAGGGTGATTAGTTAATATTGTTGTTGTAAATATGTGTTCATTGATTATTGACAAATTTATTAATTGGCTTTGGATGATTTTGTAGAGTCTTTCATTTCAGCTTTGCGCTGTGATATGGCGTGTGACATGGATGAAATGATGGGGATGTGGTGAGCAACGGGGATCTGGGGTTTAATTCATTTGAACCGGAGTATGAGAAGGCGATTACGTACCTGTGCCACCGCCACCACCACCACCTCCTCCTCCTCCTCCTCCTCGTGGTCTGCTACATGTTCCATAACTTGGCCATCATGAGGGCCCAGCCTTTGCCACCAGGGATTGCGGGACCGCAGGAGCAGAAGGCTCGAGGTCTGGTTGCAGGAGGTGGCAGAGTTCGGTGACCACATCCTTGCTGAAGCGGAGCCTTCTAATACACTGCTCCTCGCTTAATTGGAGGTCGGAGAAGTGCTCTCGGAATACCCTCGGAGGGTAAGGCCTCCTGTTGAGAGCCCTGATGGCCCTCCTCCTCCCCTGGCCACATCTTGCAATCTTTCTCGCTGCCTCTGCAGTAGATCCTTGAGGGCGAGGTCGACTGCCAGTACAGCCCCCATTAATGTAACGATGTGTCGCACTTTGAAATTTTGTCAGACTAAGTGTAACAAATTTGTAGTAGCCACAACACTCCTGATACTAAAGAACCTTTAAATGACTGAATGAAACTCTTGCACAATCGCAAACTGACGAGGGAGCAATTTAACAGCACTAACCTGACAGCCACTACTGATCCCTGTAAAAAATCCCCCCTGAAGCCACCATCCGCCTGTTTCACGCTTCCTCTTTCTGTCGTTGTCGCGGCGAAGCGCTAAGTCAGGGGGCGATAATCAATTTGGCAGATCGGGCGCTCAGTGAGCATTGCCCCATTAGCGCCCCCGCCAGGTGCTAACAGGAGGCGCTAACCAACTGAATTTCTCCCCCGATGATTCACGGGGGCGATTTTGCCAGCCCTGGGGAGGCGGGTATGGAGGCAGGACTGCTGGGAAGATGGCAGAATTTGGGGGCGGGTGCCCAACCCGCTCCCAAGCCATCTTCCTAGGAGGCAGGTAGCCGTCCCACGCCGGGTCCCATCTCTTGGAGGCGGGAAGGGATTAAAGCCAATTAACTGCCTGTTAACAGGCAGAAAATAGGATTATCCCCTTTTTGCCCTCACAAGTGCGGGCTTCCTGAAGGCCTCCAAAACCCGCCAGCTCAGCGAGGCGAGTACTGGGTCTGCGGGGGTCGGGGGTCGGGGGGGGTGCAAAAGTGTGGTGTGAAGGTAAGTGATGGGTGCAAGAGTGTAGAGGTGAGTATCTGAGGTAAGTGCAAAGTGTTAGTAAAAGTGTACTTACCTTTGTTTCTTCCTGCAGGCTTCAATCGGTGTGTATGTGGAGAGTCTCGGACCACCGTGTTGCAGATGACAGATGGCCGTTGCATTCTCAGATGCAACAACCATCTCATTTCTGTAAAAGAAAGAAGTTTGATGAGGTCTTGAATTCAAGACCTCATCAAACTACAGAGAATGTCAGTGTTTGACAGCTTCACAGAGCTGTCAAACGATGACAATTCATCTGTCAAAAAGGGGCGGGCTTAACAAGGTCAATCAAGGGAAAATAGCGTGGGTTGGCCACAAATCGATGGAGGCGGGATATCGACCCGCCAAGCAGCAGTCCCGCCTCCAACGCGGCCCCATTAACAAAATCGCCCCCTAAGCTTTTGGCCACCTGTACTAATATCGCCTTATGTGGCTCAGTGTCAATTTTTTTTGATAACGATCTTGTGAAGCGCCTTGTGACGTTTTACTATGTTAAAGGCGCTATATAAATACAAGTTGTTGTTGAATGCGCTAAAGGATCGTACGCTATTACCACACAGTGCAACTTTACCCAATTAAACTTTTCTTCAACTTAACAGGTTTTCAGACCTTGTTTTCCCCCCAAGTACATCACGTTATATCGGTCCCTAGTCAGGCCAGTCTCCTTTACAATTGAATGTATGCGATCAGCAATCCTTTGATTGTATAATGAAAGTACAGTGGATGGGTGTAAATCTGAACTGCTAGCAAGATACCCTTTGTCTCTGATTTTAAGGTTAATTGGAGTCAAAGCTCTGAATAAATATATCCCAAAATTACAGCAATCAATGCAGTACATTAAAACTTTCCAATGCTCTTCAATTTGTCAACGCGAAATGCAGATGACCTCAGATTGTATTTATAGCGATTTCAGCGAGCTTTTTAATTCGAACAAATGGATACGAAGTGGTAAACGGCAAGCCCAGGACTGATGGCAGGAAGGACTTCACGTAGAGTTGATCAGTGACTGGGATGGTGTCCGAGTGGGTTGGTCGTGGGGTGGGTAGTGTGGCGGTTGGCAAAAAAAAACTCGGGTGCTTGTTTTTCACGCCTTTCAGTCCCACGCTAGGGACGTCGGCTCCCGGGTCTGGAGTGGCCGACAGCCGGCGGCAACGCTAACGTAAACTCGCCAAGTTTGCCCATCCCGATGGCGGACTGTTATGCCCACGACTGTGTCTTCCCGATCATGCGCCTTCGCCAATCCGTGACGTTTACTTTTGGTACTTTTGCCACCAGTTTGTTACAAGGCATCCCAAGCCCTGAAGCGGCACCACAAAAAAACAATATAAGAACAGCTTAAATGCAAGAGGCAGGTAGGTGCTGTGACGGGGGGTCACTGTCGGATTATATGGAAGGATGTGTTAACTGGACTGAATGGCTTCATTCAACTGGCACTGTCTGTAACATGTTTCTAGTCGCTTTGCTCAATGGAAATGGAGTGTGAACTTTCACCTGGCCTGGTTACAGCTAAATCAGTCTGCCATTGACAGGTGAACCATGGGAACAGGAGGAGACCATTCAGCCCCTCGGGCCTGCTCCGCCATTCAGTTAGATCATGACTGATCCGCACCTCCACTCCATTTACCCGCCTTAACTCCCTTGACACCTATACCTAACTAAAAATCTATCGATCTCAGTCTTGACAGCTCCAACTGTCCGAGCATCCCTTTGGGGAAGGGAATTCCAGGTTTCTACTACCCTTTGTGTGGGGAAAAAAGTGCTTCCTGATTTCCCTCCTAAGTGGCCTGGCTCTAATTTTAAGATAGTGTCCCCTCATTCTTGATTCCCACAACAGAAGAAATAACTTCTCTGTATTTACCCTATCAATTCTTTTTAACATTTTAAACACCTCGATCAGATCACCCCCTCAATCTTCTAAACTCAAGGCAATACAAGCCCTCTGAATTTAACCCTCCAAGCTAGGAGGAGAAGAATAGAGTTCTACCAGGACAAGGTAAGGTGAGGAAGAAACAAAGCATAACTAGACTGCCATCATTACATAGGATTACATCGGATATACGGCACAGAAGCAGGCCATTCGGCCCAACCAGTCCATGCCGGCGTTTATGCTCCACTCGAGCCTCCTCCTGTCTTTCCTCATCTAAATCTATCAGCATAACCCTCTATTCCCTTCTCCCTCATATGCTTGTCTAGCCTCCCCTTAAATGCATCTATACTTTTAGCTTCAACCACTCCCTGTGGTAGCGAGTTCCACATTCTCACCACTCTCTGGGTAAAGAAGTTTCTTCTGAATTCCCTACTGGATTTCTTGGTAACTATCTTATATTGATGGCCTCTAGTTATGCTCTTCCCCACAAGTGGAAACATTCTCTCTGTATCCACTCTATCAAAATTTTTCATAATTTTAAAGACCTCTATTAGCCTTTTTTCAGGAGAAAAGAGACCCAGCCTGTTCATCCTTTCCTGATATGTATACCCTCGCATTTCTGGTATCATCCTTGTAAATCTTCTCTGCACCCTCTCCAGTGCCTCATAATGGAAGAGCTAAAAATAGGATCCAATTGAGGAATTACAAAGCAAGGAGAATTATATGCGGAATTTGGGGAATAAAAGAAAAACATTTTAAATGGGAAATACATTTATCAAGGGAGGCAGTACCTTTCTGAAATTAATGTCCACTTTCTGACTACATGTACAGCGCAGAATATAAACATTATACAGGTTCCTGATCTTGGAAGTTGAGAAACTCAAATTGCATAGAGTTACATAGAATTTACAGCACAGAAACAGGCCATTTGGTCCTCGGTTCCGAGGGACTGCCTAAGAGAAGAAGAGTTTATGCTCCACACGGGCCTCCTCCCACCTCTCTTAATCTAACTTTATCAGCATAACATTCTATTCCTATGTGTTTATCTAACTTCCCCTTAAATGCATCTCTGCTATTCACCTCAACCACTCCCTGTGGCAGCGAGTTTCACATTCTCACCACTCTCTGGGTGAAGAGGTTTCTTCTGAATTCCCTATTGGATTTCTTAGTGACTATCTTATATTTATGGCCCCTAGTTTTGGTCTCCCACACAAGTGGAAACGCCTTCTCCACGTCTACTCTATCAAACCCTTTCGTAATCTTGAAGACCTCTATCAGGTCACTCTTCAGCCTTCTCCTTTCTAGAGAAAAGAGGCCCAGCCTGTTCAATCTTTTCTGATAGATATAACCTCTCAGTACTTGTAATTTTTTTTACACCTTCTCCAGTGCCTCTATATACTCTTTATAATATGGAGACCAGAAGTGTACATAGTACTCTAAGGGGGAAAAATTGGGTGGCGCCCATTTTGGGGCGCTAATGTTGCCGGGGCGCTAATTTTAAGTTAGCCCCCCCGCCGTAAATTCAGTCGTAGCGCCCCAAGCAGGAGGTGGGGCGCTACTGGAAGCACTCCACCTCCTGCTTGGGGCACTATTACTGAATATTGCTGTGCTATGTGCAACAGTGCCACGCGTAGCGGCACATAGCGCCGCGGTATTACAGGCCTCCCTCCCCTGATTAAAGGGGAGGGGCCTAGCGCTTCGTGCACCGGGGCCCTGCTGGACCACCGGGGAGCGGGGTGCCGTGAAAACAGCCTGGCGCTCGAGAGGAGCGCCGGCCTGAGCGATCGCGGCCGGCAAACCTACATACAAAAGCGAAAGGGGGCAGGTGCTGGCAGTCGGCCAAAATAAAAATGGCCGCCCGACACCTGCCCTTTAACTTGCGCCGCCGCCGCTGCCAAACCGCCCCCCTGATCCTGTCGCACATATCGTGCGGCGATAGGTCGGGGGGCGCAAGGAAAGTTTCCCGCCGGTGTGCTGCGCACAGCGATAGCAGCGCGGGGCGCTACCGGTTACCGCCGCCACTAACCTCCCGCTGAATTTTGATACTGCTCGATTACATCTCTGACATCGTAATGCTTTCTGGCTTGCTGAAATTTCTTCTTTGCTACGAAATACTGCGCAAAGCGGGCGCCAACGAGAGGCGCGAACCAACCCAATTTTTCCCCCTAAGTGTGGTCTAACCCAGGTTCTATACAAGTTTAACACAACTTCTCTGCTTTTCAATTTAATCCGTCTAGAAATGAACCCCAGTGCCTTATTTGCTTTTTAAAGCCCTTATTAACCTGCGTCGCTACTGTTGGTCATTTGTGTATTTGTACCCCTCGATACCTTTGCTCCTCTATCCCATTTAGACCTTTATTTTCCAAGAAGAGCGTGGCCTCCTTATTCGCCCTACCAAAATGCACCACCTCGCACTTGGCTCTATTGAAATTCATTTGCCATTTATACGTCCATTCTGCAAGTTTATTGATGTCTTTATGTATTTTGGTGCAGTCTTCCTCAGTATTAACTATACCCTCCCCCCACCCCCCACCCTTTGCTGCATGTCTTTGAAGCAATATCGAGTTCAACAATTTTAGATCATAACCTCAGCCCCTATCACATTTATATTTTATTTTTTCATCCACCCTTTTGTTTCCCCAGAAGCTGGCAGCTGTCCTTCATTCTGCCAGTGCATTTCACACTTCATTTAGCCTCAACCTGTCACATGAACACCTCCTCTTGCCTTGATCATCACTTAATGTCTCTCAATGTCTCTTAATCTCTCCTTTTGTTCTTTCATCCCCTCCCCCTTTTCCCAGCTTTATCCTTGCTTTAAATCTATTTCATTTCCTGCTTTTTCCAGTTCTGACGAAAGGTCTTCGACCTGAAACGTTAACTCTGTTTCTCTCTCTCTCCACGGATGCTGCCTGGCCTGCTGAGTTTTTCCAGCGTTTTCTGTTGTTATCACCGGAGAACATGCTGGTTTCCTTTTTCAGGTTGGATGCAACAACATTCTTCAGTGTCGCAACGTGATAATGAAAGGAAAACCCGTGCACACCTTCTCTAACAGGAAAGGAGCTTCTTTTTTGGCTCAATTCAATCCGAAGGATATTATTTCTTTTTTTGGGGGGGGGTCGGGGTTGGGGTGGTGTACACAGAAGCATCCTAAACAGGTTAAAGGAAGAAAGGCAGACTTGCATTTCTATAGGCACCTTTTACGACCTCAGGACGTCCCAAATTGCTTTACAGCCAATGAAGCACTTTTTTGAAGTGTAGTCACTGTTGTAATGTGGGAAACGCAGCAGCCAATTTTCGCACAGCAAGCTCCCACAAACAGCAATGTGATAACGACCAGATAATCCGTCTTTAGTGATGTTGATTGAGGAATAAATATTGGCCCGTGCTTTATTTCGAATAGTCCTGTCGGATCTTTTACGTCCACCCGAGAGGGAAGATGCGGCCTTGGTGTAACGTCTCATCCGAGAGATTCACAACCCTCTGCGTGAAGAAATTTCCCCTCATCTCAGTCCTAAATGGTCCGGCCCCTTTTCCTGAGACTGTGACCCCTGGTTCGAGATGCTCCATCTGGGGGAAACAGCCTCTCAGCAAAAGTTCAGAAAATATGTGCTAAGGTTACCAGTTCTAAATGGTTAAAATTCCTCACCTTTGTAAAGCAGAATGAAATGTTGGACTAGGCATTTGTTAAAGAACTGCAGAGCAACGAATGTTTCTTTAATGGGTTTTAGTCAAATCTGAATTTATGACCAGCAGTAAAGCACTTCTAATAGTTTGGCAGGACGCTGGAGACCCAATTTAACACTTGGCTGAGCTAAGACATAATCCACCTTTTACAATTATTCTAAAATCTTTATTTACCATTGTTCTTCCTTGCCACGGATGGATCAACTTTTTCTGGTACACAAATATATTTTGATTTTCTTGTCCCTTTCTGGGCAAAAGCTAAATGGGTTTAAAGTGCTCCTTCGGGGCATTGGTGCTACGAGCAATGGTTACAAACTGTGCGATTAATTAAGCTTGACTGCTCTTCAAATGCACGCTGCACTCCTTGAAGTTGCCTCACTCTGTTTTTTAAAAAAAACCCAAAGAAGATGTCCCACTGGGTGTGTATTGGAATACAAGAGTTGGGGGAAGGACCAGACTCGAAAAGGCGGGAACCAGACAAAGAAGGGTGATTTAAAAGATGCGGAGATGCCGATGTTGGACTGGGGTGGACAAAAATGAGAAGTCGCACAACACCAGGTTATAGTCCAACAGTTTTATTTGAAATCACGAGCTTTCGGAGCGCTGCTCCTTCGTCAGGTAAAGTGAAGGAATACAAATCAGCAAAGCATATATAGACAGAGAACAATGTGTAGCGTACAATGTCAGACGACTACAGTAAATCTTACTGACTGCCCTCCATCACACCTCGGCAGAGATACAATCAGGTCAGTCGGTTGCACAGGGAAGTCCATCGTCAACTTGTCCGACCACACCCTTCAACCAGACAAAATCGAAGTTCTCGCCCGAGGGCTCAAGTTCTGCCCCACCACCAAAATGGACCCCATCGGTCTCGCGGCAGACACAGAGGAATTCATCAGGAGAATGAAGATCCGGGAATACTTCCACAAATCCCAAGATGTCAGCAACAAACCCAATGAGACAATCAATGATCCGGAACAGCAGACAGAGGGAACCGCAGTGCAGCAACCGAAGAAGAAAGAGTCAAATTGGACCCCTCCGGAGGGTCGCTGCCCTAAGCTTGACATGTATGCTCAAGCTGTCAGGAGATGCATCAACGCCAGATTCATCAGCTGCACTCACAAGACAGTCCAGAATGTCACCCGAGCACAACGCAACGCCATCCACGCTCTCAAGACCAACCGCAACATCGTCATCAAACCAGCGGACAAAGGAGGAGCCATCGTCATACAGAACAGAATGGACTATTGCAAAGAAGCATACCAACAACTGGACAACCAGGAACACTACAGACAGTTACCCGCAGATCTGACCAAAGAACACACCCGCCAACTCTAGACTGATCAAGACCTTCGATCCAGACCTTCAAAGCATCCTACGCGCTCTCATCCCACGTACTCCCCGCGTGGGAGACTTCTACTGCCTCCCAAAGATACACAAAGCCAACACACCCGGACGTCCTATCGTATCAGGCAACGGAACCCTGTGTGAGAACCTCTCTGGGTACATCGAGGGCATCCTGAAACCCATCGTACAGGGAACCCCCAGCTTCTGTCGTGACACTACAGACTTCTTACAGAAACTCAGCACCCATGGACCAGTTGAACCAGAAACACTCCTCGCCACGATGGACGTATCGGCACTCTACACCAGTATCCCCCACGATGACGGCATCGCTGCGACAGCCTCAGTACTCAACACCAACAACAGCCAATCTCCAGACGCCATCCTACAACTCATCTGCTTCATCCTTGACCACAATGTCTTCACCTTCGACAACCAGTTTTTTACCCAAACACACGGAACAGCCATGGGGACCAAATTCGCACCCCAATACGCCAACATCTTCATGTACAAGTTCAAGCAAGACTTCTTTGCTGCTCAGGACCTCCAACCAACGCTGCACACCAGATACATCGACGACATTTTCTTCCTTTGGACCCACGGCGAAGGATCACTGAAAGGACTACACGATAACATCAACAGGTTCCATCCCACCATCAAACTCACCATGGACTACTCCTCCGAATCGGTTTCATTCTTGGACACACGAATCTCCATCAAAGACGAACACCTCAGCACTTCACTCTACCGCAAGCCCACAGACAACCTCACGATGCTCCACTTCTCCAGCTTCCATCCTAACCACGTTAAAGAAGCCATCCCCTATGGACAAGCCCTGCGAATACATAGGATCTGCTCAGACGAGGAGGAACGCGATGGACACCTACGGACGCTGAAAGACGCCCTCGTAAGAACGGGATATGACGCTCGACTCATCGATCGACAGTTCCGACGGGCCACAGCGAAAAATCGCATAGACCTCCTCAGAAGGCGAACACGGGACACAACCAACAGAGTACCCTACGTCATCCAGTATTTCCCCGGAGCGGAGAAACTACGCCATGTTCTTCGCAGCCTTCAACATGTCATCGATGATGACGAACACCTCGCTAAGGCCATCCCCACGCCTCCACTACTCGCCTTCAAGCAGCCGCCTAACCTCAAAAGTACCATCGTTCGCAGCAAATTACCCAGCTGTCAGGAGAACAGCAACCATGACACCACACAACCCTGCCATGGCAACCTCTGCAAGACATGCCAGATCATCAACACAGATACCATCATCACACGTGAGGACACTACCCACCAGGTACATGGTACATACTCATGTGACTCGGCCAACGTTGTCTACCTGATACGTTGCAGGAAAGGATGCACCGCAGCATGGTACAGTGGCGAGACCATGCAGACACTGCGACAACATATGAACGGACACCGCGCAACAATCGCCAGGCAGGATTGTTACCTCCCAGTCGGGGAACACTTCAGCAGTCAAGGACATTCAGCCTCGGATCTGCGGGTAAGCGTTCTCCAAGGCGGCCTTCGAGACACACGACAATGCAAAATCATCGAGCAGAAACTGATAGCCAAGTTCCACACCCATGAGGACGGCCTCAACCGGGATCTTGGTTTCATGTCACGCTACATGACGTAGAGTCATCCAGACTCAAGTCGTCGTTGGCTTGTTCACAGATGTGATTTCCAATTAAAAAAAAAAGTAAAAAGCTTAACCATACAGACTGCAGCATTTGACACGCTGGACCCCCTGTGACCCCACCTCATTGTCTTAGCTGTATTTTGCTGTGTCTTTGATGTAATGCCTTCCTGACTGGCCTGATTGTATCTCTGCCGAGGTGTGATGGAGGGCAGTCAGTAAGATTTACTGTAAAGTCGTCTGACATTGTACGCTACACATTGTTCTCTGTCTATATATGCTTTGCTGATTTGTATTCCTTCACTTACCTGACGAAGGAGCAGCGCTCCGAAAGCTCGTGATTTCAAATAAAACTGTTGGACTATAACCTGGTGTTGTGTGACTTCTGATTTAAAAGACATCACTGCAATACACAGACCTGAATGAACTTTTAGGGTATACAGAGAAGGCAGCTTTGGCCATTCTCTCTCTCTCGCTTGCTACCAAGAACCGAGCACTCCGTCCGAGACGGAGAGAAGAAACCACCACGAGCGACAAGAGCCTCGCCTTGCTCTTCGACTGTAGGAACGAACCTCGAAACTGGGACTTGGATACTGCATCGGCGATACGGAACCAGGAGACACGTTCTACACAGGGGAGCAGCGAGCAAGAAAACGGACAATCGGGGTGAGCATTGTCCAAGCCCACGCATCCTTAAGACCACCGGTACTGTGTGAGGGGGTGTTGTGTGTCCCAACCAATCCAGAGAGGTTTAGTGGGGAGGTTCTGTGTGTATTATATAGTGTATGTTCCGGGGTTTGTGGGACAAGTCCGTGTTATACTCTGTATAGCAACACAGTGTGATTTTAGGCGTCTTAATATGAGACGGGGGCCTGTTCGACGGGCCAAGTTGTATTGTTGGACTGTTTGTTTTACGCCACCAGGCATTTTACGTACTGGAGGTGGGTGTGTGTGTTAACCTCATTAAACACCGTACGGTTGAGTCCGTAAAGCTTGTCTGTGTTTCCAATCCTGTTCACCGTAATTCCTGTCGTCTAGAACTAAGTAGGAGGGGTGATTCGAACCACCAAGGCAAACCACCTACAGCCGTGGCTCAGTGGGTTGCACTCTCGCCTCTGAATCAGAAGGTTGTGGGTTCAAGTCCCACTCCGGAGATTTTGAGCACATAAGTTAAGTGGACATTTCAGTGCAGTACTGAGGGAGTGCTGCACTGTCGGAGGTTTCTTAGTAAATTAAAGAAAAATTATATTCAAAAGCTTTGAAAACATGCCTATTAGTGCCCTTGCGCCTTAAAAAAAAAATAGAGCTTAATTTTTGGAGCCTCCTCGAAGGCCCCGCAAATGGGCACAATTAGCGGAAACCCCCAATGGTGATTAGTTCGATCCGGCGGCGCTGCCAGTTTTGTGGGCGGGGCCGGCTTCTACTTTGATGTTTTTTTAAATGAGCGCAAAAGATCACGGAAACCTGAGTTGCGCGGAACGTAACTTGCGCTTAAAATTCTGCAATCGTTTGCGCTGGCTTGGCCGATTTCGGGCGAATTGTGCTGAGAAAACCAAAGCAACCGAGCCGGAACTCCAGGCCATAATGTTTCTTTTTATTGCTCCGATGATTTGTCTCCCGGGTTTTTTTTTGCTCCCACCAGTGTCCTGGAGATTAATCTTCAATTCCTGGAGACTCCAGGACAATCCTGGAGGGTTGGCGACCCAACTGGACAGCGAGCTTTTACGATTCGTTCGACTCCCTCAACTCTCTTTACTCACGCTCAATGCAAAAAAAAATAGACCTTCCAGGGGCAAACCCCTGTTCCCATAAACTGAAACTTTAACCTTAAGCCTATCACAGAGCACTACCTACCCCTCTGCCATTGGATTATTCACTATCCATTCATAATCCCCAGCCCGGCATGAGGTTGAAAAGGTCATCCGACAACTGAAGAACAACAAGGCCTCAGGAGCAGACGGAATCCCCGCAGAGGCGCTAAAACATGGTGGAGAAGCACTATTGGTGCGAATACATGAACTCATTTCTCTTATTTGGAAGGAGATCTCAGAGACACTGTAATCGTGACCATCTTCAAGAAAGGTGACAAGTCCGATTGCGGTAATTACAGGGGAGTTTCCCTGATGTCTGCCACAGGGAAAGTCATCGCAAGAATCCTCCTCAATTGCCTTGTGCCAGTGGCTGAAGAGCTCCTCACAGTCGCAATGCGGATTCCGCCCACTAAGGGGCACAATGGACATGATCTTCACCGCGTGTCAACTACAGGAGAAATCTCTTAGGCCGTCCCTCGGAACTAAGGATGACTTGCTTCCACATTAAAAATGAGTTCTCAGGTGACTGATGAGTTCAATGCAGGACCTACAGTCTCTGTCACAGGTGGGGCAGAGGGTGGTTGAAGGGGCGAGTGGGTGGGGTGCTTGGGTTGACATGCGCTGCTTGCGCTTGGCTTACGCTTGCTCCCGGCGAAGAGACTCGAGGT
Organism: Squalus acanthias; assembly: GCA_030390025.1. NCBI lineage: Eukaryota > Metazoa > Chordata > Chondrichthyes > Squaliformes > Squalidae > Squalus > Squalus acanthias. Next base: position 90,815,014 of record CM059437.1, on the reverse strand, counting down.
GTTCGGCGCCTTCCCGGATGCTTCTCCTCCACTTTGTGCGGTCTTGGGCCAGGGATTCCCAGGTGTCGGTGGGGATGTTACACTTTTTCAAGGAGGCTTTGAGGGTGTCCTTGAAGCATTTCCTCTGCCCACCTGGGGCTCTCTTGCTGTGTCGGAGCTCTGAGTAGAGCACTTGTTTTGGGAGTCTCGCATTGGGCATGTGGACGATGTGACCCGTCCATCGGAGCTGATCAAGTGTGGTCAAAGCTTCGATGCTGGGGATGTTGGCCTGAGCGAGAACACTGATGTTGGTGCGCCTATCCTGCCAATGCATTTGCAGGATCTTGTGGAGGCAGCGTTGGTGGTACCTCTCCAGTGCTTTGAGGCATACAGGAGGGCGGGTATCACTACTGCTCTGTAGACCATGAGCTTGGTGCCGGGTTTGAGGTCCTGGTCTTCAAACACTCTCTTCCTCAGGCGACCAAAGGCTGCACTGGCACACTGAAGGCGGTGTTGGACTTCGTCATCGACGTCTGCCCTTGTTGACAGTAGGCTCCCGAGGTATGGAAAGTGGTTCCTTTGTGAGGTCAAAGAAGGCCATGTACAGCGGTTGGTGCTGTTCCCTGCATTTCTCTTGGCTTCCGCTTGCTCCCGGCAAAGAGACTCGAGGTGTGCGGTGCCTTCCCGGAAGCTTCCCATCATCAACATCTTCACCGAAGTGTACAAGAGCATGGGCCTTACACTAAACATCCGTAAGACAAAGGTCCTCTTCCAACCTGCCCCCGCCACACAGTACTGCCCCCCGATTATCAAAATCCATGACGAGGCCTTGGACAACGTGGACCACTTTCCATACCTCGGGAGCCTACTGTCAACAAGGGCAGACGTCGATGACGAAGTCCAACACCGCCTTCAGTGTGCCAGTGCAGCCTTCGGTCACCTGAGGAAGAGAGTGTTTGAAGACCAGGACCTCAAACCTGGCACCAAGCTCATGGTCTATAGAGCAGTAGTGCTACCCGCCCTCGTGTATGCTTCAGAGACATGGACCATGTACAGCAGGCACCTCAAAGCACTGGAGAGGTACCACCAACTCTGCCTCCGCAAGATCCTGCAAATCCATTGACAGGATAGGCGCACCAACGTCAGTGTTCTCGCTCAGGCCAACATCCCCAGCATCGAAGCTCTGACCACGCTTGATCAGCTCCGATGGACGGGCCACATCATCCGTGTGCCCGATACGAGACTCCGAAAACAAGTGCTCTACTCGGAGCTCCGATATGGCAAGTGAGCCCCAGGTGGGCAGAGGAAAGGCTTCAAGGACACCCTCAAAGCATCCTTGAAAAAATGCAACATCCTCACCGACACCTGGGAATCCCTGGCCCAAAACTGCACAAAGTGGAGAAGAAGCATCTGGGAAGGCGCCGAACACCTCGAGTCTCTTCGCCGGGAGCAAGCGGAAGCCAAGCGCAAACAACGCAAGGAGCGCACGTCGACCCAAGCACCCCACCCACCCGCCCCTTCAACCACCGTCTGCCCCACCTGTGACAGAGACTGTAGGTCCCGCATTGGACTCATCAGTCACCTGAGAACTCACTTTCATTGGGGAAGCAAGTCATCCTCGGTTCCGAGGGACTGCCTATGAAGAAGATTCACTTAAGTGGTGTAGGATGCCATCAGATGCTCCTGATCTCTCCAGCAAGTGGAAAAACACCACATCGAGAGATCATGGGACAGATTTCCCTTGCCCCTCTCCTTGTCACGATCTCGCCCTGTCCTCCACCCCTTAGCCCTGTTCCAATACCCCCTGCCGGGACTTATCAGAAGTCCCACTCCGGAGACTTGAGCACACAATCTAGGCAGGCACTCCAGCGACTTAAAAGAGATGATTTTCTGGCCATTATCTCATTGTTGTTTGCGGCAGCAAATTAGCTGCCGTGTTTCCTACAGTACCACAGTGAGTGCACTTCAAAAGTACCTCATTGGTTGTAAAGCGCTTTGGGACGTGCGGAGTTTGTGAAAGGCGCTGTAGAAATGCAAGTCTTTCTTTTTAACAGAGAGCCACTTCCGTTGATTCTCAGGCCTCTCGGTTCCAGTTCTCGGCTTCATTTCTAGGGCCATGTGTTTGTACTTAACACAGTCTCTTAGTAAGTTTTGCATATATTTATAAATTTGGCAGTATGTTATACATATTTTTTCCAATTCTGTTAGGTCTGGGCATAAGCCTATTTGCAGCTTCATTAAGGAATTGGCACTGATTGTACTCACAGCATGGATGCATGAAATATTACATGGCTCGAGGACAAGATTGGCAGAGGTCTGGGAACAAGTTGCCCGACTGTCCTCCAGGTTGATGAATCATACATGGATCAGGAGACCGAAAGAGAGAGAATAAAAAAGAAAATAAAGAAAGAATGGCATCATTATAACGTCTTATCTCATCCTCATGACACCTCAAAAGTGCTTCACTGCCAAGGAAATATTTTTGAAGTGCAGTCACTGTCACATAGGGAAATGCAGCAGCCAATTTGTGCTCAACAAGGTCCCACAAACAGCAGAGGTGCTGAATTACTTTTTGGCGAATTTTACTTGAGTTAGGAATGGAGATCGGGACAGCTGAGAACTCCTCACTCGCTCTTCCTCAAATAGTGTTAAATCAACCTGAACCGCCAGAACAATCAGGCGGGGCGGCGGGGGGGGGGCACCTCGGTTTAATGGCCCAGAAATTTGACTCGGAGGCTTGCCGCGGGGGTAAGGATCGCGCGCGATATCACACTCCGCGCCGGCCGTTGTGTTTTGGGCCCACAAGAACTTCGGGTCCTGGGCCTCTCCCTGGTGCCGGCGCGCAGTGTGTGCGTGTCCCAGGGGCGCAGTTAGTGCGATGTGACCTCTGGGATCACGTGGGCCATGGAGAGCCAATGGCAGCAGACCATCTTTCATTCATAGATTTGACAGGAGAACTGTCAAATCTATGAATACAAATTGCCCCCAAAAGAACAGCTAAACCTCAAATAAAAAAAAACAAAAACCCATCACATTAATAAAATAACTATAGTTAAATAAATTAACCACTTTAAACAAAAATTTAAAGTTTTGAAAAAATTTAAATTCTTTTTAAAAGTTATAAAAATAAACTTACCTTTCTTTAAAGTCTCTAAAAAAGATAAACCTGTTGAAATTTTTTAAAAATTATACTTAATTAACTACTTACCTTGTTAAAAGGGGGTCTTACGCCTCCTTTTTTCATGTGTAAATTCTTCCATACTTACCCTCGCGTTGAAACCTGAAAAAAAACCTAAGTTTGCTGCGTGCGCGCAGCCTCTAGTGCGCACGCGGTTCACCTAGGAACCGCCCCCTTCGCCATACCGGAAGTGCCGGTTTCCCGCGCATGCGCAGTGCATGCAGGAAACCGGCACTTCGGGATCTAATACGGGTGAGTACACAGTGCGTACTCTCCCGTATTAGGCTGAATTTCTGGGCCACTGTCTCATTTGAAAGGCAGCACCTCCGACAGTGTGGCACTCCTTCAGTACTGGACTGAAGCGTCAGCCTAGGTCGCGTGCTCAAGTTGTGGATGTGGGATTAGAACTGAAGACCTATTCTGACTCGGCGACGAGTTGTGCTACCAACTGAGCCAAGCTGACGCAAATTAAACAACCAGCTACGAAGGTTAGCGCCCCTGATTCACGGCACTCCTGGTTTCCCGGGCCATTTAAATTATTGGCTGGAAAAATGGGATCACTGCAAATTCGAGACTCTGACCACAACACTGGAACTGGAAGCATGTCAAGCAAGATTCTGCCCTCTACCAGAGTCTCATGGTTTCGCAGAGATTGGTCCTGTGCTTATTCTTATACCCTTGTATGAAACTTATCCCCGCCTCCATTGCAAAGTACTGATTACGTAGAGATGTTTAATCTCCATAAACAACTCATGGAAGCAGGTAACTAAGGTCTTCTTGCCAGTTCGATTGTCATAAACCACCACTACCCTAATGGGTAGTCTATTTATAACAACTGTTGTAATTGTTTTAATTTTTTTCATATTGCGTACCAGAAGGTTGTTGGTTTAGGTCCCACTCCGGAGACTGGAGCACCTAATCCAGGCTGACGCTCCAGTGCAGTGCTGAGGGAGTGCTGCACAGTCGGAGGTGCCGTCTTTCGGATGAGACGTTAAACCGAGGCCCCGTCTGCTCTCTCAAATGAGCGAAAAAATCCCATGACACAATTTCAAAGAGGAGCAGGGGAGTCCTGATGTCCTGGCCAATGTTTATCCCTCAAACAGCGTCACTGGAACGGATGATCTGGTCATTATCACGTTGCTGTTTGTGGGACCTTGCTGTGCGCAACCAACAATGAGATGATTGATTAGTTTTAGTGGCACAGCTTGAGGGAAGAAAATTGGTCAAGGCAAGGGTAGAACTCTCTCTTTGAATAAAGCCACGGAATCTTCAATATCCACCTGAACCACTGGCAGATGGGACCTCATCCAAAGTACGGCACTGCTGGCAGTGCAGCACTCCCTCGGGACTGCACTGGAGTTCCAGCCTAGATTATGTCCTCAAGTCCCGGAGCGTGGCTTGAACCCACAAACCTCTGATTCAGGGGTGAAAGTGGGGATCAACTGAGCCAAACTGACACTCGACAGAGGCAATATACTTCCCCGCTGGCAGAGAAAAAAGGAAATATACCATATGGCCAATAGTCACAGTTTAATAGAGGCTTTCACTTGCTCTATGGTAGCTGGCATCATAACAGAAAACATATATCTGGTTGTAAAATGGTGGCTGGGGCAACATTATACATCGATCCATTCAGAAAGCCAGCATGGCAGATTAACATCACAAATGAGAGATCCCGTATGCAGTGAGCCGAGCATGGCATTTCTGGGTGGTTACCACAGCAACAGGCTTTACTCTCTTGTGTCACCAGTGTTTACAACAAAAGAGGCAGGTCTCCTCCTCTCTCTCTGTATGTTGTTGGGAAGCAACAGACATTGCGTGGCATTGTGGCTGGGTTTGGTGGGGGGTGGGGGGTGGTGGTTGAACAGGTCAAAACCAGTACTGGACAATACAGTAGATCAAGGAAAGGAAGAGCCACCAAAAACACCAGCTTCTAAATTGTCCCTTTAGAGCACCTACTAGTCAGAAGGTTGTGGGTTCAAGTCCCACTCCAGAGACTTGAGCACATAATCCAGACTGACAGTCCAGTGCAGTACCGAGGGAGTGCTGCACTGTTGGAGGTGCCGTCTTTCAGATGAGATGTTAAACCGAGGCCCTGTCTGCCCTCTCAAGTGAATGTAAAAGATCCCACGGCACTATTTGAAGAAGAGCAGGGCAGTTCTCCCCGATGTCCTGGTCAATACTTATCCCTCTACCCACACCTAAAGCAGATGATCTGGTCATTATCACATTGCTGTTTTGTGGGAGCTTGCTGTGTGCAGATTGGCTGCTGTGTTTCCTACCTAACAACAGTGACTACACTCCAAAAGTATTTCATTGGCTGTCAAGCGCTTTGGGACGTCCTAAGTTCATGAAAGGTGCTACATAAATGCAAGTCTTTCTTTCCAGTGCTCTGTAGCTGTTCTTGGTAAAGGCTGCGGCGATCTAGGCTGTATAGACCTGGATTATCAACATGACCTTCCTTCCTTCCTTCCCTTTGACCTATGGCCCCAGCACCCTAGCTGTTCAGTGAACCTTTGGGCCTCTATTTATGACTCGCCTGGCTGTGGGCTCTCGACAGAAGCAGCTATCAGCGTTTTACCCACTTCTTTTCCTCCTCGCCATAATAGACAGCAAGGCACTAAAAAGAGAGGAAAGACTTGCATTTCTGTAGCGCCTTTCACAACCTCAGGATGTCCCAAATTGCTTTACAGCCAATTACCATTTGAAGTGAAGTCACTGTTGTAATGTAGGAAAGGCAGCAGCCAATTTGTGCACAGCAAGCTCCCACAAACAGCAATGTAGTAATTACATCGGATTATACGGCACAGAAACAGGCCTTTCGGTCCAACCAGTCCATGCCGGCGTTTATGCTCCACTCGAGCCTCCTCCCGTCTTTCCTCATCTAACTCTGTCAGCGTAACCCTCTATTCCCTTCTCACTCATATACTTATCTAACCGCCACTTAATGCATCTATACTATTCGCTTCAACCACTCCCTGTGGTAGCGAGTTCCACATTCTCACCACTCTCTGGGTAAAGAAGTTTCTTCTGAATTCCCTAGTTGATTTCTTGGTGACTATCTTATATTGATGGCCTCTAGTTTTGCTCTTCCCCACAAGTGGAAACGCTCTCTCTGTATCCACTCTATCAAAACCGTTCATTAATTTAAAGACCTCCTCTATTAGGCCACACCTCAGCCTTCTCTTTCTAAGAGAAAAGAGACCCAGTCTGTTCATCCTTTCTTGATGGGTATACCCTCGCATTTCTGGTATCATCCTTGTAAATCTTCTCTGCACCCTCTCCAGTGCCTCTATATCCTTTTTATAATATGACGACCAGAACTGTACGCAGTACACTAAGTGTGGTCTAACCAAGGTTCGATACTGGTTTAGCATAACTTCCCTACTTTTCAATTCTATCCCTCTAGAAATAAACCCTAGTGCCTGGTTTGCTTTTTAATGGCCTTGTTAACCTGTGTCGCTACTTTCAGTGATTTGTGTATTTGTACTCCCAGATCCCTTTGCTCCTCTACCCCATTTAGATTCTTATTTTCCAAGTAATAAGTGACCTCCCTATTTTTCTTACCAAAATGTAACACCTCACATTTATCTGTGTTGAACTTCATTTGCTAATTATATGCCCATTCTGCAAGTTTATTAATGTCCTCCTGTAATTTGTTTCAGTTCTCCTCAGTATTGACTATCCCCCCAATTTGGTGTTGTCCGCAAATTTAGAAATTGTGTTTTTGATTCCAAAGTCTATTTCGTTAATATAAATTGTGAACAACAGTGGTCCCAGCACTGATCCTTGTGGAACACCACTACCCACCTTCTGCCACTCTGAATAGCTACCCTTTACTCCCGCTCTCTGCTTTCTGTCTTGAAGCCAGCTAGCTATTCATTCTGCTACTTGTCCCCTGACTCCACATTCCCTGACCTTATTCATTAGTCTATTATGTGGTACCTTATTGAAGGCCTTTTGAAAATCTGGATAAATTTCATCTACTGCATTACCCTTGTCTACTCTCTCTGTTACCTCTTCAAAAAATTCAATTAGATTGGTCAAGCAAGACTTTCCCTTTTGAAATCCATGCTGACTATTTATTATTATATTTTTGGTTTCTATATGTTCTTCCATTTTCTCCTTTAGTAGGGATTCCATTATTTTTCCAACCACCTATGTTAAGCTGACTGGTCTATAGTTCCCTGGACATGTTCTATCTCCCTTCTTAAATATAGGTATTACGGTAGCTATCCACCAGTCCTCTGGCACTACACCTTTTTCTAATGAATTACTAAATATGTGTAGTAATAAGATCATAAGATCATAAGACGTAGGAGCAGGAGTCGGTCATTTGGCCCCTCGAGCCTGCTCCGCCATTCAATAAGATCATGGCTGATCTGATCTTGGCCTCAATTCCACTTCCCTGCCTGCTCCCCATAACCCTTCACTCCTTTACCTTTCAAAAATCTGTCTATCTCCACCTTAAATATATTCAATGACCCAGCCTCCACAGCTCTCTGGGGAAGAGAATTCCAAAGGTTCACGACCCTCAGAGAAGAAATTCCTCCTCGTTTCTGATTTAAAAGGGTGCCCCTTTATTCTGAAATGATGACCCCTAGTTCTAGACTCCCCCACGAGGGGAAACATCCTCTCTGCATCTACCCTGTCAAGCCCCTTCAGAATCTTATATGTTTCAATAAGATCCTCTTTCATTCTTCTAAACCCCAACCTGCTCAACCTTTCTTCATAAGACAACCCCTTCATCTCCGGAATCAACCTCGTGAACCTTCTCTGAACTGCCTCCAATGCAAGTATATCCTTCCTTAAATAAGGAGACCAAAACTGTATGCAGTACTCCAGGTGTGGTCTCACCAACGCCCTGTACAGTTGTAACAGGACTTCCCTACTTTTATATTCCATTCCCTTTGCAATCAAGGCCAACATTCCATTTGCCTTCCTAATTACTTGCTGTACCTGCATGCTAACTTTTTGTAATTCATGTACAAGGACCCCCAGATCCCTCTGTACCTCAGCATTTTGTAATCTCTCTCCATTTAAATAATAATTTGCTTTTTTATTTTTCCTACCAAAGTGGATAACCTTGCATTTTACCACATTAAACTCCATCTGCCAGATTTTTGCCCACTTACTTAGCCTATCTATATCACCTTTGGAGATTCTTTGTGTCCTCCACACAATTTGCTTTCCCACCTATCTTTGTATCATCAGCAAATTTGGCTACATTACACTCAGTCCCTTCATTCAAGTCATTAATATAGATTGTAAATAGTTGAGGCCCCAGCACTGATCCCTGCGGCACCCCACTAGTTACAGTTTGCCAACCTGAAAATGACCCATTTATCCCGACTCTCTGTTTTCTGTCAGTTAGCCAATCCTCTATCCATGCTAATATATTACCCCCAACCCCGTGAGCTCTTATCTTGTATAGTAACCTTTTATGTGGCACCTTATTGAATGCCTTCTGGAAATCCAAATACACGACATCTACTTGTTCCCCTTTATCCACCCTGCTCGTTACATCCTCAAAGAATTCCAGCAAATTTGTCAAACATGATTTCCCTTTCATAAAACCATGCTGACTCTGCTTCACTATATTATGATTTTCTAAATGTCCTGCTACCTTTTTCTTCTTCTTAGGCAGTCCCTCGGAACCGAGGATGGCTTGCTTCCACATTAAAAATGAGTTCGCAAGTGACTGATGAGTCCAATGCGGGACCTACAGTCTCTGTCACAGATGGGGCAGACGGTGGTTGAAGGGGCGGGTGGGTGGGGTGCTTGGGTTGATGTGCACTCCTTGCGCTGCCTGCGCTTAGCTTCCGCTTGCTCCCGGTGAAGCGACTTGAGGTATTCGGCGCCTTCCCGGATACTTCTCCTCCACTTTGTGCGGTTTTGGGCCAGGGATTCCCAGGTGTCGGTGGGGATGTTACACTTTTTCAAGGAGGCTTTGAGGGTGTCCTTGAAGCATTTCCTCTGCCCACCTGGGGCTCTCTTGCCGTGCCGGAGCTCCGAGTAGAGCGCTTGTTTTGGGAGTCTCGTATTGGGCATGCGGACAATGTGACCCGTCCATCAGAGCTGATCGAACGTGGTCAAAGCTACGATGCTGGGGATGTTGGCCTGAGCAAGAACACTGACGTTGGTGCGCCTATCCTGCCAATGGATTTGCAGGATCTTGCGGAGGCAGCGTTGGTGGTACCTCTCCAGTACTTTGAGGTGCCTGCTGTACATGGTCCATGTCTCTGAGGCATACGGCACGGCGGGTATCACTGCTGCTCTATAGACCATGAGCTTGGTGCCGGGTTTGAGGTCCTGGTCTTCAAACACTCTCTTCCTCAGGCGACCGAAGGCTGCACTGGCACACTGAAGGCGGTGTTGGACTTCGTCGTCGACGTCTGCCCTTGTTGACAGTAGTCTCCCGAGGTATGGAAAGTGGTCCACGTTGTCCAAGGCCTTGTCGTGGATTTTGATAATCGGGGGGCAGTACTGTGTGGTGGGGGCAGGTTGGTAGAGGACCTTTCTCTGACGGATGTTTAGTGTAAGGCCCATGCTCTCATACGCTTCAGTGAAGGTGTTGATGATGGTTTGGAGTTCGATCTCCGAGTGAGCGCAGACGCAAGCGTCGTCTGCATACTGTAATTTGACGACAGAGGATGGGACGACCACTTCCTCAATGATGGACTCCAGCATTTTCCCAATGACAGATGTTAGGTTAACTGGCCAATAGTTTCCTGCTTTCTGTCTCCCTCCTTTCTTAAATAGGGGCGTTACATTTGTGGTTTTCCAGTTCGCTGGGACCTCTCCAGAATCCAGGGAATTTTGGTAGATTACAACCAATGCATCCACTATCTCTGCAGCCACTTCTTTTAAGACTCTAGGATGCAGGCCATTGGCTCCAGGGGACTTGTCCACCTTTAGTCCCATTAGTTTGCCTAGTACTTTCTCTCAAGTGATAGTGATTGTTTTAAGTTCCCCCCCACCCCAATAGCCCCTTGATTATTCATTATTGGGATGCTTTTAGTGTCTTCTACCATGAAGACCGATACAAAATATTTGTTCAAAGTCTCCGCCATTTCCCTGTTTCCCATTATTAATTCCCCAGACTCATCCTCTAGGGGACCAACGTTTACTTTAGCTACTCTCTTCCTTTTTATATACCTGTAGAAGCTCTTACTGTCTGTTTTGATATTTCTTGCTAGCTCTTCCCTAGATTCTTTTAAAATGCGTGGATGTAATCTGTCCGGACCAGGGGGTTTATCCTCTTTGAGTTTCATTAGTTTATTTAATATATTTCCTTGTTTTATTTTCAATGTAGTTATCTTATTACTAGTCTCATCACCCAATGTCATTTCCACCTGTTCTATCTCCCTGGTAAATACTGAAGCAAAGTAATTAGTTAATATCTCTGCCATCTCTCTATTGTTGCCTGTGGCATTATCCTGTCCATCCCTTAGTGGCCCTATTTCCATCCCAACCTTCCTTTTTTATTTACGTGCCTGTAAAATATTTTACTATTTTGTATTATGTTCCTTGATAATTTAATTTCATAGTTCCTCTTTGCCTTCCAAATTGTTTTTTTTACTTTTCTCCTGATCCCTTCATATTCTCTCTTGTCATGCTCTCCCTTGCTGTCCATGTACTTAATGTATGCTTCTTTCCTTACCCTCAATTGTTCCCTTATGGCTTTATTCATCCATGGAGTCTCATTAGTGTTTAGCTTGTTCTTGTTTTTTAGCGGAATATATTTTTTCTGGACTCTGTTGAACACCGTTTTAAATGTTTCCCATTGCTGTTCTACATCATTGTTTGCCAATATTGTTGCCCATTTTATTTTCCCAAGTTCTATTCTCAGCCCCTCAAAATCAGCTTTTCTTCAATCTATTACCCTGGTCTTTGTCATACTTATGTCCTTCTCAATTATTATCTTAAAGCGTATTATATTATGGTCACTATTGCCTAGTTGTTCCCCTACTTTTACTTCTCTTATCTGCTCTGGTTCATTCCCCATTTTTAGATCCAATAGCAAATCTTCCCTTGTTGGGCTTTTTAGCTATTGGGTTAGAAAGGAGTCCTGTACACTTTGTAGGAACTCCAATCCCTTATCCCCTTTACCTACCTCTTCTGTCCAATTAATATCGGGGTAGTTGAAATCCCCCAGGATTCTTTTACTCATTTCCCTAATTTGTCTGTATATTTCTTCCTCCACCTCCTTTCCACTATTAGGTGGTCTGTAGACTACACCTATTAGTGTGATTGATCCTTTATTATCTTTTATCTCTAACCACATGGATTCTATTTCTGTTTTGCTGATAGCTGCTTCACTTTTTTCTACTGTCATTATGTTATCTCTAATAAGTACAGCTACTCCACCTCCCCTTTTTCCCTCTCTAACTTTTCTAAATATGTTATACCCTGCGATGTTTAATTCCCAGTCCTGATTTTTCTGTAGCCGTGTCTCAGTAATCCCAGGAAACACTCAGCAGGCCAGGCAGTATCCTCCAAATTAAAGGTGTTGCTATGGAAACCCGCATGGGCCCTAGCTATGCCTGCCTTTTCGTGGGATATGTGGAACATTCTTTGTTCCAGTCCTACTCAGGTCCCCTCTCACCTCTTTTTCCGGTACATTGATGACTGTATTGATGCTGTTTCCTGCTCTCGCCCTGAACTGGAAAATTTAATTCAATTTGCTTCTAATTTCCACCCTTCCCTCACCTTCACATGGGCCATCTCCGATACTTCTCTTCCCTTCCTTGACTTCTCTGTCTCCATTTTTGGCGATAGGCTATCGACAAACATCCACTACAAGCCCACTGACTCCCACAGCTACCTGGACAACACTTCCTCCCACCCCGCTTCCTGTAAGGACTCTATTCTATTCTCCCAGTTTCTCCGTCTCCGCCACATCTGTTCTGACGATGCCACATTCCATACCAGTGCTTCTGATATGTCTTCCTTTTTCCTCAACCGAGGATTCCCCTCTACTGTGGTTGACATGGCCCTTGACCGTGTCCGTTCCATTTTCTGCATTTCTGCTCTCACCCCTTCCCCTCCTTCCTTGAACCACGATAGGGTTCCCCTTGTTCTCACCTTTCACCCCACCAGCCTCCACATTCAACGGATCATCCTCCGCCATTTCCGCCACCTCCAGCGTGATCCCACCACCGAATACACCTTCTCCTCACCTCACTTTTCAGCATTCCGAAGGGACCGCTCCCTCCGCAACACCCTGGTCCATTCTTCAATCACCCCAACAGCCCCTCCCCTCCCCACGGCACCTTCCCATGCAAGCGCAGGAGATGCAACACCTGCCCTTTTATCTCCTCCCTTCCCACTGTCCAGGGCCCCAAATACCCCTTCCAGGTGAAACAGCGATTTACTTGTACTTCTTGCAATTTAATATACTGTATTCGCTGCTCATGATGCGGTCTCCTCTACACTGGGGAGACCAAACGCAGATTGGGTGAACTTTCCGTTCAGTCCGTAAGGGTGACCCTGAGCTTCCGGTCGCCTGTCACTTTAATTCTCCGCTTCACTCCCACTCTGACCTCTCTGTCCTCGGCCTCTTACACTGTTCCAATGAAGCTCAGCGTAAGCTCGAGGAACAGCACCTCATCTTTTTATTAGGCGCTTTACAGCCTTCTGTACTCAATATTGAGTTCAACAATTTCAGACTATAATCCCTGCCTCCATTTTTTCAGGTGGTAGCTGTTGATGATTCTGCCATCCCCATTTGCAACATTTTATCTCTCCTTTTTAGTGCCTTTAGTTCCTTCCTCCCCTCTCCCCACCCCCCTCTCCCTGCCTCTGCACCTGCTTAAAACCTGTTACATCCCTAACTTTTTCCAGTTCTGATGAAGGGTCATCGACCTGAAACGTTGACTCTGTTTCTCTCTCCACGGATGCTGCCTGGCCTGAGTGTTTTCAGCATTTTCTGTTGTTATTTCAGATTTCCAGCATCCGCAGTATTTTGCTCTTGTCTCAGTAATCCCTACTATGTCTGGTTCCTTGCAATGCATGATTGCCTCCACCTCCCCGGTTTTTATTACGGACACAGAGTGCATTGCTGTACAGACAGTTTAACTCATTTTTAATAGCAGTTCCTTTCACTTTATGTTTAACCATCTTTTTACACTCCTGTTCTGTAACTCTATCTATTCCCTGGCCATCAATGTCCTCCCTTACTTTACTCTTTCCTATGCTCTCCTTTCCTGTTTTGTTTATATTTAGGCTGGTTTCATTTCTTGTAGATTCCTCCCCCCATCTTACTAGTTTAAAGCCTTTGCCACCTCCCTATTTACCCTTTCCGCTAGGACACAGGTCCCATCCTGGTTCAGGTGGAGCCCGTCCCATCAGTACAGTTCCTTTCTCTCCCAGTATTGGTGCCAGTGTCCCATGAAAAGGAAACCCTCTTTCCCACACTTGAGCCCATGTTAATTCTCCTGATCTGTCTGCTTCTATGCCATTTTTTCATGGCTCGGGCAATAATCTAGAGATTATTACCCTCGAGGTCCTGCTTTTTAATTTAGAGCCTAACTCCTGATACTCTTTCAGCAGGACCTCCTCCCTGTTCCTACCTATGTCGTTTGTTCCAACATGGATCACGACAACTGGATTTACCCCCTCCCTTTCCAAATTCCTCTCCAGCCGCCTCGAGATATCCCTTACCCTGGCACCGGGTAGGCAACGCACCCTTCGGGATTCTCGTTCTTGGCTGCAGAGGACGCTATCTATCCTCCTAATTATAGAGTCCCCTATCGCTACCACATTTCTATTCTGCTCTTCCCCCCCCCCCCCCCCCCCCAGCCCCCTTGGACAGCCTTCTGAGCTTGGTCTGCATTGTGGCTGTCCTCCCTGCAGTCTTTCTCCTTGTCCTCACAAGTAGCGAGTACATCGTACCTGGTGGACAGGACCAGTGTCTGCAGGACCTCCTTCTCAACCTCTCCTAAGTCCCTGCTGCCCGGCTCCCTAGCAGTCACACCCTCCCTTTCCTGAACAAGAGCTTTTCTCTGGGGTGTGACTGTAAGCTGGATAAAACTGTCCAGAAATTCCTCCCCTTCTCTTATGTTTCGGAGTGTCTCTAACTCGCTCTCCAGCTCAATGACCCTGAGTCGGAGTGACTGAAGGCAGAGACATTTCCTGCAGATGTGGGAATCCGGGACTGTCTCGCTGTCCATGAACTCCCACAGACTACAGTTCCCGACACACAGCCGGCCCTGCCATCTCTAGAGCTTTTTATTTATATGTTATTTAAATTAATTAAAGTATTTAATCAAGTGATTATTTAGAGTTATATTAATTAATTAGTTTATCTAGTTAAGTTATCAATCCAATAAAGTATTGGCCCAGAAATTGGAGTTCGATGGTTGCCGCGGGAGTAAGGATTCCCCCGCGATATCGCACTCCGCGCCTACCTTTATGGTTTTGGCCCACACGAACTTCGGGTCCTGGGCCTCTCCCTGGTGCCGGCGCGCAGTGTGTGCGTGTCCCAGAGGCGCAGTTAGTTCGATGCGACCTTTGGGATCACGTGGGCCAGTTAGAGCCAATGGCAGCACACCATCTTTCATTCATAGTTTTGACAGCAAGTGCTGTCAAAACTATGAATACAACAAGCCCCCAAAAGAACAGCTAAACCTCAATTAAATTAAAAAAAAAGTCATCACATTAATAAAATAACTATAGTTAAATAAATTAACCACTTTAAACAAAAATTTTAATTTTTGAAAAAATTTAAATTCTTTTTAAAAGTTATAAAAATAAACTTACCTTTCTTTAAAGTCTCTAAAAAAGATAAACCTGTTGAAATTTTTTAAAAATAATACTTAATTAACTACTTACCTTGTTAAAAGGGGGTCTTACGCCTGCTTTCTTTATGTGTAAAATCTTAAACACTTAACTGCGCGTTCAAACCTGAAAAAAAAACTAAGTGCGCTGCATGCGCACAGCCTGTAGCGCGCACGCGGTTCACTCGGGAACCACCCCCTTCGCAATACCCGAAGTGCCGGTTTCCCCCGCATGCGCAGTGCATGCAGGAAACCGGTACTTCGGGACCTAATATGCGAGAGTACACAGTGCGTACTCTCCCGCATTAGGTCTAATTTTCGGGCCATTAGTTATTGCTCCCCAGCTGTTAGTTTAAAACACTGCACTAGTTTAGAGACAAAAAAACTGCTCTAACACTCACCAACCAATCACCTACCTGCTGTCCTGTGACATCACTCCTTGATTTTTTTTTTCTCTCTCCGGTCCCCGGTCAGGTCCGCTCCGCCTCCGCTGCTCACAGTGAGTTTGGGCCTCTCCCTGTCCGCGCTCTTTATTTACCTGCCTCTACTCCGGTCCCAGAGATGTCGGGAACATAGGGTCTAATGAGAGGGAAGAACTGAATGAAATCAGTATTTGTAGGGAAATGGTGTTAGGGAAGTTGACGGGATTGAAGACCGATAAATCCCCAGGGCCTGATAATCTACATCCTAGGGTACTTAAGGAAGTGGCCCTAGAAATAGTAGATGCATTGCTGGTCATCTTCCAAAATTCTATAGAATCTGGAACAGTTCCCATTGATTGGAGGGTAGCTAATGTAACCCCACTATTTAAAAAAGGTGGGAGAGAGAAAACGGGCAATTAAAAACCGGTAAGCCTGACATCGGTAGTGGGGAAAATGCTAGAGTCCATTATAAAAGATGAAATAGCAGAGCACTTGGAAAACAGTGACAGGATCGGACAAAGTCAACATGGATTTACAAAAGGTAAATCATGCTTGACTAATCTACTGGAATTTTTTGAGGATGTAACTGGTAGAATAGATAAGGGAGAACCAGTGGATGTGGTGTATTTGGACTTTCAGAAGGCTTTCGATAAGGTCCTGCATAAGAGATTGGCATGCAAAGTTAAAGCACATGGGATTGGGGGTAAGGTATTGACTTGGATAGAGAACTGGTTGGCAGACAGGAAGCAAAGAGTTGGAATAAATGGGTCTTTCTCCGAGTGGCAGGCAGTGACATAGTGGGGTACCGCAGGGATCGGTGCTAGGACCCCAGTTATTCACAATATATATATTAATGATCTAGATGAGGGAACTAGATGTAATATCTCCAAGTTTGCAGACGACACAAAGCTGGGTGGGCGTGTGTGTTGTGAGGAGGATGCAGAGAAACTCCAGTATGATTTGGACAAGTTGGGTGATTGGGCAGATGCATGGCAGATGCAGTATAATGTGGATAAATGCGAGGTTATCCACTTTGGTGGCAAAAACAGGAAGGCAGATTATTATCTGAATGGCAATAGATTGGGAAAAGGGTAAGTGCAACGAGACCTGGGTGTCCTTGTGCACCAGTCGTTGAAGGTAAGCATGCAGGTGCAGCAGGTGGTTAAGAAGGCAAATGGTATGTTGGCCTTCATAGTGAGAGGATTCGAGTACAGGAGCAAGGATGTCTTGCTGCAGTTGTACAAGGCCTTGGTGAGACCACACCTTGAGTATTGTGTGCAGTTTTGGTCGCCTTATCTGAGGAAGGATGTTCTTGCCATGCAAGGAATGCAGCGAAGATTCACCAGACTGATACCTGGGATGGCAGGAATGACGTATGAAGAGAGATTGGGACGATTGGGCTTGTATTCGTTAGAGTTTAGAAGAATGAGAGGGGATCTAATTGAAACTTATAAAATTCTAACAGGACTAGACAGACTAGATGCAGGAAGGATGTTCCCGATGGCGGGGGAGTCCAGAACCAGGGGTCACAGTCTAAGGATAAGGGGTAAGCCATTTAGGACTGAGATGAGGAGGAATTTCTTCACCCAGAGAGTGGTGAACCTGTGGAATTCTCTACCACAGAAGACAGTTGAGTCCAATTCATTAAATATATTCAAGAAAGAGTTAGATATATTTCTTAAGGCTAAAGGGATCAAGGATATGGGGAGAAAGCAGGGACAGGGTACTGAATTAGGATGATCAGCCATGATCTCATTAAATGGCGGAGCAGGCTCGAGGGGCCGAATGGCCTACTCCTGCTCCTATCTTCTATATTTCTATGTTTCCTCGGTCAGGTCCGCTCCTCCTCCGCTGCTCAGTGAGTAATGAACAGAGAATCTGTTTTAGTGATGTTGATTGAAGGATAAATATTGGCCAGGACACTGGAGAAACCTCCCTGCTCTTCTTCGAATAATGCCATGGGATCAATTGTATCAGGGGTCAATGTAATATAGGAGCCCCCCCTCCCAGCACTTCCAGAGTAAATCCTGAAGGAGAAAATTCGGCAGATTGCAAACTCTAGTTTTGCCCAGTTCCTCAAGAAAATCTAATTGCTTTTAACACAAAACGTTCTGGCATCCGTCTGAAAGTCTTACTCATCGACTTTCATTGAATGTATTTATTGTGCAGTTAATTCTAAGTCATCACATCAATCAACGCTGGCAATTTGTAAAATTACAAAGCACCATCATAAACATTCATCTCTGTCAACACTGCACACTAATCTTAGCTTGCAGGTTAAGCATTCCTCTTTCTCTCATGCACTCATGTTATTTGTAATCACTTAGCGCATTTATACCGTACAGAGTGAGTCTCAAACCGAAGCCGTCCAGTTCATCTCAACTGATGGAGCCACGGAACCTGCTCCACTTACATTACCAGGCAGACTGCAGAGTATCAACGGCTACAGTTACACCAAAAATCAATTGATCTTACGTGGCACCTTAAACATAGCAAAATATCTCAAGGCCCTTCATGGTGTGGGGTTTAAAGAAAAGCTTTCACCATCTCAGGCTGTCCCAAAGCCTCTTTACAGCCAATTAAGTACTTGTGAAGTGTAGTCACTGTTATAATGTAGGAAATGCGGCAGCCAATTTGCACACAGAACCTTAACTGGACCAGCCACATAAATACTGTGGCAACAAGAACAGGTCAGAGGCTAGGTATTCTGCGGCGAGTGTCTCACCTCCTGACTCCCCAAAGCCTTTCCACCATCTAAAAGGCACAAGTCAGGAGTGTGATGGAATACTCTCCACTTGCCTGGATGAGTGCAGCTCCAACAACACTCAAGAAGCTCGACACCATCCAGGACAAAGCAGCCCGCTTGATTGGCATCCCATCCACCACCTTAAACATTCACTCCTTCCACCGTGGCTGCAGTGTGTACCATCTACAAAATGCACTGCAGCAACTCGCCAAGGCTCCTTTGGCAGCACCTCCCAAACCTGCGACCTCTACCACCTAGAAGGACAAGGGCAGCAGGCGCATGGGAACAGCCACCACCTCCAAGTTCCCCTCCAAGTTACACACCATCCTGACTTGGAAATATAGTGCCGTTCCTTCATCGTCGCTGGGTCAAAATCCTGGAACTCCCTCCCTAACAGCACTGTGGGAGCACCTTCACCACAAGGACTGCAGCTGTTCAAGAAGGAGGCTCACCACCACCTTCTCAAGGGCAACTGGGGATGGGCAATAAATTCTGGCCTTGCCAGCGATGCCCAGATCCCATGAATGAATTAAAAAAAACACAGCAAGCTCCCACAAACAGCAATACGATAATGACCAGATCATCTGGTTTCTAGTGATATTGATTGAGGGATAAATATTGGCCAGGACACTGGGGCGAACTCTCCTGCTCTTTGTCAAATAGTACCATGGAATCTTTTACATCCACCTAAGAGGGCAGACGGGGCCTCGGTTTAACATCTCATCCGAAAGACGGCACCTCCGACAGTGCAGCACTCCCTCAGTACTGCACTGGAGTGTCAGCCTAGAATATGGGCTCAAGTCTCTGGAGTGGGGCTTAAACCCATGACCTTCTGACTCAGAGGCCAGAGTGCTACGAATTGAGCCACAGGTTGATACTGAGAAGGGACATCAGTATAGTAATGCGTGCGTGTATACACATCCTCATCTTGCAAGTGCGCATTACGTACCATGACACACATCACCTGATTCAACACACTTTTCTGTACACCTCATTTCACAGTCACTCACATGTACCAACATGATCCCAAATGCACATACACGAGTGTCTCACACACATATTAAACCGGTTCATGAATTTCTCTTGCACTTACGCCCTCAGAACTACTTAATCGCTTTGCGCTTTACACACATCCGTACAGAATTTGAAACACGGATGCTCTGGAAACTACAGTATCAGATTGCATCGATATTTGTCTCCTCTTCCACTCAATCAATAAATGTATTGTAATGTTGTGAGTCCAGTTCGGGAGCCTCAATAAGCACTTAACACTCAAAGTGATTTTGTTGTATCACTACAAGTTATTATTCTCAGTGATTTCAGCTTCAAGAAGACCTTGCATTTATATAACGTTTTCCACAACTTCCCAAAGGGCTTCACAGCCAATGAAGTACTTCTGAAGTGATTTAATAACCAGACAGCAACTGTGTAGAAACAGAAGAATAATGTCGCAGCATTACAGATACGAGATGTTAGAAATCCCATGGGTATTGCTTGGAATTTTGTGAGGAAGTAACTAACGTGATAGGTAAGGGAGTGTCTATGGATGTTATTTATATCAACTTCCAGACTGCCTTCAAAAAGGTTCCACACAAGAGACTGTTGTAAGGTAGGGAAAACACAGCGGCCAATCTGCGCACAGCAAGATCCCACAAACAGTGAGATAAATGACCAGATAATCTCTTTTTAGTGGAGTGGGTTGAGGGATAAATGTTGGCCAGGACATCTCCCACCCTGGTCTTCGTCGAGTAGTACTATTGGATCTTTTGCATCCACCTCAGAAGGCAGATGGAGCCTCAGCTTAACATCTCATCTGAACCCACAACCTTCTGACTTAAAGGCAAGATTGCTACCACTGACCCACCCAGTGACTCACAGGGCTACTCTGCTGGACTGAACACCTACTCGTCTGATTGCACCAAGATCTCTACAGTTGGAGGACAAAAGCTTTGCAGGCTTTAGTTGCATGCGCACACAAGCATTGGGCTCGGCTCTGATCCCCTCTTGGTCAAGTAGCCTATCAGCCCTGTCTTGGTTCACACATGAGCAATGGCCGCGAGCACTAAGTACTGGAGGGAGGAAGGTGCCTATGGATCTGTTCCTCAACATTCAGGAGGGAAAGGGTGCTTTTAAATTTTCATAAACGGTAGATTCACTGATTTTCTTTTATGAATCTTTGAGATAAAGCATATTCTGGACCAATAAAGTCTCGTCCATTTAGATGCGCATACTATTTAAAACAGATTATTTTCTGGCCATTATCTCATTGTTGTTTGTGGCAGCAAATTGACTGCCGCGTTTCCTACATTATAATGTCTACACTTCAAAAAAAATACTTAATTGGATGTAAAGCACTTTGGGACATCCCGAGGTCATGAAAGGCGCTATATAAATGCAAGTCTATCTTCCTTTTTCTTTCTTAACATACACAAATCTTTGAAGGCTGTTTAAAAAAAAAAATGCTTATTGGATCCTGGGCTTTATAAATAGAGCAGTAGAGTACAAAAGCAAGGAAGTTACGCTAAAGCGTTATAAGCCATTGGTTAGGCCTCAGCTGGAGTATTGTGTTCAATTCTGGGCACCGCACTTTAGGAAGGATGTCAAGGCCTTGGAGAGAGTGCAGAAGAGGTTTACTAAAATGGTACCAGGGATAAGGAGAGACAAGAGAAGCTGGAATTGTTCTCCTTAGAGCAGAGAAGGAAAAGTGGAGAATTAATGGAGATGTTCAAAATTACGAAGGGTTTTGTTAGTGTAAATAAGGAGAAACTGTTTCCAGTGGCAGGAGGACAAGGGTCATAGATTTAAAATAATTGGCAAAAGAACCAGAGGGGAATTGAGGAGAATTTTTTTTACTTGGCGTGTTGCTGTGATCTGAAACGCACTGCCTGTATACACTGCCGGAAAGGGCTTTGGAAGCAGATCCAACTGTAGCTTTCAAAAGGGAATTGGGTAAATACTTGAAGGGAAAAAAATTGCAGGGCTATGGAGAAAGAGCAGGGGGGAGTGGGACTAATTGGATAACTCTTTAAAAGAGCCGGCACAGGCACGATGGGCCGAATGGACTCCTTCTGTGCTGTATGATGGACATGATGGACATGAGTCACTGTATTAAACATTATTCGTCTTGGTCTGTGTCAGTGCAATGAGCTGTATTTACATAGTGTGCTTTACTTTTAGCGCTCTGGTATTTCAGTTTTTATTTCTGTGGAAAAAGAAAATCCCGGGAATCCTTGAGGTTTATTTTGGTCTTTCCAAATGCATGTAAATATCAGGGAACAATAACTAAAAGCCAAAAATTCAGTGGAAATTGCAGGATAAAGAAAAGGATCTTGCACAGTTGAAAGAAGGTGTGTGTGCCTCAGTATTCCCTCTCAGTGTATTCCAGGACAAAGCAACCACTTGATCAACATCCCATCCACCAGCTTAAACATCCACTCCCGCCACCACCGGCGCACCGTGGCTGCAGTGTGTACCATCTACAAGATGCACTGCAGCAACTTGACAAGGCTTCTTCGGCAGCACCTCCCAAACCCGCGACCTCTTCCACCTAGAAGGACAAGGGCAGCAGGCGCATGGGAACACCACCACCTCCAAGTTCCCCTCCAAGTCAGACACCGTCCTAACCTGAGCATATATCGGCAGTTCCTTCATCATCGCTGGGTCAAAATCCTGGAACTCCCTCCCTAACAGCACTGTGGGAGCACCTTCACTACATGGACTGCAGCAGGTTCAAGAAGGCAGCTCACCACCATCTACTCAAGAGCAACTAGGGATGGGCAATAAATGCCAGCTTTGCCAGTGATGTCCATATCTCGTGGATGAATAAAAAAGAAAATTATCTGCATGGCAGGCAAAAGTGTTATACTAGAACTCCTTAGAAATTGGACTGTAGGCCAGGAATGGAACAGCACAACAATAGGCTGAAATTCCCCGCCAAAATAGGGTGCAGAGTTTAAAAAAAAACTTGCATTTCTACAGCGCCTTTCACGACCACCGGACGTCTCAAAGTGCTTTACAGCCAATGAAGTACTTTTGAAGTGGAGTCACTGTTGAAATGTCGCACTCCGGGTCGTCCCCTGATCTTCCACTTGTGGAGTGGGCGGCCGCATCGTCCGTGCCCTGTGCGGATTGGGTTGCGCGCTGTCCACGGTCTGTGAGGGCGGTCGAAGCCAGGGACCTCTGCTGTTGGCTTAGCGATGAGGTGTCGGTTCTTTATGTTGCAGGCGTCCCACGATTCCATCCATCTGGATAGTGGGTCGATACCAGCGGCATGAATACAGTCTGCTGTTTCCCAGAATGGCCGGCGCGATTTTAAGCCCTATCGCGGCGGCTTTTTCCAAGCCTTCGTGAATTTCTTCCATCTCGCACAGCGCAGTGGCGTCTCAGCGAATGGCAGGCGGGGCGATGTGGGACAGCACCGGGAGCCACTCAGCTGGAGCGTCCCTGACACCTGATGACAATCCGCGCGTGCTCTCCCTGTGTGTGCTAGTTCACCGAGAACTTGCCAGCTAATGCCATCAAGAAGGCGACTGAACGCCCGAAAGCAGACTCCCGGTCTGAAAAGCATGAAAGCAACAAATGATTTGTGAAGAGAAAAGCAGGAATTTTTCAGTAAAAATTCATAAAACTGAAAATGCGCGCTGTAATTATTTTTAAAGATGTGTTTCTAGCATTTGCTGATTGGCGCGCTATCTTTAAGAGGAGGGCCTTTGACAGCTGCAGACGAAAAACATTATTGGAATCTAAGGCAGGCTCTGGCTGTCATTGCTTGACATTTTGAGATAAATGCTTTAGAGAATGTCAAAATGAGACTGGCTGAACTTGCAGTGTAAATGGGGCGGCTCCTTTCAGTCCACCCACACAAGGGCACATTACTGAACCTGGATTAAAGTGCTGGGCCTCAGAATTAACACAAGGCAGGGATTTGACAGAGAGGCAGTGCTTACATTACCATTTTCATACCCTGGAAATTACTGATATTAGTGGATGAATGTTCAACTTGTTCATGTGACATTCCTCTGTCTGATATTTTAACACAGGCGATAATCCATTTATTTTGAACGCTTTACTGCCTCTGCTAAAATAGCGGGGAGAGGAATGGCATTTAAATGCATTAAATGTTCATCTTGGCTTACATTGATATAGTAATTAACTAGCGTTCTATCGGTACAGTAATTAACCAGGGTTCTATCGGTAAAATAATTAACTAGGGTTATATCGGTAAAGTAATTAACTAGGGTTATATCGGTAAAGTAATTAACGAGGGTTATATCGGTAAAATAATTAACTAGGGTTATATCTGTAAAATAATTAACGAGGGTTATATCGGTAAAGTAATTAACCAGGTTTATATCGGTAAAATAATTAACGAGGGTTATATTGGTAAAATAATTAACTAGGGTTATATCTGTAAAATAATTAACTAGGGTTATATCGGTAAAGTAATTAGCCAGGGTTACATTGATATAGTAATTAACCAGGGTCATATCGGTAAAGTAATTAACCAGGGTTATGTCGGTAAAGTAATTAGCCAGGGTTACATTGATATAGTAACCCAGGTGGATGTAAAGATCCCATGGCACTATTTCGAAGAAGAGCAGGGGAGTTATCCCCGGCGTCCTGGCCAATATTTATCCCTCGACCAACATCACTAAAAAATGATTATCTGGTCATTATCACATTGCTGTTTGTGGGAGCTTGCTGTGCGCAAATTGGCTGCTGCGTTTCCCACATTACAACAGTGACCCCACTTCAAAAAGCACTTCATTGGCTGTGAAGCGCTTTGGGACGTCCGGTGATCGTGAAAGGCGCTATAGAAATGCAAGTTTCTCTTTCTTTAATTTAATTTTTCTGTATTCCCTGTTGTGGTTTAAGGTTTTATTGCTTCTCGTTACACTTGTAGCTGCAAAAATCCTTAATTAAGTCATTTTTCAAAAAAAATGACCTCAGATTTATTTATTTTGTCCTACCTTAATAGTGAATCTTTTTTTTTTTAACCTTGCAGGTTTTTTTCTATCTGTGGGGTCTCTTGTAACTTGTTTTTTCACCTCTCACCTTTCTCCTTCCTCTTCCTAATCACCTGCCTGACGTTGAGGATTATCCCGTCCTCTCACTCTGCAGGGGGATCTGTCTGCCTCGCCACGCTCCTCTCCGCTGCTTTTCACACGTCTTGTGGTAGCTCAGCATGAGGGGTAGCTCCATCAGAGACACCCGGAGCAGCCGGTTTAAGCAGACTCGGGTACCGCGGAAGCAATTCCAGAGTTTGCACAGCAATGAGAAAATTGAGGAAGCGGCAGCAGTTTACTTTCTCCTCCTTCCGGCTTTCCTGAAATCAGCTTCCAACGGGAGGCCAGAAGTGACCGTCCTTCATATAAAGAAAGACTTGCATTTCTATAGCACCTTTCACAACCTCAGGATGTCCCAAAGCGCTTTTCAGCCAGTGAAGTACTTTTTGAAGTGGAGTCACTGTTCTAATGTGGGAAACGCAGCAGCCAATTTGCACACAGCAAGCTCCCACAAACAGCAATGTGATAATGACCAGATAATCTGTTTTAGTGATGTTGGTTGAGGGATAAATATTGACCCCAGGACACCGGGGATAACTCCCCTGCTCTTCTTCAAAACAGCGCCTACGGGATCTTTTATGCCCACCTGAGAGAGCAGACGCGGCCTCGGTTTAACGCCTCATCCGAAAGACGGCACCTCCGACAGTGCAGCACTTCCTCAGCACTGCACTGGAGTGTCAGCCTAGATTTTTGTGCTCAAATCTCTGGAGTGGGACTTGAACCCACAACCTTCTGATAGCAGAGGCGAAGAGTGCTACCCACTGAGCCACGGCTGACACTTAACTTGAAATTAAAACACACCCCAGTTCAGTTTGCAAAAATGATATAAAGTTTACAGCTTCGAAATTGCAGCCACTTTGTGACATATCTTTCTGTTGAAAATATATAATTCCTCTGACAGTAGCAGAAATCTTGTATTACAGTAATAAACTCAGAATAATTGATTACGCTGTGAATGTAGCTTTGTGCTTCTCATAATGAGCTCTGCAGGGAACACATTCACTGAATATGCAAATAATCAGCCCAAGAGGGCCAAATTTAGTGATGTTCATCAAATCTTTACAGTAATACGCACTTGCTTTTTGTTTCATTTTCGAATCTGTGATCCATAATATGGAGAATTGAAATAAAATCCATTTTTACTGACAAGAGGCTCTCATTTAGATCGATTGCAGCTCATTTACAAAACCTAATGTACATTTTCTTGCCTCGACACAAAATAAGTTTGTGTATGTCATAAAGCTGTCCCTTTACACAAATACTTACTGAAACGTTATTTATGCTTTCCATTCTCAAGCTCTGGCTGTGTCTCACCTCCTCTATTATGGAGCAGGCAAATCGAGAGACTGACTCCTTGGCAGCTTTTGGTTTATTCATTTACAGGATGTGGGCATCGCTGGCAAGGCCAACATTTATTGCCCATCCCTAATTGCCCTCGAGAAGGTGGTGGTGAGCCGCCGCCTTGGAATTGTGGCTTGCTAGGCCATTTTCAGAGGGCAGTTAAGAGTCAACCACATTGCTGTGGGTCTGGAACCACATATAGGCCAGACCGGGTAAGGACGGCAGATTTCCTTCCCTGAAGGACATTAGTGAACCAGATAGGTTTTTACAACAATCCAGTCGTTTCATAGTTGCCATTACTGACACTAGATTTTTTTAAATTCCAGATTTATGGTGGGATTATGAACTCATGCCTCTGGGATCATTTACTAGTCCAGTAACGTAACCACTATGCTACCGTTCCCGATTTAAATGGGGAACCGTTGATACTGATCCATGAGTTTGTTATAGTGGCTTTCACACTTTTCTGCTTAAGGGACCCCTGAAAATATTAGCACACTCACAGGGCCTTCCAGCCATAACTGACACACTTCCAGGGTTTCCAGCCAATGCTGACACACTCTCAGGGCCTCCAGCCAATGCTGACACACTCCCAGGGCCTCCAGCCAATGCTGACACACTCTCAGGGTCTCCAGCCAATGCTGACACACTCCCAGGGCCTTCAGCCAATGCTGACACACTCCCAGGGCCTCCAGCCAATGCTGACACACTCCCAGGGCCTCCAGCCAATGCTGACACACTCCCAGGGCCTCCAGCCAATGCTGACACACTCCCAGGGCCTCCAGCCAATGCTGACACACTCCCAGGGCCTCCAGCCAATGCTGACACACTCCCAGGGCCTCCAGCCAATGCTGACACACTCCCAGGGCCTCCAGCCAATGCTGACACACTCTCAGGGCCTCCAGCACATGCTGACACACTCTCAGGGCCTCCAGCACATGCTGACACACTCTCAGGGTCTCCAGCCAATGCTGACACACTCTCAGGGCCTCCAGCACATGCACACACTCACTCAGACATATACACACTAAACACCTCCGCTGACTACCCATCCCCCAGCACAGATCCCCCCGTGACCTCGTTCCTCCTTCAGTCCTTATGTCCCAGCTCACACCCTTCACTTGTCTTAGTTCTGGACTCCCGTGCTTCTCCCTTCCCTCTGCTCCATTATCAGTTGCAGAGTCGTCACCCGTCATGCCCTGTTCCAAAGCTCCCTATTAATATCAGCATTAACCCTCAACCCCCTCCCTTGACAGGCATTGATCGACAACCCATAATGAGCTATTTATCGGTTATACCCCTGGTCTGTGCTGCGTTAGCTGATCACGGCTGGGTTGGCTGTATGGGGGCTACAGTTGACCGAGGCTCAGGAAGGGAATGGCTCAGCAAGGGGCCCTAATTCCTATCCACTGACTCCGGGAATTTGGATGCACCTGCACAGTGGGCAATGAGCGATCTCGAGTACGATGCCCTCTGCAGTCGAATAGCTAGCCGACACTCAATTTTCTTAATTCACAAATGAAGAGTGGGCACTTTGGTGAGTGCCAGGGGAGCTGCCGGTGCTAGTAGAACCAGCAATGGGCAACACCTTCAGAAAACAGAGGAGAGGATTGAAAAGAGCAAACCTTACTCCCCCCACCCCCAAAGTACATGCACCTAACCAGCACCAATAAGAAACAGGAGCTCTGCTAAGCTTCGAGGGGGCGTTTAAGGACATGCGATAATGGCAGAATGTGTCAGACTTAACAGCGGAGAAAATTCCATAAAATACATTAACCTTTCAGCACATCCTGCTCATCGCAGAGACTGACATTTGAAGAAAGACTTGAGTTCGGGGGGGAGTGGGGTGGGGGAAATAACTCCCGCTCACTCTGTGCACTGAGCTATCTCCGGAGAATCCGAAAGTGCTTCTCCTTGTGACAGACGGTTATTATTGCGATGATGTTGTTCGGATGAAATCTGGGAGCAGATGCTTCTCAATGAGATGCAGAGCGGGCGAGAGGGCTGCACTGGCCTGGTGCAAATGCCATTCGTCAGCAAGCATCTGTTCCGCCTCCATACAGTCATTCTACAGCATACGTCAGATCACCATTTCTGTCAAATGCACTTTCTGTACAATATCGGTCTCATTAGAGCTTGTCAGTAAGTATAATTTTGTGACACACAATTGAAACGGGAAAAAAATATATATATCTTTGGATAATTTGAACAGCATCTTTGACAGACTCTTCTGTATTCACAGTTAGAACTACAGCTGTGTGAGATATTATCTAAAGGCGGTAATAACGTCTTTTTTTTCTTCTTCAGAATGGGTTCCCAGCGGCCCTGTGAAATGTTATTATAATAATGCGAAGAGAGAAGTCTAATTTCTTTCAAAGGTTTTGTTTTTGTCTCTCTCGCTCTCTGTGAGGCTTTTAACTCGGTCCTTCTCATTGTGCCTCCAGTGTCTGTGGTTAATCAGCACTAGGCAACTGCTGTCCCACTGCTCATGGCCCTAAGAAAAGCACAGCGCATGTCTCAACCCTGGCTCAGTGGGTCGCACTCTCGCTTCTCTACCCTAAAGAAAGAAAGTCTTGCATTTACATAGCGCCTTTCACGACTGCCAGGCGTCTCAAAGCACTTTACAGCCAATGAAGTACTTTTGAAATGGAGTCACTGTTGTAATGTAGGAAACGTGGCAGCCAATTTGCGCACAGCAAGTTCCCACAAACAGCAACGTGATAATGACCAGATAATCTGTTTTAGTGATGTTGATTGAGGGAGAAATATTGGCCCCAGGACACCAGGGATAACTCCCCTGCTCTTCTTCGAAATAGTGCCGTGGGATCTTTTACATCCAACCGAGAGACCAGACGAGGCCTCGGTTTAACGTCTCATCCGAAAGACAGCACCTCCGACAGTGCAGCACTCCCTCAGTACTGCACTGGAGTGTCAGCTTAGATTTTTGTGCTCAAGTCTCTGGAGTGGGACTTGAACCCACAATCTTCTGACTCAGAGGTGGGAGTTGTGGATGTTGAATCGTTGAGTATATTCAAGGCTGAGATCGATAGATTTTTGGACTCTTGGGGAATCAAGGGATATGGGGATCGGGCGGAAAGTGGAGTTGAGGTAGAAGATCAGCCATGATCTTATTGAATGGCGGAGCAGGCTCGAGGGGCCGAATGGCCGACTCCTGCTCCTATTTCTTATGTTCTCTGAGGCAGAAGGTCGTGGATTCGTAGATCCACTCTAGAGACTTGAGCACATAATCTAGGCTGACACTCCCAGTGCAGTGCTGAGATTGAACAGACTGCCAAAACTAAATGGTCTGGGTTCTCACAAGGTTAAAACATACTTGGGTGAGGTACTGGAGGACGCTTTGTACCTGCACCCCAGCAAGGGGCCAGAACATGAGGAGAGGTGAGGGGGAGCGAGAGGAAGAAATATTCAGTTATATGATAGAACTGAAGTCTTGATTTATTTATAATTGTCAGTTTGAGTGTATAGTTTTGTTCAATTTTTGATTAAATCTCGAAATTGCCAGAAAAACCAGAGTAGACAAAGGAAATTAATTTGTAGCTTTGATTTAATTTCTGCTCAGTTGTTCTCCCCTCCCTCCCCCTCGTGAATAAAAAATAGCTGGCAATCAGTGTAATCAGGGAAATCAGTGAAACTGACTTAAACTCGGGCTTTTCCGCGGTAATATCGCTGTTAAACACCCCATTAAAGGTTAGACCTTGTTGGATTAGGTGCAACTGGGGTTTTAACAGCGTGTTGACTGCTAAACAAAGGTTATGGCCCTCGAAAAACTCATTTTAATTTTGCGGAGTGTCAAATTTCACCATTTTAATAAAAATTACACTATTTAAGAAAGATTACATTTTTAAAATATATTTTTCAAACGTTTGTTCATCTTTATTTCAGGTTTGCCTTTTTCCAGTGTGAGAGCCCCAAGCCTTGTTTTGCTCTCTGCAACATTTTTAAAAAGTCAGAATAAAAGGAGATTCTTCACTTCCTGGTTCCCGGTCTGTGAGAATTCTGCATTGTGATTGGCTGCTTAGACAGCTTGTTGCTGTCACAGCAGCTCGCGCTATGGAATTCCCACTAAACTACACTGAAAAAAACCAAACTTCTCGCTACAGAGATCGTGAGATCTTTGTGAGCAACTTTCTTCGGGGTCAGCGGCGAATGCCTTTGCTTTGCCGCTGACCGCAAATTACGGGCTGATGTGTTGAATTCTCGTGGTGTTCACGGCCTACCAATACATCTATATGGTGCAACTACCCACTTAGTCATGGAGTTAAAACTGTTTGTTTAATTACAGAGTATATTCTTTCAAATTCCTGCTGCTGACGGGGGGCTTTGTGTGTCAGGAGCACCGATCAGGAATTCAAAGCTTTGTGCCTACACTGCGAGCTTGTAAAATCGACCCATATATTTGCTTAGGAACAGGACTAGGCCATTCAACCCATCAAGCCTGTTCCGCCATTCAATTAGATCATGGCTGATCTGTATAAGAAAATAAGTACATAAGAATTAGAAGCAGGAGTAGGCCATACGGCCCCTCAAGCCTGCTCCGCCATTCAATAAGATCACGGCTGATCATCGACCTCAACTCCACTTTCCCACCCGATCTCCATATCCCTTGATTCCCCTAGAGTCCAAAGAATATCTTAACTCCATCTACCCGCCTTGGTTCCGTAACCCTTAATACCCTTGCCTAACAAAAATCGAACAATCTCGGTTTTTAAATTTTCAATGGACCATTTTGGGGGAGAGAGTTCCAGATTTCCACTAGCTTTTGTGTGAAGAAATGTTTCCTGGCATCACCCCTGAATGGCCTAGCTCTAATTTTGAGGTTATGCCCCCTTGTCCTGGATTCCCGCACCAGAGGAAGTTGTCCCTCTCTATATCTATCCTATCAATTCCTTCAATCATTCTTCTAACCGTAGAAATCTTCATCTAAGGTTTTTTTTTAAATGATGCCCTTTTTTTTTGCCTGTAATCTCTTTTCATACCACATAGAGTTGCTAGCCTGAAGAACTATAATGGTGGTGGGGGTCAAGAGAACATAAACATAAGAACATAAGAAGTAGGAGCAGGAGTCGGCCATATGGCCCCTCGGGCCTACTCCGCCATTCAATAGGATCATGGCTGATCCGAACCTAGACTCACATCCACTTCCCTGCCCGCTCCCCATAACCCTTAATTCCCTTATCAGCTAGGAAACTGTCAATCTCCGTTTTAAATTTATTTAATGTCGCAGCTTCCACAGCTCTCTGAGGTAGCAAATTCCATAGATTTACTACCCTCTGAGTGAAGAAGTTTCTCCTCATCTCAGTTTTGAAAGAGGGAGGATAAAGGTGTTTTCTCCACGGGGAAAGAGGGCTTCGCCATCCTGAGACGCCCTGGGATACCTTTCAGCCAGCCACTTATCATAGAGACGCTGATGGAGACCTGGGGGCTTGACGTGACTGAGATCAGAGCATCATCACATGTGGCTTCATGTAGAAAACAGAGCCCCATGACTCCATATCAACCCACTGCTGGCCAACTTTAAATCAATTCAGGCACAGAGAGAGAGAAAGAGAGGCTGTTTCTGAGTTTATGATCTTGACAAATAGGCCATAGGAAAAGATGGGCTGGGCATTTGGAGGTCAAGTAGGAAACATTTTCAAGTAGCAATCAGTCGTGTCTTTGAAAAAAAAATGATGTTTTATCAGAGAAAACAAAATGAGAAACGGGTCAAAGATGCTTCCTGCACCCTACATCCCCGCATCCTTCACAAATGCACTGCCTGGCATTCCATGGCTTTTTGCTCTCACTTTGTAATCCTTATTTCAAGGTTCTGTTTGCTTGATTGATTCCGTCTCAGTTTTCGATTCCTCCCAGCAGCTATAAAGTGTAAAATAAATTTCACCACTGACAAAATGCTACATCCAAATTACAAATGTGATTATAACAGTTTCTAACACGGCAAATTGCCCTTGTGCTGTTCTAAGGTTACATCAATCGGAGACCAGTTTCGGCTGGATCAGTGCAGTAATCAGCAGTAACCCTACAGGCATGTGGAGAGCTAATGAAAGTTTCTCCACGCCGACTCAGCTGGCAGTGGAGACAGGAGCGTAGGAACCTCACGACCTTTTAGCTGTCACCTTGATTCCGCAATGGCGCAGCGATCATTGAGGACCCTTGTTCCACCAAAGTTTAGGGGAACAATTGGACGTTAAAAAAAACAGCAAAGCAATAAATGTAATTCAATAAACAATTTACTGCTTGATTCACTGCATTTTTTTCCAGTAGATCTAATAGGTATTGCTCAACAAAATAATGGCACAGATTAATAAAAAGGGACTCAGTATTTGTCAGGCTGCATCCTATGGGAGGAGTACATTTTCATTGATATTTGGTGCATTGAAATCGTGGCTCATTGTGCCATCTCCTGTTGGTACTTCAACTCATTCCGTCCCAGGAACCCAAAACTGTTGAGCTCTTAACGTCCCTCAATCACCTTCCTAGAGTGCTCCGACAGTCTGGAGGACTTCAAAATCCAGGCGTGGCATCACCTAATCGCTATTTATTGGTCTGCCTTATCTTCCCTCTTGATGGTGTCCCGTGAGGCTTGACTTCACACCTCAACAGTGAAAAAAAAGAATGGGAATGGAACCAACGATAGATTAATGTTTCAGGAAATCAAGAGGGAATGGTTAGCTGATGCTCTGCTCGGGTTTTAAAAGCCGGTAGATTTTAGTAGGTAAGGAAATCTAAGGAACATGAGAATTTCCATTGTTTCAAGATCCCAGGAACAGAATGAGCTAGAGTACGAGACTGCGCAATGAGTCTTGAGGATGCGGGGAAGAGGAAGAGCATGTGGGATAGGATATTTGAAGTTTGAGGAAGAGAAGAGAATTCAGAGGAACAATGACCATAATAGTATTGATAAAATAAGGAAAGGTTATGACAGAGAGAGAAAGAGAGAGAGAGAGAGAGAGAGAGGCAAAAGGCGAGAGAGGGATCGCTTATCAGATGACAAGATCCTTCTGCATCTTGTCAGAAAGTGTTAGAAGAAGTTTGCCAAATATAGCAACATTATTCAAGTCGAGGATGGACATGGGCTTGATAGAGAATGAAGAAGCGTTGAAGGGCAAAGGAGCTAAAATGAGTTTGCGTAAATACACTGCATAAGATTAGAATGAAGATGTTAATGCTATTATTTTTAATTTTTAGTTAAACTTCAAGAAAAAGAGGAAAAATTACAAGAGGGTAAAATAGTAGACACAATAAGCAGCTACAGTGCTGACACTATCAGCAGACTTGCTTTGGTGAATGTACAGAACACACTCTAGATATTCAAACTCTTCTCCCGAGTCGACAGTGTCACAGGTAATATGCTTTCAGGTTTATCTACCGGCAGGATCTCACATTGTGACACCACTGACAAGGACAACTACATGATTCTGAGGAACACCAGCCCCAGAACGTGAAGTGCAGCCTTGACAATCATCTCCAAATACATCATATTCATCCTCAGAAAATGCCACTTTCAGAATCCGCATCGAGAAGTCTTGAATTAGTGCCGACCTGATAACGCAGGGTGAGGACGGTGCAACTCGATTTCAGCAAAGCATCTCCGTTTATCCTGACATTCTGGTTAAATAAATAGAAACAGAAAATATTTTTCTCTTCCCTTCCTTTGCTCACCTCTCTTTTCATAGAATCATAGAATGGTTACAGCACGGAAGGGAGGCCATTCGGCCCCTCGAGCCTGTGCCGGCTCTCTGCAAGAGCACTTCAGCTAGTCCCACTCCCCCGCCCTTTCCCCGTAGCCCTGCAATTTTTTTTCCTTCAGGTACTTAGCCAATTCCCTTGTGAAAGCCACGATTGAATCTGCCTCCACCGCCCTTTCAGGCAGTGCATTCCAGATCCTAACCACTCGCTGTGTAAAAAAGTATTTCCTCATGTCGCCTTTGGTTCTTTTGCCAATCATTTTCTTGTAGATAGTTCCATTTGTGGTGGTGCTTTTACATAGAATTACATAGAATTTACAGCACAGAAACAGGCCATTTTGTCTATGGTCCACACGAGCTCCACATGGTGTTTATGCTCCACACGAGCCTCCTCCCACCCTTATTTCATCTCACCCCATCCACATATCCTTCTTTTCCCTTCTCCCTCATGTGTTTATCCAGCTTCCCCTTAAATGCATCTACACTATTCGCCTCAACCACTCCCTGTGGTAGCGAGTTCCACATTCTCACCACTCTCTGGGTAAAGAAGTTTCTCCTGAATTCCCAGTTGGATTTATTAGTGACTATCTTATATTTATGACCCTTAGTTTTAGACTTCTCCACAAGTGGAAGCATCTTCTCTACGTCTAACCTACCTTCACAATTTCAAAGCCCTCTATCAGGCCACCTCTCAGTCTTCTCTTTTCTAGAGGAAAGAGCCCCAGCCTGTTCAGTCTTTCCTGATAGTTGTTACAACTCTGACAACCGGTCATTCTTTGCGAGTGACAGTCTTTGACTGTGGAAGCTATCCCAGGCAGGCC
Source organism: Squalus acanthias (assembly GCA_030390025.1). Classification (NCBI taxonomy): domain Eukaryota; kingdom Metazoa; phylum Chordata; class Chondrichthyes; order Squaliformes; family Squalidae; genus Squalus; species Squalus acanthias. The sequence continues at coordinate 90,780,976 of CM059437.1, read as the reverse complement.
CCACCCTAGCCTCCCTCCGGAAACCACCCATTAATGATTGTTGCAGTAATCTTTAGTTCAAGAGCTCCTAATAAGACTCCAAGGGCGAAGCTTTCAAAAAGGACTGGTGGTTAGATTATCCTGTCTGTGCCTCTTAAGGACATTTTGCAGGAACTGTGCAGTAATTACATTGAGATACCACCTAACTGTTTAAATGCCATATTTTACATTTTTGCATAGTAATTTACTGCCAACAGCAGGTTAAGCTATTATTCCAATAATTATTCCCAGCAGCTCACCTAGCTCCAAATTAATCCCTTGTTCCCGTATCGACACACCCCAATCAAAATATCGGAGAAACTCACATTACAGGTTGAACTCACGGTTCTTTCAAATTCTTCTGATTAATATCAACGCCAAAGTACAGATAATACCGAAATTGAGCTGTTAAGAGTGATGCGCGAGTGAAGTAACAGAAATGAAAGGATCTTGGTTTCTTTAGTCGTGCACTTGATAATTTAAAATGGTGGGGTCTACATTTAATGGCTGCATAAAACGATACCACAAGTCTCGGTCAGAATGGAGATGATTGGATAATTCCACTGTCAATCATGCCTGCAAGTGACTGGGATTGATTTTACGCACGTAATTTGTATTCATGTAACTATCCTCCACTCACTGCATGTTGCTGGAGAAATAATCCGCTTTTATCAGGAGACTTTGCTGTAGTTTCGGTCATGATTTCTGTTTGCTGTAGTGTATACAGACTCTGTTTAAATGGACTCTGTTATTTGCTCAGCAAATACATTTTTTTGCTGTAAAATAGACTGTTTGCTGTGAGTCATAAGAACATAAGAAATAGGAGCAGGAGTAGGCCATATGGCCCCTCGAGCCTGCTCCGCCATTCAATAAGATCATGGCTGATCTTCTACCTCATCTCCACTTTCCTGCACTATCCCCATATCCCTTGATTCCTTAATTTTCAAAAATCTATTGATCTCTGTCTTGAATATACTCAACGACTGAGTCGCCACAGCCCTCTGGGGTAGAGAATTCCAAAGATTCACCACCCTCTGAGTGAAGAAATTTCTCCTCATCTCAGTCCTAAATGGCCGACCCCTTATTCTGAGACTGTGACTCCTGGTTCTAGACTCCCCAGCCAGGGCAAACATCCTCCCTGCATCTACCCTGCTGAGTCCTGCCGTAAGTCCCGCCCCACCTCCAACTCATTGTCTGACACAGTGATGTCAATGCTCACTCTGAAATTTAACATCATTGCACCCAGTTTATGGGCCTAAAACAGGTGCAGTGACAACCAGTTTAGCAGGGCAGAGGCCTGGGAGCTCGGGCCATGGCTAGCTTGGTCGGGACCTTTTTTTTTGGGAAGCGCTAGCAGTTTTGTTCGGCTGGTCGGACTCGAGCCTCTAAGTCAAGCATCGTAGCTTCAAACGTCACTCCAGGACCTCAGCACGCGAGAGCTGATTTTCCTAGCCACCCCCTCCCCACCTGAGAACTGGGCCGCCACAGCCCCCTCGAAGTGCGCCGTGCTTGTCCAGGCCTTAATGCCTCCGGATTTTGTGGGCCTGGCTATTTCCAGGGCATTGGTCACACCCCCAGTGAAGGCTTCGCCCCAGGAAAGGCCTGGCACTTGCCAGTGGAGCGGGCAGGTTGGCCGTTGCACAAGCCTGAAGAGACCAGTGGCAGCCATAATCACTGCTGCGGTCGAGGGGTTTTAGGGCTGATGCCCCAATAACAGCATGTCTAACAACCCTCTGTTGTGCTATTTTCATCACAAGATAGAAAGAAAGAACTTGCATTTCTATAGCGCCTTTCATGACCTCCGGACGCCCCAAAGGGCTTTGTAGCCGATGAAGTACTTTTTGAAGTGTAGTCGCTGTTGTAATGTAGGAAACGCGGCAGTCCATTTGCGCACAGCAAGCTCCCACAAACAGCAATGCGATAATGACCAGATCATCTGCTTTCCATGGCGTTGGTTGAGGGATAAATATCAGCCATGACACTGGGGAGAACTCCCCCCTGCTCTTCTTCGCAATAGTGCCGCAGGATCTTTTACGTCCACCTGAGAGGGCAGACGGGGCCTCGGTTTCACGTCTCATCTTGAAAGTTGGCACCTCTGACAGTGCAGCGCTCCCTCAGTCACTGCACTGGGAATGTCAGCCTGGATTTTGTGCTCAAGTCTCTGGAGCGAGGCTTGAACCCACGACCTTCTGACTCAGGGAAGAGTGCTGCCCACCAAACCACAGCTGACACCGATAGGCGAAGAAGGACCTTAATTAGCTGCATTTGCTATCAGTACACACTGAGTAATAAAGCGTTATCAGAGTTTTTCAGTTCATCGTCATTTATTTTGCTCCTCAATCGCATTAACGCAGTCGAGATGCACAGCAGCCACTTTACCAGGAATCTCGTTCCTGCCAAAGGCAAGGTTATTAACAGAGATGAATAAAGTTAACAAAACTCTACGAAACAGCAAATTAAAGGGGTCATTTTCTCACTGTGCTGATGGCAGGGGAGACTCAGAAATGGTGAGAAAATAATGCACATTGACCCTGAAATTCTAATGTGCCCTGCTAGTGAAGAGGGCAAAGGTCGAAAATTACCCTTTAAACCTCAGGTTAATCTAAAGAATGTAAATGGCACTGGCGATGATTGTTCACTTGCAACAAGCACAAACTAGGGTTGTATTCCCTGGAATTTAGAAGGTCAAGGAGTGATTTGATCGAAGTTTTCAAGATATTTGGTGGAACTGATGGGGTAGATGGAGAGAAACTATTTCCGCTGGTTGGGGAGTCTAGGACTAGGGGGCACAGCCTAAAAATTAGAGCCAGACCTTTCAGGAGTGAAGTTAGGAAACACTTCTACACACAAAGGGTGGTAGAAGTTTGGAACTCTCTTCCGAAAATGGCAATTGATGCTAGGTCAATTGTTAATTTTAAATCTGAGATTGATAGCTTTTTGTTAACCAAACGTATTAGGGGATATGGGGCAAAGGCGGGTAGATGGAGTTGGTCACAGATCTGCCGTGATCTCATTGAATGGCGGAACAGGCTCGAGGGGCTAAATGGCCTCCCCTTGTTCCTATGGTCCACGTATCTATCAGATACAACAACAACTATCACCCTTAATGTAATAAAATGTTCCAAGGTGCTTCACAGGAACGATTATCAAACAAATTTTGACACCGAGCTACATAAGGATATCTCCTTAGGACAGGTGAGCAAAAAACTTGGTCAAAGCATTAGGTTTTAAGGAGCGTCTTAAAGGAGCAGAGAGAGGTTTAGGGAGGGAATTCCAGAGCTTAGGGCCTCGGCAGCTGAAGGTACGGCCGCCAATGGTTCGTCGGCAAAAATCAGGGATGCTTAGGAGGCCAGAATTGGAGGAGCGCAGAGATACCAAAGGGTTGTAGGGCTAGAGGAGGTTACAGAGATAGGTAGTGGCAAGACCATAGAGGTATATCTACTATAAGCCCACTGACTCCCACAGCTATCTGATTACACCTCCTCCTCTAAGGACTCTATTCCATTCTCCCAGTTTCCCTGTCTCTGTCGCATCTGTTCTGACGATGCCACCTTCCACACCAGTGCTTCCAATATGTCTTCCTTTTTCCTCAACCGAGGATTCCCCTCCACCGTGGTTAACGGGGCACTTAACTGTGACTGTCCCATTTCCTTTACTTCACCGCTTCCCCTTCCTCCCAGAACCACGAAAGGGTTCCCCTTGTCCTCATCTTCCACCTCACCAGCCTTCACATTCAACGGATCATTCTCCTTCAATTCCGCCACCTCCAGCGTGATCCCACCACCAAACACATCTTCCCCTACTCTCCCCTTTTAGTATCCCGAAGGGACCGTTCCCTCCGGGAAATCCTGATCCACTCTTCCATCACCCCCAACAATCACTCCCCTTCCCACGGCACCTTCCCAGGCAAGCGCAGGAGATGCAACACCTGCTTTTTTAACTCCTCCCTTCCCACCGTCCAGGGCCCCAAACACTCCTTCCAGGTGAACCAGCTATTTACTTGTACTTCTTGCAATTTAGTATACTGTATTCGCTGCTCACGATGCGGTCTCCTCTACATTGGGGAGACCAAATGCAGATTGGGTGACCGCTTTACTGAACACCTACGTTCTGTACACAAGCTTGACCCGGAGCTTTCGGTCACTTGCCATTTTAATTCTCCCCCCCACTCCCACTCCGACCTCTCTGTCCTCGGCCTCTTACACTGTTCCAATGAAGCTCAACGTAAGCTCGAGGAACAGCACCTCATCTTTCGGTTCGGCAGTTTACTGCCTTCCGGACTCAACATTAAGTTCAACAATTTCAGATCATAACCTCCGGCCCAATTTTTTCCAGACAGCAGGTGCTAGTAATGTTCCTGCTGTTGCCATTTACACCTCTTCTAGACTCATCTTTTGTTTCTTTACTTGTCCCATTACCATCTCCTTTTGCTTTGCACCATCATCCCTTTTGTCATTGAATCTCTCCTGCCTTCCACCCTATCACAGACCTTCCCTTTTGTTCTTTCCTCCCCTCCCCTCTTTCCCTGCCCCTGCACTTGCTTAAAATCTGTTACATCTCCAACTTTTTCCAGTTCTGACGAAGGGTCAGCGACCTGAAACGTTGACTCCGTTTCTCTCTCCACAGATGCCGCCTGGCCTGCTGAGCATTTCATAAGAACATAAGAACATAAGAAATAGGAGCAGGAGTAGACCAATCGGCCCCTCGAGCCTGCTCCGCCATTCAATGAGATCATGGCTGATCTGATCCAACCTCAACTCTAAAGAACACAAGAAGCAGGAGAAGGACCAGGCCACTCGGTCCCTGGGCCCGCTCCGCCACCCACAGGGCCTTGACCGATCCGAACTCAAACTCATGTCCAATTTCCAGCCCGCTCCCCGTAACCCCTGATTCCCTTTACTTCTAGGAAACGGTCTATTTCTGTTTTAAATTTATTTAATGAAGTAGCTTCCACAGCTTCCTGGGGTAGCAAATTCCACAGACCCACTACCCTCTGAGTGAAAAAGTTTCTCCTCATCTCAGTTTTGAAAGAGGAGCCCCTTATTCTAAGATTATGTCCCCTAGTTCTAGTTTCACCCATCATTGGGAACATCCTTACCGCATCCACCCGATCAAGCCCCTTCACAATCTTATATGTTTCAATAAGATCGCCTCTCATTCTTCTGAACTCCAATGAGTAGAGTCCCAATCTACTCAACCTCTCCTCGTATGTCCACTCCCTCATCCCCGGAATTAACCGAGTGAACCTTCTTTGTACTGCCTCGAGAGCAAGTATGTCTTTTCTTAAGTATGGACACCAAAACTGTATGCAGTACTCCAGGTGCGGTCTCACCAATACCCTATACAACTGCAGCAATTTCCAGCATTTTCTGTTTATATTTCAGATTTCCAGCATCCGCAGTATTTTGCTTTTTGCATACTTCTTTAAATGCTTACCGTGTGTAACCTTACTGCAGCAGGGTACAAACTCTGCCAAATCCAGCTGTGTCTGTGCTGGAGATTCCCAACAGGTGCAACCTTGACGTAACCCCTTGGGGTGGCCGCCCCTAGATTTTTGGGGCCTATGTATTTATTATAAGTGTTTGTCTGACCATACGCACCTGAGCGCAGAAGCAAAATGACACTTGCAAACAATGGAAAGAAGTTTTCTCGAACTGCTTGATTGTCGATTTTGCGAGACTTGCTGGCTCATGAATGGTAGCTTCTGAGGAACCTGATCGCTCGTTTTCCTCCTGGTTACTTGCTCCTCCTTGATATTTTTCTCTGTTGCTGCTGTTGATTTGTTTCTCCGAGCTGTGACAAGTTGTTGTCTGATGGACACACAGCACAGGAGGTGTGACACCTCGAGGTGTGACACTTTGGAGGTGTGACGCCTCTGAGGCTACACTTTCAGGTGTGATGCCTTTAAACCGTGTGATGCTGCGGATGTTCACCGGCCGGAAGGCATTTATTTAGATAGATAGATCATTTTAAAATTAAGCTTATAGAGAGAATGTTACTCTCTAATTAACTCCTGCCAAGTTACAGGAACAGTTGATAAAACCTTTGCTAAATGGCTGAATGAGAACATAGCAACTTACATTTATATGAGTGAGAAAATCGCTCATCATATTTATTTTGAAAATTTATTTTGAAAATGTACATCACATATTGTATGTAGTGTTATCATATATCATCTCCCATCTTAGTTTGTTGGAGCTACAAGAACCATATTGGGCCAGATTCATCTAACGACACTTGCCCCTGCACCCTTCAGCTCAAATATATTTTGCCCACAAAGTTGCTGAAAGTGCGAGCTAATTTATCTTTATGTGGATCGGTGTCAAATTTTTTGTCTTAAAATACTTCTGTGCAGCGCTTTGGGACGTTGTACTACGTTAAAGGCGCTATATAAATACAAGTTGTTGTTGTTGCAGAAAAGAGAAGGCTGAGCGATGATCTAATAGAGATCTTTATAATTAGGATGGGGTTTGATAGGGTAGATGTCGAAGGGGAAGTCATGTTTGACAAATTTGCTGGAGTTCTTTGAGGAAGTAACATATAGAGTGGATAAAGGGGAACCAGTGGACGTAGTGTATTTAGACTTCCAAAAGGCATTTGACAAGGTGCCACACAAAAGATTATTGCTTAAGGTAAAAAATCACGGGATTGGGGGTAATATTCTGGCATGGATAGAGGATTGGCTATCTAACAGAAAGCAAAGAGTTGGGATAAATGGTTCATTCTCAGACTGGCAATCAGTAACTAGTGGTGTTCCACAGGGGTCAGTGCTGGGTCCCCAACTCTTCACAATCTATATTAACGATTTGGAGGAAGGGACCAAGTGTAACATATCAAAATTTGCAGATGATACAAAGATGGGAGGGAAAGTAGTGAGTGAGGAGGACATAAAAAACCTGCAAGGGGACATAGACAGGCTAAGTAAGTGGGCAGAGATTTGGCAGATGGAATACAGCACTGGAAAGTGTGAGGTGATGCACTTTGGCAGGAAAAATCCTAGAGCAATTTATTATCTTAATGGCAAGAAACTGGAGAGTACTGAAGTGCAAAGGGATCTGGGGGTCCTGGTGCACGAAACTCAAAAGGTTAGTATGCAGGTGCAGCAAGTGATTAAGAAGGCAAATGGAATGTTGGCTTTCATTGCTAGGGGGATAGAATATAAAAATAGGGAGGTATTGCTTCAGTTGTACAAGGTATTGGTGAGACCGCACCTGGAATACTGCATACAGTTTTGGTGTCCTTACTTAAGGAAAGACATCCTTGCTCTCGAGGCAGTGCAAAAAAGGTTCACTCGGTTAATCCCGGAGATGAGGGGGTGGTCATATGAGGAGAGGTTGGGTAGATTGGGACTCTACTCATTGGAGTTCAGAAGAATGAGAGGCGATCTTATTGAAACATATAAGATTGTGAAGGGGTTGGATCGGGTGGATGCGGGGAGGATGTTCCCGATGACGGGTGAGACGAGAACTAGGGGACATAGTCTTAGAATAAGGGGCTGCTCTTTCAAAACTGAGATGAGGAGGAACTACTTCACTCAGAGGGTGGTAGGTCCATGGAATATGCTGCCACAAAAAGCTGTAGAAGCTACAACATTAATTAAATTTAAAACAGAAATAGACAGTTTCCTAGAAGTAAAGGGCATTAAGGGTTACGGGGAGCGGGCAGGAATTTGGACATGAGTCTAGGTTCGTGTGTGCAATTCTGTTAGATGCAGGAGATGTTTCTGTGATAGATAGTAGATTGGCGGTTAGGATCAGATCAGCCATGATCTTATTGAATGGCGGAGCAGGCTCGATGGGCCGATTGGCCTACTCCTGCTCCTATTTCTTATGTTCTTATGTTCTTATGTCGAGAAGATGTTGCCATGTGCGCGGAGTCCAAAACTAGGGGTCATAAATATAAGATACTCACTAATAAATCCACTGAGGGATTCAGGAGACACCTGTTCAACCAGGGCTTGGTTAGAATGTAGAGCTTGCTAGCACATGGAGTAGTTGAGGTGAATAGCAGAGTGCCTTTCAGGGAAAGCCAGATAAGTACGAGGGAGAAAGGAATGGAAGGATAAGATAGGGTGAGGTGAAATAAGGTGGGAGGAGGCTTGTGTGGAGCATAAACACCGGCATGGACCTGTTGGGCTGAATGGCCTGTTTCTGTGCTGTAAATACTATGTACGATACTATAATGGTGCTGCGAGGGCAACAAGGCATCTGGGACCTGAGTTAACAGGGTGTCTCTGCAACCAATCAGATTTAAGGATTGGGAAATAAACAGCGGAAGGACTGAGAAGGAGAGTGAATTAAAAGGGGTGAATTCAATGTCAAATCAGGTACAAATAGAGAAATATAAAGAGAGGGAAAGAAAGATTGGATTAAGACAGAGAAGAAAAAAAAGAGACAGAAAGGAAAAGTAGGATAAAACATTTAAAAGTTTTAAATTTGACATTTTTAAAATCTCCCCGAAAAATTCAAAACCTGAAAGAATAGTTGGTTTTCAGTGCCAGAGAGGATGATTGGCAGTAATTAACGATTGTCACTTCGTTAAAAGGGTACTAGTGCTACTAATTACTAACCCTAAATATCTGTGGCGAGTTTAGTTTGTATCTACCGCACAAATACAGCAACTTCGCGACATTCAATGCCTGTCAATGGTGAGGCAGACAGCGAGATGCTGTTTTCGCGAAGCTAACGGCAGAGCCGCGCAACTCGGGCAGCAACTTTTGGACATTGGCGTTTAACTGCGCATCTGCCCCTCCTCGCCTGAAGTTGCTGTACCGTTTACCCATAAATAACAGCTCGCCACTATTTTGACAGCAAATTCCGGCCCAATGTAGCATTCAAATTGCATTTTCATGGAAAATATTCCAAACGTTTCCCGACAACATTTTCACAATTGTTCAACTTGGGTCTTAACTAAGCCAAAAATATCAATTAAAAAAAAAAACTGTTTACTTTTACAGCTCCACTGATAATTAACAGAACAGATGTTAGCTCAAAGCACGATATCCCACGCCTGTGCACAGCTGTTAGGTTTTAATTAGATTTATATCCGACGCGTTTGGTAACATCGTTAACCCTTATACTGCTGGGCGCTCCAGAGAGTGGAGCGCTGAATGGGTTAATGCGCCACCCAGTGAGCTAGGCTCTGATCCTTGACCTGTGCTGCGTTAGGCTGAACTCAACCAGACAGCAGCAAGGGTGTTGGCATCAACCTCCTTGGGCTAGGGAGGAAAAAGAAAATTAACGACTGTCCCCTCTCCTAAACGCTGGTCCGTGTCTTATGAATGCAGACTCTGTGTGTGAGAACAGGGTCAGGCCTGGCCATGATGTCTTCTAGGTTGGACAGCTGGTCAACATTCACTGTCTGGTCCCACGCTTGAGGAATGGCCGCTTGAACGGACTATCGGTGGAGCTGCTGGGTGCCCCTTTAACTCAACCCAGTGTCAGCTGCGAAGAGGATGTGAAGAGGCTTCAAGGGGATCTCGACAGGCTCAGTGAGTGGGCGAGAACATGGCAGATGGATTATAATGTGGATAAATGTGAAGTTATCCACTTTGGTAGAAAAAACAGAAAGGCAGAGTATTTCCTAAATGGTGAAAGATTGGGGAATGCAGATGCTCAAAGGGACCTGGGTGTCCTTGTACATGAGTCACTGAAAGTGAATGTGCAGGTGCAGCAAACCATTAGGAAGGCAAATGGTATGCTGGCCTTCATTACAAGAGGATCTGAGTACAGGAGTAAAGAAGTCTTACTCCAATTATATAGGGCCTTGGTGAGACCACACCTGGAGTACTGTGTACAATTTTGGTCTCCTTACCTAAGGAAGGATATACTTGCCATAGAGGGAGTGCAACGAAGGTTCACGAGATTGATTCCTGGGGTGGCGGGACTGTCGTATGAGAAGAGATTGAGTAAACTAGGCCTGTATTCTCTTGAATTCAGAAGAATGAGAGGGGATCTCATTGAAGCACACAAAATTATTACAGGGCTTGATAGGGTGGATGCTGGGAGAATGTTTCCCTTGGCTGGGTAGTCTAGAACCAGGGGCCACAGCCTCAGGATAAAGGGTAGGCCATTCAGGACTGAGATGAGAAGAAATGTCTTCATACAGAGGGTGGTGAATCTTTGTAATTCGCTACCCCAGAGGGATGTGGAGGCTCAGTCATTGGGTATATTCAAAACAGAAGTCGATAGATTTCTGACTAGTAAAGGCATCAAGGGATATGGCGATAGGGCCAGTGAATGGAATTGAGGCAGAAGATCAGCCATGATCTCATTGAATGGCGGAGCAGGCTCGAGGGGCCGAATGGCCTACTCCTGCTCCTATTTCTTATGTTCTTATCCCCCAGAATGAGTCAATAATTTCAAGGAGTGCATGGGAGAAAAAACAATTGCGTCCTTGCACTTCTCCTATGAACCAGCCTGCTTAAGTACCTTGCAAAGAACTTGGCCCCTTTCAACGAAATGCAGTGTTAAATAGTCAGGTCAAAAGACTTGAGCTGTCTCCAAGGGGTGGATTTTAACTGGCAGCGAGTTCCTGACGGGAAACGGCCTGGTTTTAATCAGTTTCCCGGCCCGGCCACAGCAGCAAGAAGCTGCGGCGATTTTTAAACGCCTCATTAAAGTGCCATCGGTCCATTTCCCGCCCGTTCCTCAAGGGAAGCGGGTGGGAAGCGGCTCACGTTCCCTGTAAAATCGCCACCGGCCGGCACTCAGGTAATTGTGGGGATAAGGGATCTGGGGGGGTGCGGGGGGGGGGTGGGGGTGGTATCCTGATATAGGGTAGGGGCGGATTCTGGGGCAGGGGGAGGCCTATGTTTTTTTTGTGGGGATCAGCTCTTCTGCTCCTCCTGGCCCCACGAGAAAAACTTACCTGGAGGACCTCTTCAGCTTCCCCATCCTCTTCAGGCTGGTCGTCCCCTGGCGGGAAAGCCACCCCGGCTTCCCCACTCAGCGCGCGTTAAAATTGCCCGATGACGTCATAAAACCCTGATTAGCATGTGTCAGTTAGGACCCCGCTGGCTTCGGGCAGACCACTTAGCTGCCTGTGCAGAAGCCCCACTTCAGAATGGAAACAGTGGGATCTGGGCAACTCTCTGGCGGGTAAGCATCCAGGGTCATTTTACCTGCCCACCTGTCCCGGTTTCTGCCGAGCAGGTAGGATTAAAATCACTCCTCCACCTCCCCCCATGTCTCAGTTAGGATCTGATACCATATAGTTACAAAAGTAAACCAATTCAAGATGTAATGATTTGATTTTCATTTTTAAAAATGGCATTTTCATTGTGCAAGAATATTAAAGTCACATAATATTTGAGCTCGTCAGCATAAACCACAAAAAGCCCTTGTTATTGTACTTGCATTATATACCTGGTTAACGTTCTGTGTGACTACATCTTGTCCTGGACATCTTGTCCACTGACAGCATCCTCATACATCAATATTGATGAGTGACCTGTGCAAGGAATCGTAACTAAGGCTATGTCATAAGAACATAAGAACATAAGAAATAGGAGCAGGAGTAGGCCAATCGGCCCCTCGAGCCTGCTCCGCCATTCAATAAGATCATGGCTGATCTGATCCTAACCGCCAATCTACTATCTATCACAGAACCATCTCCTGCATCTAACAGAATTACACACACGAAATAGGAGCAGAATCAGGCTACATGGTCCCTGGGCCCGCTCCACTACCCACAGGGCCATGACCGATCCGAACCTAGACTCATGTCCAAATTCCTGCCCGCTCCCCGTAACCCTTAATGCCCTTTACTTCTAGGAAACTGTCTATTTCTGTTTTAAATTTATTTAATGATGTAGCTTCTACAGCTTTTTGTGGCAGCATATTCCATGGACCTACCACCCTCTGAGTGAAGTAGTTCCTCCTCATCTCAGTTTTGAAAGAGCAGCCCCTTATTCTAAGACTATGTCCCCTAGTTCTAGTCTCACCCGTCATCGGGAACATCCTCCCCGCATCCACCCGATCCAACCCCTTCACAATCTTATATGTTTCAATAAGATCGCCTCTCATTCTTCTGAACTCCAATGAGTAGAGTCCCAATCTACCCAACCTCTCCTCATATGACCACCCCCTCATCCCCGGGATTAACCGAGTGAACCTTTTTTGCACTGCCTCGAGAGCAAGGATGTCTTTCCTTAAGTAAGGACACCAAAACTGTATGCAGTATTCCAGGTGCGGTCTCACCAATACCTTGTACAACTGAAGCAATACCTCCCTATTTTTATATTCTATCCCCCTAGCAATGAAAGCCAACATTCCATTTGCCTTCTTAATCACTTGCTGCACCTGCATACTAACCTTTTGAGTTTCGTGCACCAGGACCCCCAGATCCCTTTGCACTTCAGTACTCTCCAGTTTCTTGCCATTAAGATAATAAATTGCTCTAGGATTTTTCCTGCCAAAGTGCATCACCTCACACTTTCCAGTGTTGTATTCCATCTGCCAAATCTCTGCCCACTTACTTAGCCTGTCTATGTCCCCTTGCAGGTTTTTTATGTCCTCCTCACTCACTACTTTCCCTCCCATCTTTGTATCATCTGCAAATTTTGATATGTTACACTTGGTCCCTTCCTCCAAATCGTTAATATAGATTGTAAAGAGTTGGGGACCCAGCACTGACCCCTGTGGAACACCACTAGTTACTGATTGCCAGTCTGAGAATGAACCATTTATCCCAACTCTTTGCTTTCTGTTAGATAGCCAATCCTCTATCCATGCCAGAATATTACCCCCAATCCCGTGATTTTTTACCTTAAGCAATAATCTTTTGTGTGGCACCTTGTCAAATGCCTTTTGGAAGTCTAAATACACTACGTCCACTGGTTCCCCTTTATCCACTCTATATGTTACTTATAGAAACATAGAATCTAGGAGCAGGAGTAGGCCATTCGGCCCGTCGAGCCTGCCCCGCCATTCAATACGATCATGGCTGATCATCCAAATCCAGTACCCTGTCCCTGCTTTAATCCCCACAGTACACATATCCCACCCTACCCCCGTAACCCCACGTATTTAATTCCACCTAACATATCCCATCCTATCCCCATAACCCCACATATTTAATCCCCCCTAACACTAAGGGTCAATTTATCATAGCCAAATCAACCTAAGCCACACATTTTTGGACTGTGGGAGGAAACCGGAGCACCCGGAGGAAACCCACGCAGACACGGGGAGAATGTGCAAACTCCACACAGACAGTCACCCGAGGTCAGATTCGAACCCGGGTCTCTGGCGCTGTGAGGCACCAGTGCTAACCACTATGCCACCGTGTTGCCCACTTCCTCAAAGAACTCCAGCAAATTTGTCAAACATGACTTCCCCTTCGTAAAACCATGCTGACTTTGTCCTATTAAATTATGATTATCCAAATGTCCTGTTACTGTTTCCTTAATAATGGACTCCAAAATTTTACCTACCACAGATGTTAGGCTAACCGGTCTATAGTTACCAGCCTTCTGTCTACTGCCCTTTTTAAATAAGGGTGTTACATTAGCAGTTTTCCAGTCTGCCGGGACCTTAGCGGAATCCAGGGAGTTTTGAAAAATTATTACCAATGCATCTACAATCCCTACCGCCACTTCCTTCAAGACTCTAGGATGTAAGCCATCAGGTCCAGGTGATTTATCCGCCTTGAGTCCCATTATTTTACCGAGTACCACTTCCTTAGTGATTTTGATCGTGTTTAGCTCCTCTCCCCCTATAGCCCCCTGTTTGTCCAGTGTTGGGATATTCTTAGTGTCCTCTACTGTAAAGACTGATACAAAATATTCATTCAGTGTTTTTGCCATCTCCATATTTCCCACCATTAATTTCCCGGTCTCATCCTCTAAGGGACCAACATTTACTTTAGCCACCCTTTTTCTTTTTATATAACTATAAAAACTCTTACTATCTGTTTTTATATTTTTTGCTAATTTACTTTCATAATCTATCTTCCCTTTCTTAATCAATCTTTTTGTTATTTTTTGCTGCCTTTTAAAGTTTTCCCAATCCTCTGTCCTCCCACTAGATTTTGCTACCTTATATGCCCTTGTTTTTAGTCGAATACTATCCTTAATTTCTTTACTTAGCCACGGATGACTGTCCTTTCTTTTACACCCTTTTCTTTTCAGTGGAATATATTTTTTTTGGAAGTTGTAAAATAACTCCTTGAATGTACACCACTGATCATGTGTCGTCTTACCCTTTAATCTATTTTCCCAATCCACTCTACTCAATTCCGCTTGCATACCTTCATAGTCTCCTTTATTCAAGCTTAGCACGCTTGTTTGAGATCCAACCTTCTCACCCTCTAATTGAATATGGAATTCAACCATGTTATGGTCACTCATTCCAAGGGGATCCTTTACTAGGACATTTTTAATTAATCCTGTCTCGTTACACAGGACCAGATCTAAGGTTGCTTGCCCCCTGGTCGGTTCAGTTACATACTGCTCAAGAAACCCATCCCTAATACACTCAATGAACTCATCCTCAAGGTAGCCCTGCCCCATTTGATTTGTCCAATTAATATGATAGTTAAAATCCCCCATAATTATAGATGTTCCCTTATTACATGCCTCAACTATTTCCTGATTGATACTCCGTCCAACAGAGTTGCAACTGTTCGGAGGCCTATAGACTACGCCCACTAGTGTTTTTTTCCCCTTATTATTCCTTATCTCCACCCAAACTGTTTCATTATCATGATTTTTTGACCCAATATCATTACTCTGTATTACAGTGATTCCTTCCTTTATTAACATAGCCACCCCACCTCCCCTTCCTTCCTGCCTGTCCTTCCTGATCGTTAAATAACCTGGTATGTTTAATTCCCAGGCATTGTCACCCTGCAGCCATGTTTCTGTAATGGCCACAATATCATAACCATATGTAGTTATTTGTGCCATTAACTCGTCTATTTTGTTACGAATGCTACGTGCATTCAGATAGAGAACTTTCAAATATGCTTTGTGGCACTTAGTTCCTGCTTTTTCACTTTTTACCACTTTACCTTTTACTCCACACACTCTGTCCCTTCCTGCCACGCTCTGATTTGTGATTCCCCTACTGCTACCTATGTCTATGACCCTCTCTGTTGTCATTTTTATTTTTTGCTCTCTTGAAACCTCCCCCCCACTTAGTAGTTTAAAGCCCTCTCCACAGCCCTAGTTATTCGATTTGCCAGGACA
Organism: Squalus acanthias; assembly: GCA_030390025.1. Taxonomy (NCBI): domain Eukaryota; kingdom Metazoa; phylum Chordata; class Chondrichthyes; order Squaliformes; family Squalidae; genus Squalus; species Squalus acanthias. The sequence goes on along the minus strand of CM059437.1, from coordinate 90,765,768 downwards.
CTAGTCCCAGCACTGGCCAAGTGAAGTCCGTCCCAACGGAACAGCTCTCTCCTGCCCCAGTACTGGTGCCAGTGTCCCAAGAAGCAAAACCCATTTTTCCCACACCAGTCTTTGAGCCACGCATTCAACTCCCTGATTTTATTTACCCTAGCCAAATTTGCTCGTGGCTCAGGTAGTAATCCAGAGATTATTACCCTCGAGGTTCTGCTTTTTAATTTGACCCCTAGCTGCTCAAACTCCCTCAGCAGAACCTCTTTCCTTGTCCTATCTATGTCATTGGTACCAACATGGACCACGACAACTGGATCCTCCCCCTCCCACTCCAAGTTTCTCTCCAGCCCAGAGGAGATGTCCTTAACCCTGGCACCGGGCAGGCAACACAGCCTTCGGGACTCTCGCTCTTGGCTGCAAAGAAACCTATCTATCCCCCTAATGATACTATCCCCTACCACTACAACATTTCTTTTTACTCCCCCCACTTGAATGGCCCCCCTTACCACGGTGCTGTGGCCAGGTTGCTCATCCTCCCTGCAGTCCCCGCTCCTATCCACACAGGGAGTAAGAGCCTCGAACCTGTTGGACAAGAGCAAGGGCTGCGGCTCCTCCAACACTACCTCTTGGATCCCTGTACCTGCCTCACTTGTAGTCACACTTTCCTGTCCCTGACCACGGGCTACTTCTGAATTAGTTACTCTAATTGGTGTGACTACCTCCTGAAACACGGAGTCCAGGTAACTCTCCCCCTCCCTGATGTGTCGCAGTGTTTGAAACTCGGACACCAGCTCATCAACACGGAGCCGGAGTTCCTCGAGCAGCCAACACTTACTGCAAATGTGTTCACCGTGAACATCAATGGTGTCCACCAGCTCCCACATATTGCAGCAGTAACACATCACCTGGTCTCCCATTCTATGTAATTAATTAAAAATTTATTATTTACCCTTCAGTTAATTTATGCCTGCAGTCTCCGCTACACCACAGATACCCGAGAAACTATAAACTATGGAATTGAAGTTTTGTATAAAAAAAAGAGAAATACTCACCAACCAATCACTTACCTGCTTTCTGGTGACGTCACACTTCGATTATTTTTTACCTCTCTCCTGCTCTCGGCTTGGTGAAAGCCTACCTGGTCCGCTGCCGCCTTTTACCGCCACCGCCTCGCCGCTGTTGCTCCACCCAGGTCCGCCGCCTCTGTGGGCCTACCTGGTCGCTGCCGCCTTTTACCGCCGCCGCCTCGCCGCTGTTGCTCCACCCAGGTCCGCCGCCTCTGTGGGCCTACCTGGTCGCTGCCGCCTTTTACCGCCGCCGCCTCGCCGCTGTTGCTCCACCCAGGTCCGCCGCCTCTGTGGGCCTACCTGGTCGCTGCCGCCTTTTACCGCCGCCGCCTCGCCGCTGTTGCTCCACCCAGGTCCGCAAGAGCTTCCAGAGTTGCAATGAAATTATACGTTCCCCAAAAAAGACAGCCAAGTCATGTTAACGCAACCTATAGAATCATAGAATGCTTACAGCCTGGAAGAAGGCCTTTTTAACTGCTTTCTCAACCTGCCTTGCCACCTTCAACAATTTGTGCACTCATGCCCCCAGGTCTCTCTGTTTGTGCATGCCCTTCAGCATTGTACCATTTAGTTTATATGTCCTCTCCTCATTCTTTCTACCAAAATGTATCACTTCACACTTTTCTGCCACGTGTCTGCCCATTTCACCAGCCTGTCTATGTCTTCCTGAAGTTCACTCTCCTCACTGTTCACTATACTTCCAAGTTTTGTGTCATCGGCAAATTTTGAAATTGTGCCCTGTACACCCACGTCCAAGTCATTAATATATATCAAGAAAAGCAGTGGTGCTAGAACCGACCCCTGGGGAACCCCACTGTATACCTTCCTCCAGTCCGAAAAACAACCATTCACCATGTAGCTTCCAAAAGCTCTTATAATAATTTGTCCATGCCTACACAAACCACTCTGGGTACAGGTATATTGGGGGAAAAATTCAGTATCGCCCCATTTGGGGCGCAATTATCGGCCGGGCGCAAAGATTAACGCCTGGCGCTAATTATCGCCACCGACTGCAAACTTGACTTTTATCGCCCCTGGAGGTGATTGGAGCGCTAAATCAGGCACTTCACACCTGTCTTAAGGCGCAAAGGCCAAGGAGCGAGGCGCTACCTCAGAGCGCTGGCGAAGCTCATGTGATGTCAGTCAGCAATGGAACACACACACAATGGCACGGGCCAGTTCTTAAAGGGGAGGGTTGATCTTGCTTTCCATCCACACCCTGCTCATTGCAGCCTTGAATCTCTGCCTGGAGAGACCTGCACATCAAATCTGCTGGAAAGAACAATGGAGAGTACCAGGGAAAGAGCTTAGAGTGCAGCCCCCACAGTCTCTTCTAAATCGATACAAGGAATGGCAAATCAAAATGAACCTGCAAAGTGCTGCTCAGTACCCAAAACTCCTTCACACAGCGTTGAATCTCTCCAGAAGTCTCTCTCTCTCTCTCTCAGAATGCGTGGTTCAAAAATGGCACCAACAATAAAAGGCAGGAAGCGGTCGCCTTTAAATAGCGCTCCCCCAGTCCCTTCATGACTGCAATTCGCTCCCCTCAAACTGTCGTTGCTAGTGTCAGGCGGTAAGGCAGGTGGCGCCACTCAATATCTGCTCCGGGGCGATACCGGGGCGTTGCGCGTTCGACTGACATCACGATCTGCCGGCGCAGGAGATCGTGGCGGTAGTGTTTAGTGCCGCCGCAAAATGTCTAGTTAATTTCGCGAACGGCGCAAACATCGCCGCGCCTGGGCGCTAGATGCTTTGCGCCCCATTAGCGCCCTCTTAAGGCGCTAACGGGAGGCGCAACCAACGGAATTTTTCCCCCATTGTGTGTCAGTAAAACAGGTTTATTAAGCATTAAACATCCAATACAAAGAAGTAATACTTAACAAGAAGATAGTCACAGTCTGTTCGTTTGAGCCTCGGCGTTCCTTCCGAGTGATTGTGGCGCGGTCTCTTTCTTCTCTTGCTGTTTTCTCTCGACTGAAGCTCGTTTCTCTGTTTTCTTGCTGTGTTCTGTTGACTGAAGCTTCTTCAACTCTGGTTCGCGCTGCCGTCAGTGTTCAAAATCCATATCTTTATACACCTTTTTTCCCTCTTCCTACGTGACTGCAAACAGCTATCCGACACCTGGTACATGTTTTATGACCTTGTTGATCCCACTCGGACTCGCTTTGTGCATATCAAAGGTACCCTTTTAACTTTAGATATTCTCTTTCCAAAGACCATTTCCCAAGATGTTGTCTAAATAATTTGTCCATTTTATTGTAGTTATCACTGAGGGGTGCTTCTCTTATCTCTCTCTCTCTTCTCCAACTCTTATCTGTTTTCTGTCACATTACTGAATACCACCGCCCTGATAGTCCCCATAAACTTAGCATTAGATTTCATTACTTCAGTAATTACAAACAGAGCCAGTTTCAGTCAGGTTGGCACACTTTCCCATCCTGCTTTTCTCTCAGCCATTCGCCATTTTATACAGGCTTTTAGGCTTTTAACATACAATTTCACATATTATAGTTATACAAAAATGTTTTACTAAATCATACAAATACACCCTATCCTACAACCACTACTCTCTGTTTCCTATCACTTAGCCAATTCCGTATCCATGCTGCCACTGTCCCTTTTATTCCATGGCCTTCAACTTTGCTGGCAAGCCTAGTATGTGGCACTTTGTCGGACGCCTTTTGGAAATCCATGTACACTACGTCAACTGCATTACCCTCATCAACCCTCTCTGTTACCTCATCAAAGAACTCAATCAAGTTAGTTGAACATGATTTGCCTTTAACAAATCCGTGCTGGCTTTCCTTAATTAATCCACACTTGTCCAAGTGACTGTTAATTTTTGTCCCTGATTACTGTTTCTAAAAGCTTCTCCACTACTGAGGTCAAACTGACTGGCCTGTAGTTGCTGGGTTTATCATTACACCCTTTTTTGAACAATGGTGTGACATTTGTAATTCTCCAGTCCTCTGGCACCACCCCCGTATCTAAGGATTGCTCCCTGTCCTTTTCCATAGCTAATCTAAACCTTATGATACTATGATCACTGTTCCCTAAATGTTCCCCTACTGACACTTGCTCCACTTGACCTACCTCATTCCCCAGAAACAGATCCAGCAATGCCTTCTCCCTCATCGGGCTGGAAACATACTTGACAAGAAAGTTCTCCTGAACACACTTCAGAAATTCTTCCCCTTCTCTGCCCTTAACACTATTACGATCCCAGTCTATATTAGGATAGTTGAAGTCCCCCATTATTACTACTCTATAGTTCTTGCACCTCTCTGTAATTTCTCTGCAAATTTGCTCCTCCATATCTTTCCCACTATTTGGGGGCCTATACCTTTGGATGATTTGTTCTGTTCTGCGATACAGTGCTGTCACTAGGCTTATTTAATGTATCAGTGTCAATACCCTGTAGGAAAAATCAGATTTAAACCAACACATCATATCATAGAATCATAGAATGGTTACAGCACAGAAGAAGGCCATTCAGCCCGTCGAGCCCGTATCGGCTTTCTGCAAGAGCACTTCAGCTAGTCCCACTTCCCCACCCTTCCCCTGTAGCCCTGCAAATGTTTTTCTTTCAGGTACTTATCCAACTCCCTTTTGAAAGCCGTGATTGAGTCTGCCTCCACCACCCTTCCAGGCAGTGCATTCCAGATCCTAACCACACGCTGAGTAAATAAAAATTGAGCTGATTCACACCTTATGCACTTAATGCACCATTCCAAATACCCCACATCACTACCACCTTTTATGACAGACTGTAACTAACTAATTCAAAAATGCTCTCAATATGCAACCGAAGTTTGGGAGGCCAAATTCTATGGGATAAATTGGCAAGGCATGGGCATAGATTGAAGATACGGTTATTGTATTGAAGCCCTGATTCTCTGACCCATGCTTGCTGCTAGGGAGGCTCCACAGCAATAGCTAATCATCACAAAATTATCCTTCATATTTACAGAGTGAGTATTGCCACCACTGTGTTGGAAGTGGCGCGGGACTTACAGCAGGGCTTACAGCAAACAGAGTCTACTTTACAGCAAACAACAGAGTCTATTTACTCAGCAAACAGCAAGCAGAGTCTATCCAAACAGAGTCTCCCGATAAAAGCAGGATTATTTCTCCAGCAAAATGCAGTGAGTGGAGGATAGTTACATAATATAAATTATATGCGTAAGCTCAATCCCAGTCACTGATGGCAGCAGGACAGTTAGATAAGGTGGTTAAGAAGGCATGTGGGATACTTGCCTTCATTAGCTGAGGCATAGAATATAAGAGCAGGGGGGTTATGATGGAGCTGTACAAAACGCTAGTTAGGCCACTGCTGGACTACTGTGTGCAGTTCTGGTCGCCACACTATAGGAAGGATGTGATTGCATTAGAGAGGGTGCAGAGGAGATTCACCAGGATGTTACCTGGGCTGGAGCGTTTCAGCTATGAAGAGAGACTGGACAGGCTGAGGTTGTTTTCCTTAGAGCAGAGAAGGCTGAGGGGAGACCTGACTGAGGTGTACAAAATTTTGAGGGGCTTAGATAGGGCAGATAGAAAGGAACTTTTCCCCTTAGTAGAGGGGTCAATATCCAGGGGGCATAGTTTCAAGGTAAGGGGCAGGAGGTTTAGAGGGGATTTGAGGAAAAACTTTTTCACCCAGAGGGTGGTTGGAATCTGGATCTCACTGCCTGAAAGGGTGGTAGAGGCAGGAACCCTCACAACATTCAAGAAGCATTTAGATAGGCACTTGAAACGCCATAGCATACAAGGCTACGGACCAAGTGCTGGAAAATTGGATTAGAATAGGCAGGGCTTGATGGCCGGCGCAGACACGATGGGCCGAAGGGCCTCTTTCTGTGCTGTATAACTCTATGGGCCAGAAATTTGAGTCGGAGGCTTCCCGCGGGTGCAAGCATAGCGGGTGCACTTACATAGCGCGCCTGCCGTTGTGCTGTGGGCCCGCGTGGAATTCGGATCCTGGGCCTCCTCCAGCTGCCAGCGTGCAGTGCTCGCGGATCCCAGGGGCGCAGTTAGTTCGAAGCGTCCCCTGGGCTCACGTGGGCCATGGGGAGCCAATCGGAGCAGGGAATCTCCATTCATAGATTTGACAGGAAGACCTGTCAAATCTATGAATAGAGATCGGCCCCAAAGCCTAACTAAAACTTCAAATAAATTTTTAAAAAAACATCACATTTTTAAAGTAACTATAAATTACATAAAATAACTATTTTAAACAATAATTAAAATTTTTGAAAAAATTAATTACAGTTTTTAACGGGGCTAAAAATAAACTTACCTTTCTTTAAAGTATTTAAAAATAATAAACCTGTGGAAAAAATGTGTTAATTTTACTTAATTCACCACTTACCTTGTTAAAAGCAGGCCTTGCGCATGCTTTTTCCCCGCACAGCTGCCAGGGACTTACCCTCACGGAGAAACCTGTAAAAAAAGCCGAAGTTCGCTGCGTGCGCGCTGCCTCTCCCGCGCACGCGGTTGACCCATGAACCCCTTCCTTCACAAGACCGGAAGTTCCGATTTCCCGTGCATGCGCAGTGCATGCGCAAAACCGGCACTTCCGGTGACCCTACGGGTGAGTGCACAGCGCGTACTCACCCGTGGGGATCCGAATTTCTGCCCCAATTGACTCCATCTCCATTCTGGCCGAGACTTGTGGTGTCACTCAATGCAGCCTTATATTTACACTGCAAGAGCATTTTTGGTTTCAATTGGACACAGTACAATAATTTCACATGCCCACTGTTACGCTTTACTGAAATGCTCGTGGCAACTCAGCAATGTTTGAATGGATTCTCGCTAAAGATGATTTCATTACCTAGTCTGATGTGCTTCAACAAACAGATAGGGCTCGGGCTGGGGGGCGGTGGGGGGGGCGGGGGGTCAGTGCGTTTGTAGAGTTCTCCAGCGGTCTGTTCTGAGTTTGCCGCTGTGAATGCTGTTCAGAAGTAATGGGAAGGAGATTGCGACTAATAATGTTATCAAATTTGCTGATGGCATCAAGCTAGGCCGGCAGTTAATTAATGCAAGGCAGATGTACAGCATTCAGAAGCAGTCGGATGAACTGAACACATTAGAGTAATTTTTTTCTCTTTAGGTGTGCCCCTCTTCTGATTTTCTGTCTATTAAAATGGGGGAAAAGGGCGTGTGGACCCTAGAAAGCGCGGAATCGGGTGTGCACAGAGCCCACGCCCATTGCAAGTGACTCAAACAGCACATGATTTTTGTGCTGCTTGAACACTATCATCACGCAAAGTGATGCTCATTGGCTGCAACGCCTGTAGGGGGAAGTGGATATCAGGCGTCCATGACGCCACTTAAAGGGGAGGTGTATTCTGGCTGCAGATGCCAGGGGAACAGTACTGAGTGAAGATATGGCCGAAGCAAGCAGTGAGTCGGCACCGAGATCCTCTGATGCTGCCTTGGTGGCCCTAGTGTAGGCAGTGGACAGGAGGAGTGACATCCCCCCAGCCCCCAAGCTGGGCGCGAGTTCCTGAGGGGAGTCATGAGCCATTTCCGGAGGTTACCAAACCCAACTAGTCCACTAATATCCTTTAGGGAAGGTAACCTGCCAACTCTACCCAGTCTGGCCTACATGTGACTCGGCTCCTACACTATATGGTTGACCTTTAATGCCCTTATGAAGTGGCCAAGCAAGTCATTCAGTTGAATCGTTTAGGCAACCAGGGATGGGCAATAAATGCAACCTTAAACCTTAAGCAATAGGCGTGGGCTATGTGCACACCCGATTCCACGCTTATATAGCGCCTTTCATGACCACCAGACGTCTCAAAGCACTTTACAATCAATGAAGTACTTCTGAAGTGCAGTCACTGTTGTAATGTAGGAAACGTGGCAGCCAATTTGCGCACAGCAAGGTCCCACAAACAACAGTGTGATAATGACCAGATAATCTGTTTTATATATGTTAATTGAGGATGCAGCACTCCCTCAGTACCGCACTGGAGTGTCAACCAAGATTTTTGTGCTTAAGTCCCTGGAGTGGGACTTGAACCCACAACCTTCTGACGTAGAAGCGAATGTGCTACCCACTGAACCACAGCTGACACTGTGCATGCATTACCCCTACCCCACATTGATGCATTGATATGGGTTCAAAAAAAAAAAGTTGCAAGGATAGTACCAGGATTTAAGACTGCAATAATGAAGAGAGTTTCACAGAAGTTAACTTGTTTTCATTGGAAAAAAATTGGGAAATGTCATGATGTACAGGTCAAAATTTCCCTTTTGATACAAAAAAATAAGGATTAACCATTTTGCACTTACTGTTTTACACACTCGCAAGAATCATAGAATCACAGAATGATACAGCACAGAAGGAGGCCATTCAGCCCATCGTGCCTGTGCCGGCTCTTTGAAAGAGCTATCCAATTAGTCCCACTCCCCTGCTCTTTCCCCATAGCCCTGCAAATTTTTCCTTTTCAAGTATTTATCTAATTCTCTCTTGAACGTTGCAATTGAATCTGCTTCCACGACCCTTTCAGGCAGTGCATTCCAGATCATAACAACTCGCACGAAGGGCCGAATGGCCTCCTTCCGCGCTGCCTGATTCTTCGAGGACACTGAAGGAGGAAGTTTGAACTTTGTTCACACGGAGGGTAATTAGAACATGGGTTACTTTATCACAAGTGGCTATTGAGGCAGTTTCTAAAGAACATCGGCCCAGAAATTGATCTCGCTCTGTTCCCGCGGGGGTAAGCCTTCCCCGCGATGTCTCACCTCGCTTATGCTTTTTCAGATCCAGCTCGCACGAACTTGATGTTCCAGACATCAGCTGTGCTGGGCTTGCGTATCCCAGCGGCGTAGTGAATTCGTGCGAGCTGTGGGATCACGTGACTCAGTTAGAGCCAATGGCAGCACACCATCTTCCATTCATAAGTCTCACAGCATGGCTGTGAAATCTATGAATCTTACAGCCCCCCAAAATAACAGCTAAACCTCAATTAAATTAAAAAAAAAAACCATCACATTAATAAAATAAGTATAGTTAATTAAATTAACCATTTTAAATAAAAAATTAAATTTTTGAAAAAATTTAAAATCTTTTAAAAAGTTATAAAAATAAACTTACCTGTCTTTAAAGTCTCTAAAAAAGATATACCTGTAAAAAAAAATTCAAAAAAATACTTAATTCACTACTTACCTTCTTAAAAGCGGGTCTTACTACTCCTTTTTACATTTCCAAAATCTTCCCTACTTACCTGCGCGTCCAAAGCATGAAGTGCACAGCGTGCGCGCAGCCTGTAGCGCGCACGCGATGCACCCAGGCCCCGCCCCCTTTTCAGAAGAGCAATTGCCGGTTTTCAGCGCATGCGCAGGGCATGCAGAAAACCGGCAATTGGAGTGGGAATACGCGAGAGTACGCAGTGCGTACTCTCGCGCACCGGGATCAATTTTCGGCCCGAGAAGCTGGGTAAGTGTTCAAAAGAGAAGAATATGGAAGGATACAAGAAAATGGGATTAGAGTCGGCAGTTTCAGTTGAAGAGCAAGAACTGGCACAACTGCACAGGGCCAAATGGTCTCCTTCTGTGCTGTCAATACTAAGGTTCTAAACAAAACATTTAACCTTGCCTGTGATTGCAGAACGGGAGATCAGCACAAAATGAACAAAGCTCAAACCAAAAGGAATTAAAAGATCTTTTTTGTCCCCATCCATCACAATTTCTCCTGTTTTGCTGTCTACATACGAGTTTGAACAAAGGCGTACAGGACTTTTTCCACCTTTTATTATTTTCGTTCACCTCCGTACAGGAACCTGTTGTTCGCTATTTTGAAAGCCTTAGTGCCACCAACAAGCACCCCTAGCTCAGCTGTAGAACAGGTTCGATCCAATCTAAAAAAGCCTCCTGGGGTAGGGAGGAAAATAAAGAAAATCAACCAGAGTGTCTGTTCCTGATCACCACCCAGCGACCTCTGTGGCTGGTAGATGGTGCTGAGATCCAGATCAATCTAATTGAATGGTGGAACAGGCGCGAGGGGCTGAATGGCAGGCTCCTGTTCCTATGTTCCTATGAGTACAGGACTAGGCTGAGTAGTAACGAACCGCAGCACATGATCAAGTGGCCCACTGACAATCGCCAGAGCATTACTAGCTATGCCCATGGAATAAAAGGGACAGTGGCAGCTTGGATACAAAATATATATTAATGACTTGGACTTGGGTGTACAGGACACAATTTCAAAATTTGCAGATGACACAAAACTTGGAAGTATACTGAACAGTGAGGAGGATAGTGATAGACTTCAAGAGGACATAGAAAGGCTGGTAGAATGGGCGGACACGTGGCAGATGAAATTTAACGCAGAAAAGTGCGAAGTGATACATTTTGGTAGAAAGAATGAGGAGAGGAAATATAAACTAAAGGGTACAATCCTGAAGGGGGTGCAGGAACAGAGAGACCTGGGGGTATGTGTGCAAAATTGTTGAAGATGGCAGGGCAGGTTGAGAAAGCAGTTAAAAAAGCATACGGGATCCTGGGCTTCATAAATAAATGCCAAGGCAAACTCTGCAAGACATGCCAGATCATCAACACAGATACCACCATCACACGTGAGGACACTAACCACCAGGTACATGGTACATACTCATGTGACTCGGCCAACGTTGTCTACCTCATACGTTGCAGGAAAGAATGCACCGCGGCATGGTACATCGGCGAGACCATGCAGACACTGAGACAACGTATGAACGAGCACCGCGCAACAATCGCCAGGCAGGATTGTTACCTCCCAGTCGGGGAACACTTCAGCAGTCAAGGACATTCAGCCTCGGATCTGCGGGTAAGCGTTCTCCAAGGCAACCTTAGAAACACACGACAACGCAAAATCATCGAGCAGAAACTGATAGCCAAGTTCCGCACTCATGAAGACGGTCTCAACCGGGATCTTGGGTTTATGTCACGATACATGACGTGATCCGGACTCGAGTCGTCGTTGGCTTGTTCACAGATGTGATTCCCAGTAAAAAAGTAAAAATTTTCCCAGTAAAAAAGTAAAAATTTTAAAGCTTTTCGTTTTACATACAGACGGCAGCTTTTGACACGTTAGAACCCCTGCGACTACACCTCATTGTCTCAGTTGTATCTTGCTATGTCTTTGATGTGGTACCTTCCTGGCTGACTTGATTAACTTTATCACACCTCGGCAGATAGTCAGGATGATTTAATTTAGTGGTCTGCAATTGTAAGGTACACATGCTTTGTTCTCTATCTATATATGCTTTGGCGATTCTGTATCTAATTTACTTCACCTGAGGAAGGGGCAATCGATAGCTCCGAAAGCTTGTGATTTCAAATAAAACTGTTGGACTATAACCTGGTGTTGTGCGACCTCTCAATTTCATAAATAGAGGCACAGAGTACAAAAGCGTGGAAGTTATGATGAACCTTTATAAAACACTGGTTCGGCCTCAACTGGAGTACTGTGTCCAATTCTGGGGACCGCACTTTAGGAAGGATGTGAAGGCCTTCGAGAGGGTACAGAAAAGATTCATGAGAATGATTCCAGAGATGAGGGACTTCAGTTACGTGGATAGACTGGAGAAGCTGGGGTTGTTCTCCTTAGAGCAGAGAAGATTGAGAGGAGATTTGATTGAGGCGTTCAAAATCATGAGGGGTCTGGACAGAGTAGATAGAGGGAAACTGTTCCCATTGGCAGAAGGGTTGAGAACCAGAGGACACAGATTTAAGGTGATTGGCAAAAGAATCAAAGGTGACATGAGGAAAAGTTTTTTTACTGAGCGAGTGGTTAGGATCTGGAATGCACTGCCTGAGAGGGTGGTGGAGGCAGACTCACTTGGGGCGGGCTGTGTAGAATCCTATCTTGGCCTAGAATTTGTGTGGGATCCTTCATCAGAACTGATAGTTTGACAGGACGGTCTGACTATTTATCAGAACTGATAGATTAAAGCAATGCTCCCACCTAAAATATGTACCCCTCCTTATTCGGATTCTGACTGATCTGCTGTGCATTTCCCACCATTTTCTGCTTTCAGAACGAAAAGCAATTTGGATCCCTGCTAAATAATGCCAGGAGTCTTTCGCTTCACATTTAATGGCACGGAAAATCATTGTTAAATATATTCCCTGTAAAACCCTGGCCTTTAATTGTCTTTGACTCTAAGCCTAGCTGGTGGCTGTGAAGGCCTCCCTAATTTGTCTCGCACAGGCAATTTGAAAGAAAAGAAAGGATTGGCACCACCTGCATGGATGGACATGGGCGCTGGGCATTCACTCACCGGGTGCCAGACAGTTGCAGTCTGCTCATCTGGTACTGACGCAATGGGTAGGGAGGCGGTACCAGCCACTTAAATCTGCCGACTGGAGCATAATATGTAAGGGAGGAAAGTATGAAGTACACTGCAGGATGAAAGCACATTTCTTTGGCAGCTTCTGTTTGATGATCACAATTGGGACGCTTTTGGAGTGTTTAACGAGCGTAACAATATTTATAATGGCCAGACGCTAGAAGATGAAAATTTAACAGATTAGCATTCACAATGGGCAGAGTGTGAGTGCAGACTGTGGATTTATGAGCCATACCAGTCAGCAAACTTTGGGTGCCAAGGCCAACAGCAGTCGTCATCATTGCCCTCTTTCCTAGCTTACGCCCCTTTGCCACTCTCCCCTTTTACCTCACAACGACATAGGATGAGCATTTACGGACCCTTCCTTACTTCAATCAGTGTCGGAGCTCTGTATCATCGGGAGAACTCCCCTGCTCTCCTGTTGAATTGTGCCATGGGGTCGTTTACTTCCATCTGAGAGGGCAGACGGGGCCTCGGTTTAACGTCTCCTTCGAAAGACGGAACCGCCGACAGTGCAGCGCTCCCTCAGTTACTGCACCTGGGAGTGTCAGCCTAGATTTTTGTCCTTTGGAGCAGGACTTGAACCCACAATCTACCTGCCCCAGTGGCAAGAGTGCTACCCACTGAGCCACGGCTGACACAAGAGAGTTTCGGAGTTTGGGAGCAAGATGGCTGAGGGCTGTGCAACCATCATGGAGCAGAAGGATGGGGAGTGCACCAAGTAGGAAGAGTGGAGTGTGCAAGTAAAGAAGTAGGGCTGGAAGTGTTTGCAGTGAATGTTGAATCTTGAGCTGGAATCAATCAATGCATTTCCCCCTTTTGCCGCTTCCTCTACAGACACGTTGGGGGACTACTCCACGGGCAGCAGATACCCTTTAGCTTCTTCCCAAATGGCCATTCTTACACACAAGCCTAGACAGTGAGAATTGGGAGGCTCTTCGATCGGGGAAGGGTGGAACATCACAGCTGAGTGTTGGACATCCTGGAGAGATGTATGTTGGACATCTTGGGGAATTAAGGGTTAACAATCGAACTTCATTGTGTCTTGAAGCAACAGGCTTTCCAAGCTTTCCAATATAAACAGGATGACTTTGAAGTGTCGTGAGGAGAAAGCATGGCTTGTCTTCTGATATGTAAAGTGCTCGTGTAAGGAAATAAGGGCTAGAAATTCTTTATAGCCAAGGAATGGGCGGTGTCAATACAAAGGTTGGAGAATTAGCACCAGGCACAATGCTTTATACTGCACAAAAATTCGTGCTCACTGCTCAAAAAAATGATTGGAGTCCTAAATCAAGTTTTAAAACCCAAACTCATTGATGTTGGACTTAAAGGGTGGACCAATATCAGGTGCAGTCTAATCGCAACTCATCATTGCCACAGGCTTTTTTTATTCCTTAAAGGGGAGGTTCATTGATGCTGCAGAACCTCATTCTCAACATTGCTGGCTGTGCAGCTGCCTCAGCAAGGAGAAGCAGAACAAGGAAAAGGAGCCAAAGGACTGAACCAGGTGTGCTCATGGCAGATCCACGCCTCAGGGAGAGAGGCTGCAGATTCTCCGATGAAGCATTGGAGGTGTAGGTTTTCACTGCGGAGAGATGGAGGGCAGTGCTCTACCCTACAAGTGGCAGTAGGCCCTCACCACAAATCTTCCGCACCACGTGGAGGGAGGTAGCGCAGCATGTCTCGGGCAGCACTGTGATCCCCAGGACACACACACAGTGCAGGAAGAAATTGAAAGACCTCACTTGGGTGGTCAGGGTGAGTCAATGCTTCAACAAATGCTACATAACACCATCTGTACCACAATCTTCACACACTGCCCAAAGCACCGCACCACTAGCACTCACTCACCAACAATCTCTACCTACCAACACTTACACCCACATCTCACACCTTGCACACAATAACAGCTATTCAACTATGGTAGGCACATCACCCAAACACATTGCTCCACACTCACTCACACGCTTTCCTTTCTCTTGCAGGCCAGGGTGGCGCACAACAGGAGGGAGCAGGAGCGCACAGGCGGGGGACAAGCCGACACCCAACCACTGTCTACGCTAGAGAATCGAGTGCTGCAAAACATTGGGCGTCAGGTGGTGGATGCGGTGGCTACCGGCAACGTTGACCCTTTTGGGGACAACAGTATGTTCATCCCTACTCCTTCGTCTCACATCCCACTTCCCCCTCACCCCACAAGCATTTCGCACTTTCCAGCTAATCATGCTGTATGCAGGCATTTCTCCCTTTCTGCCCCCTTCCCATTATCTTAACCCGACTCTTGTTCCTTTATGCTTTCAGATAGTGAGCAAGCACCTGAGCAGCCTGTCCCGAGTGCTCCGTTGAGTGCGAGGCTTTGAGAAGAGGAGGAGGAAGAACACACCGCATCACTGCATCTCTCACCTGCAGACACCAGCTCAGATACTGGCACTGTGCGTTCTTTAGAGGCTAGCATAGTAGCGGGATCTGCACAGGGTGAGGCACCTGGGCCGAGTGGGCTGCAGCAAGGCCAGGGGGAAAGGGTAGCTCGGGGGTCAGCTCCCCGGAGGGTGAGTTCACACGCGAGTTCTGCTGCACAGGACTCAGATGAGGACCTCGATGGGGAGGCCTTTAGAAGAAGGGTGATGGGCATGCAGACGGTGATGATAGGTGCAATGGCAAGGGTGCCCAAGAGCCTCTCGGCAATGGTAAGGAGCATAGATGAGTCCGCCTCCAAGATTGCACAAGACTCTGCGCACACCATGGAGCCCATCATTTCCAGTCTGCAAAGGATGGCGGACTCCCAGAGAGACCGTGGTGACCCAGACCTGATGCCGCATGTGATGGGCGATCTGGCAGCTTCCATTGCAGCACAGGCGGAAGTGACGCAACATCTTAGTGCTGTAATGCAGTCTATGTTTGGTGGCATCCAATCCCAGACTGCTCTCATGCAGTCACAGCTGGATGCCACGCAAGCTCTGACTGCTGCCACCGTGGCTGGGTCTACCACCATCGACCGGGGCTTTCACGGTGTCGCAGCAGGCCAGCAATCTGTGCTGCAGCAGATTGCTAGGGATGCTGAGGTGCTGCCTTGGGGGAGTGGCAGTGGGTCAGTGGAGCAGGAACCTGCTGTCCTCTCTCAGGATGACAGCATTCCTGCTCCCACCACTGCCACTCCGCCATTGCCCTTGTCGCTACCTGTTAAGCAGCCAGCCCAGACTGCTGCCGCCCATGCTGAGGTGGTGCAGTCTAGAGCCGGGCCTTCCAGGTCCAGAACTGGTCGAGGACATCCTGCAAGGCCATCTGAAGTCACCCGCACGGACACTCAGCAGCCTTCCACCAGCTGTGCTGCAGCCACTGGGCCAACACTTCGTAGGAGCACTAGAGTAGGAAAAGGCACAGTAATGACAGGCACTTACGGATTGCACAAGGGTGAAAAGTAAATATTTTTGATATAAATATGTGTCCACTACTTGTTGATAAATTTATTACTTCACTTGCCACTCTTTTGTGGTGTCTCTCATTTCAGCTTTGCGCTGTGATACGGCCTGCGAGAGGGATGGAATGTTGAAGATGTGGTGAGCAAAGGGAATCTGGGATTTAGTCATCCTGGTGTGAGGCTGGAGGTCTGTTTGGAGGAGGTGGCAGAGTTCTGTGACCACCACCTTGGTGAGGCGGAGCCTTCTAATACACTGCTCCTCGCTTAATTGAGAAGTGCTTTCAGGATACCCTCGGAGGGTAAGGCCTCTTGGTGAGAGCCCTGATGTCCCTCCTTGTCTCTCTACGCACATGTTCCCGTATTTCTCGCTGCCTGCGCTCCCTCCGCCGTAAATCCTGGAGGGCAAGGTGACGCCAGTACAGCCCCCATTAATGCTACCAAGTGTAGCAGTTTGAATCTTTGAAGAATAAATGTAGCTACTTTTTGTTGCCAGAAGATTCCTGATACAAAAGAACCTTGAAATTACTGAATGAAACGGTTGCGGTGCGTGAAACTAACAAAAAACCACTGAAACTGCACTAACCTGACAGCTGTGAGTGATTACTGATCATCCCTTTAAATAACGTCCCTGGAGCCGGCTTCCTGGTGCTGCACACCAGCTCTCCCTGTCGGTGTTTACTCCAGGTGGTGAGGTAAGTGGCGAGAATCAATTTTGCAAATCCAGCGGTCAGTGAGCGTTGCACACTCACTGACGTCACGATCTACCTGGCGTTGACGTTCCTAGTGATAGCTCTTACCGGCGGCGCTACGGGGGGTGCTGGATTTGGCGTACGCTGCTGGATTCAACTCGCCCCAGCGATACTGGTCTAGCGCCCCATTAGCGCCATCTACTGCCTGCTAATGGGAGGTGCTAAGGGGACAGATTTTCCCCCTAAATTTTCGTAATAAAGTGTAACTCTAGCATAATAAAAGATATTGGGGCAGAAATTAGGCTCACCACGGGTGAGTACGCACTGTGTACTCACCAGTGGACAGGAACGAAAGTGCCGGTTTCTTGCATGCACTGCGCATGCGCGGGAAACCGGCACTTCCATTCCCCTGAAGGAAGGGGTTCAGAGGTCGAATGCGCACGCCGGAGGGCCAGCGCGTTCGCCTCGCACTTCGTTTTTTTTTACAGGTTCCTCCGTGAAGGTAAGCACGGAGAAGATACACTTTTAAAAAGGAGGCGCAAGGCCTTCTTTTAACAAGGTAAGTGTTGATTTTATTAAAATTTAAACATTTTTTTCACAGATTTATCTTTTTTAATTACTTTAAAGAAAGGTAAGTTTAGTTTTAACCCCGTTAAAAAGTGTAATTAATTTTTTCAAAAATTTTAATTTTTGTTTAAAATAGTTAATTAATGTAATTTATAGTTATTTTAAAAATGTGATGTTTTTTTAAAAATGTATTTGTAATTTTAGGGATGTTTTTGGGGCCGATCTGTATTCATAGGTTTGACAGGTCTCACATCTATGAATGAAAGATGGTCTGCTGCCATTGGCTCTCCATGGCCCACGTGATCCCAGGGGACGCATCGCACTAACTACGCCCCTGGGATACACAAGCACTGCACGCCGGCAGTTGGAGGAGGCCCAGGACCCAAAATCCTCGTGGGCCCAGAGGTCAACGGCAGGCGCGGTAGGTAAGTGCGCGCATGATCCTTGCACCCGCGGGAAGCCAGGGAGCCAAATTTCTGGCCCAATAGTTGGTACGGCTTTTTCCTCAATAGGTTCAGGGATGGTTACATCAGGAAGTCTTGTTTAAGGGAAGTAGTTTTGAAGTAAACAAACTAAAACTGCTTACATGACTAGTCTGTTTTCAAAGCATTTGGGAATAGATACGTCATACAGTCTTATCTATGACATTTTCCTTTGATGTTGTCAAAATATGGTGTATAAAGGATTAGTGCTTTCAATGGTATGTCAGAGTGCTCGAAAGATACAGAAACCAAAAAGCCACTCTCTGTATACAGTTAAGGCCAATCACCTGACTGTGTATCAATAAAGTCTGTTCCGTATACTCCACTACGAAGTCTCGTGTTTACTCGAAACATATTGTCGTGAACCAGAGGAGAAAAGAGTTTGACTGCTAACACCTGAGACAGATTCTATCTTCACCAAACACGCAAGCACGTCACAGTCGGGCTCACCGGGGTAGTGATTAGGAGCAGGAACCCTCGCTGAGCTTCTCCTCTCCCCAGCCCTTGGGGTGCCGAGCCCAAGCACAAAAGTCTGCCTCTTACATGGCTGATTTTGAATGCGTCCCCCTGTCCCCACTCACCCACCTACATGAGCGCACTCCAGCAGTACACTGCGGTGGGGGGGGGGGCGGCGTTAGGCGGTGGGGATAAGGTCAGCGAGATCAGTCTATACCGGGGCACTCCCAGACTAATGTGGCTCAGCATCAATTTGTCAATCGAGCCAGTGGGGAAAGCTGACACCATGGGCAGGGGGAGGGGAGAATTTCTCCTGGTACACGATGGGACCTGTGAGCATCTCTGCCTTCCCCTCCTCCCCGCCCACACTCAGAAAATGACTCCGAACTTTGAACATATCATTTTTTTTCAGCGTAAACTGAAATGGGCACAAGTTAAAAGTAAAAAAAAAAGATGAAAGCCAAAGAGCTGAAAGCTTTAACGAGACTATTCCCTGGCTAATGCTGTAATAACCCCTTTCGATTCGATCATTGGGCTTTTTATTAGGCGTTAGTGCTCATTACCCACTTTTATTGCGTTCAGACTAATAAAAACAAGCTTTTAATAACACATTCCCATTAAGAAGGAAGTTATTGGTAATTCTACAGTCATCTGCTACCAACAACCCTGGAAACCCCAAATCTTTTCAATAGGTTGCACTGGTGCCTCAGATCGACACTGTCAGCCGAAGAAAAGCAAATAATTCTAATTGGAAAGCAGTGAGCGTGTATATAGCTACTGTTTTAAATGAATATACTATCAAAAACTCGGCTGCCCGTGTCCTAACTTGCACCAAGTCCCATTCAACCATCGCCCCTGTGCTCGCTGACCGACATTGGCTCCCGGTCTGTCAACACCTCGATTTCATAATTTCCATCCTTGTGTTCAAAACCCTCCGCGGCCTCGCCCCTCCCTATCTCTGTGACCTCCTCCAAGGCTACCGACCCTCTGAGATCTCTGCGCTCCTCCAATTCTGGCCTCTTGCGCACACCCGATTTTAATCGTTCCACTGTTGGTGGCCGTGCCTTCAGCTGCCTGGGCCCTGAGCTCTGAATTTCCTCCCTAAACCTCTCTGCCTCTCTTTCCCCCTTTAAACCTACCTCTTTGACCAAGCTTTTGGTCACCTGTCATGATATCACCTCATGTAGCTCGGTGTCAAATTTTGTTTGTTAACGATCTTGTGAAGCACCTTGGGACGTTTTACTACGTTAAAGGCACTATATAAATACAAGTTGTTATTGGAATTATTCATTTCCATGGTTTGGTAGTTCATGCTCCATAGATACAACGTTGGACTGCATTAATGATACTGTTTCATAGCGTTGTGTTTTAGAGGGGTATTTCCATCTTATTGGGGAGTTTTCTGTGTCTCTGAGTAACCTGTTCCATGAAAGTGGTCATGTTGGGCACTATGGCTAAGCCTGTGATGCAATGCCCTGCACCAGCACAAATCTTTTCACTACAGTTCAAACAGAAAGCTTTTTATTTTCATCTAACTTTTCACTATATAAAGAACTGCATGCTAGACTTACCAATTGGCGTATCTAGGGCAGCGGAGTGGGGGGGGGGGTGGGGTGGGTGGGTAAGGGCTGCGGGAGGAGGGGGGTAGTGTCTGGCTTGTACAGGTTAAAGGTCAGCAAACCCACAGCTGGAACTATGGCAAGTGCCGGTTGTCTTTTACATTCGCTGCCAATGGAATTTCACCTACAGATTGAGGAAGTAAAATCGCCTTGCAACTTAGCATTCTGTGCTTGTGGAGGTATGCACATCTTCATGTCACAATGTTGCCTCTGAAGGCTGCCTACCTTTGGAGCAGATGCTGCAATATAAATGGAATATTAGATGCAGAGTAAAGCTCCCCTTGCACTGGCCCATCTCCAGAACTTAACGGGTATGGACGTAAAAGATCCCATGGCACTATTTCTCAGAAGAGCAGGGGAGTCCTTCTCGGTGTCCTGGCCAATATTTATTTATCCCTTTAACCAACATCACTAAAACAGATTATCGGGTCATTATCACATTGCTGTTTGTGGGAGCTTGCTGTGCGCAAATTGGCTGCCGCGTTTCCCACATTACAACAGTGACTGCACGTCAAAAAAAAGTACTTAATTGGCTGTAAAGTGCTTTGGGTCGTCCTCAGGTTGTGAAAGGCGCTATAGAAATGCAAGTTTGTTCTTTACTTCAGTTAGGCACTTTGAAATAAGATGGATGCTATTTAGGGAAGGTGGGAGTGTCAGGAAATGTAAATTAGAACAATTTTTTTTTAGGTGTATCTTATTGTTTATTAGATTGTAGGAAACGCTGCCAATTATTTGCTTATTTCAGAGATTCATGGAGAAAGCAGGTTTTAGTCTGCATCTTTTTAAAGGAAGCTGCAACAAGCCTCGTTATGAAGGTTCAAAAGTTTTTTGTTTAAGAGATGAATGCTCTGAAAAATTTATTTTTGGTACTTGTGAAATACAGCCTGACAAAAAGGGCACTTTTCCTCAACGTAACTGTTGTAAATTAAATACGCAGACTGAAATGATTGATGACTATATTACGGAATTAATGAAGGCATACCCCAAATGATTAATTAGCTTCCTCCACTATTTACAGCGAATGGTACTTATATATTAGTTTGAACATAAGAAAGACTTCAAAAAGACCGACTTACTTGATATAGCTCCTGGGGATGAAGCAAAAAAACAAATCAAAGGCACAGAATATAATGGCAGTGTTAAATGGTAATAGGAACATAGGAACAGGAGGAGGCCATTCAGCCCCTCGAGCCTGTTCCGCCATTCAATGAGATCATGGCTGATCTGTACCTCAATTCCATCTACCTGCCTTGGTTCTGTAACCCTTAATACCCTTACCTAACAGAAAAATCTATCAATCTCAGTTTTGAAATTTTCAATTGAGCCCCCAGCCTCAATAGTGTTTTGGGGGAGAGGGAGTTCCAGTTTTCCACTACACTTAATGTGAAGAAGTGCTTCCTCACACCATCATTCAATGGCCCAGCTCTGATTTTAAGATTTTGCCCCCTTGTTCTGGACCCCCCTTGCCACAGGAAATAGCTTCTCTCTCAATCCACCCCATCATCTCCCCTGACCATCCCAAACACCTCAATGAGATCACCACCCCTAATTCCCCACACTCAAGGGAATACAAGCTCAGTCTATGCAACCTGTCCTCACAATTTACAGGGGAGTTGAGGAGAACTTTTTTTCACCCAGAGGGTGGTGGGGGTCTGGAACTCACTGCCTGAAAGGGTGGTAGAGGCAGAAACCCTCAACGCATTTAAAAAGTACTTGGATGTGCACTTGAAGTGCCGTAACCTACAGGGCTACGGACCAAGAGCCGGAAAGTGAGGATTAGGCTGGAGAGCGCTTTCGGCCGACACAGACACGATGGGCTGAATGGCCTCCTTCTGTGCCGTAAATTTCTATGATTCTAATTTGACCCTTGTAGCCCAGGCATCACTCCAGCAAACCCGAGGTATGTTGGTGCAGCGATATGGTACTAGACTAGCACGAAGGAGGTTTATGAGTTAAAATTCTACCATAGCAAGGTATTCAATTCAATAAATTGGCTGGATTGTGGGCAAGCGCCAACATAGCCCACTATTAGTGCCGGTACCAACTCCATTGGGCGATGCCACCTGCAGGAGAGAAGGTGAAAATTACAGGAGAGAAAAAAATCATTTCTAACATCAGAATCTTGAGCTGGGGCATGACCCCATATATCAGGACACAGCTCAGACTCTTCAAGCATGTTTGCAAAGCCAACAGTTTTGTATGAAATAAGAACAGAAAATGCTCGAGATACACAGCAGGCTCATCAATAACTGTAAAGAGGGAAGCTGGGCCAATGGTTGGCATGGAGCCCCCTTTCACCAGAAGTGTCTACAGTCAACCCATTTTGTCACTGGCAGCAACAACGTGACAGGACTTTCCAAGACCGGCATGCAGTGGGGGGGCTTATCGGACAAGCGTGGGCAAAACACCAGCAATTTTCAAATAAGCCACCCAATTTTCGTGGGATCTCGAAAAATGACGTGCATGCCCGGCATTTTCTGCTTTTTTTTTCTCCCAGTTTTTTTTATTTTCAATCTCTGTGCTTTGTCCAAGGGTTTCAGAGACTCTAGGGATAATGCTCCATCTGCGCACTGACGATGAGGAATCTGTCCTGCTGCCAACGACTATCAGACAGTCTCGGGCAGGCTGCCCACAACTTGCCTTCAAATGGCCAGGAAATCCTGCCAATAGTGTCTGCCATTTTTTCAATTCATAATGGCAGCGGGCAAAGTTCAGCAGCAAAGGCGAGAATGGGGCAGTAGGTCTTTCCTCACCACTAGTGCCCCATTTCCGCCAGGTACCGAGCCTCAAATTCTGCCCCACTGTCTCTTCTAGCCTCCAAAGGATCGGGCCTGGGTCACAGACAAGCATCACACGAGGCTCCACTCATCTCGCCGGTTGCGTCCGCGCATTTGTTTTGTCTTGCCTCGTCGTGATTTTTGGCAGCGAATTCTTCCTCCCCGTGCAACCTTTGAAAAAAACTGAAACAATTTTTAACCCCGTATGCAGCCTTTAGTTGTGTGCTGCAGCCTTTTAAAGGCCTGTTGCCTCGCACAATTCCGCCCCCCCCCCCACTTTAATGAACTTCCACACGCAAGCACAAACTAAGCAGAGAGCTTGCAGCTAACACTTAAGTGTTCTGACCTTGAAATATAATGCAATGTGCTCGCAGTGATTCATCAGCAATTGCCTCTGCAGCGGGAAGATTTAATGCAATCGCATGACATTCCGTTGCTCTCGTCCACTGATAACGCCAACAGTAATTTCTAGGCTGGTGCTACAACTGTGTTCTGAATCATGGGCTATATAATCACGCGTTCTGTTGGATCCCAAAGAAAAGAGGTTCAGAACCTTTTCTTCAGCTCAGATTGTGTTGTGAACGCGACCGCATGAATCGGATGCACTGGCTGAAAGGTAATCTTGCACCAAATAAGGGATTTCTTTATTTGCTGTGCCTTCAGTATATCGAGTTGCACGGAGTCGATGACTGCCCATTCTTGAGTTCTTCCTGTCCCTTATTAGATTCAGTTCGGGGATTACCTTCAAACCATGGTGTGTGGTTCACCATTCCATCATCTGCAAGGCTGATCAGCTGAACGTCAGGTTATATCCGCCTGAAATTATTTTCTATTACTGAGTGCCGTGATGATCTGTAAACACTTTCTTGTGGATTTATTCGACCAGGAAGAATATTGTGGCTGTAGCTTTAATCATTGTTGCTGTTGCAAACACGCCCAGGTTATTAATAACAATGAATCTTCCAGGATATAATTTACTTTGCTTATCTGCATCTTACGCTCAACAGTGTCATTTCCCCCCACCCCCCATGTTTATACACAGAAACGTTCGGCAAATCTCAACTATGATTCTCAATTAATTGAAGCTGAGGGTTTTTCCCTCACAGCAGCCTATAGATTACCACGATTGCACTGCAGTTTTGCCCACTCACTTAATCTGGCTATGTCCCTTTGTAACTTCCTGCTCCCATTTACAGGGAACGGTATCATAGTGGTTATATTACTGGACTAGTAATCCTAGTAAGGCCTGGACTAATGATCCGCGAGACATGAGTTCAAATCCCACCACGGCAGCTGGGGAATCTAAACTCAGTTAGTTAAATAAATCTGGAATAAAAAGCTAATATCAGTAATGGTGACCATGAAGCTTTCGGATTGTCGTAAAAACCCATCTGGTTCACTAATGTCCTTTAGGGAAGGAAATCTGCCGTCCTTACCCGGTCTGGCCTATATGTGAGTCCAGACCCACAGCAATGTAGTTGGCTCTTAACTGCCCCTCTGAAATGGCCTAGTGAGCCACTCAGTTGTAAAAAACAGCTACGAAAAACAATAAGAATGAAACCGGATGGGCCACCCGGCACTGGCTACAGACACGGCAACAGCACACCCAGCCCAGTCGAACCTGCAAAGTCCTCCTCACCAACATCTGGGGACTTGTGCCAAAAGTGGGAGAGCTGTCCCACAGGCTAGTCAAGCAACAGCCTGACATAGTCATACTCACAGAATCATACCTTTC
This sequence comes from Squalus acanthias, assembly GCA_030390025.1. Lineage (NCBI taxonomy): Eukaryota > Metazoa > Chordata > Chondrichthyes > Squaliformes > Squalidae > Squalus > Squalus acanthias. Next base: position 90,741,625 of record CM059437.1, on the reverse strand, counting down.
AGCCAATGTCCCAAACTCCTCCATCACCATCCCTGGGTATGTCCTGTCCCACCGGCAGGACAGACCCACCAGGGGTGGTGGCACAGTGGTATACAGTCGGGAAGGAGTGGCCCTGGGAGTCCTCAACATTGACTCCGGACCGCATGAAGTCTCATGGCTTCAGGTCAAGCATGGGCAAGGAAACCTCCTGCTGATTACAACCTACCGCCCTCCCTCAGCTGATGAATCAGTACTCCTCCATGTTGAACACCACTTGGAAGAAGCACTGAGAGTAGCAAGGGCACAGAATGTACTCTGGGTGGGGGACTTCAATGTCCATCACCAAGAGTGGCTCGGTAGCACCACTACTGACTGAGCTGGCTGAGTCCTGAAGGACATAACTGCCAGTCTGGGCCTGCGACAGGTGGTGCGAGAACCAACATGAGGGGAAAACTTAATTGACCTCGTCCTCATCAATCTACCTGTCGCAGATGTATCTGTCCATGACAGTATTGATAGCAGTGACCACCGCACAGTCATTGTGGAGATGAAGTCCCGTCTTCACACTGAGGACACCCTCCATCGTGTTGTGTGGCACTACCACCGTGCTAAATGGGATAGATTCAGAACAGATCTAGCAGCTCAAAACTGGGCATCCATGAGGCGCTGTGGGCCATCAACAGCAGCAGAATTGTATTCCACCACAATCTGTAACCTCATGGCCCGGCATATCCCTCACTCTACCACTACCATCAAGCCAGGGGACCAACCCTGGTTCAATAAGGAGTGTCGAAGAGCAGCACCAGGTGTACCTAAAAATGCGTTGCCAAGCTGGGGAAGCTGCAACACAGGATTACATGCATGCTAAAAAGCGGAAGCAGCATGCTATAGACAGGGCTAAGCGATTCCACAATCAATGGATCAGATTGAAGCACTGCAGTCCTGCCACGTCCAGTCATGAATGGTGGTGGACCATTAAACAACTAACGGGAGGAGGAGGCTCCATGAATATCCCCATCCTCAATGATGGTGGAGCCCAGCATGTGAGTGCAAAAGACAAAGCTGAAGCGTTTGCAACCATCTTCAGCCGGAAGTGCCGAGTGGATGATCCATATCGGCCTCCTCCTGAGATCCACAGAAGCCAGTCTTCAGCCAATTCGATTCACTCCACATGATATCAAGAAACGGCTGAGCGCACTGGATACAGCAAAGGCTGTGGGCCCCGGCAACATCCCGGCTATCGTGCTGAAGACTTGTGCTCCAGAACTAGCCGCACCTCTAGCCAAGCTGTTCCAGTACAGCTATTACACTGGCATCTATCCGACAATGTGGAAAACTGCCCAGGTATGTCCTGTCCACAAAAAGCAGGACAAATCCAACCCGGCCAATTACCGCCCCATCAGTCTACTCTCAATCATCAGCAAAGTGATGGAAGGTGCCATCGACAGTGCTATCCAGCAGCACTTACTCACCAATAACCTGCTCACTGATGCCCAGTTTGGGTTCCGCCAAGACCACTCAGCTCGCGACCTCATTACAGCCTTGGTCCAAACATGGACAAAAGAGCTGAATTCCAGAGGTGAGGTGAGAGTGACTGCACTTGACATCAAGGCAGCATTTGACCGAGTGTGGCATCAAACAGCCTTGTAAAACTGAAGTCAATGGGAATCGGGGGGAAAACTCTCCACTGGCTGGAGTCATACCTAGCACAAAGGAAGATGGTTGTGGCGGTTGGAGGTCAATCATCACAGCCCAGGACATCGCTGCAGGAGTTCTCAGGGCAGTGTCCTGGGCCCAACCATCTTCAGCTGCTTCATCAATGACCTCCCTCCATCATAAGGTCAGAAGTGGGGATGTTCGCTGATGACTGCACAGTGTTCAGTGCCATTCACAACTCCTCAGATAATGATGCAGTCCATACCCGCATGCAGCAAGACCTGGACGACATTCAGGCTTGGGCTGATAAGTGGCAGGTAACATTCGTGCCACACAAGTGCCAGGCAATGACTATCTCCAACAAGCGAGAGTCCAACCACCGCCCCTTGACATTCAACGGCATTACCATCACCAAATCCCCCACCATCGATATCCTGTGGCTATAAGAGCAGGTCAGAGGCTGGGTATTCTGCAGTGAGTGTCTCACCTCCCGACTCCCCAAAGCCTTTCCACCATCTACAAGGCACAAGTCAGGAGTGTGATGGAATACTCTCCACTTGCCTGGATGAGTGCAGCTCCAACAACACTCAAGAAGTTCGAAACCATCCACGGCCCGCTTGATTGGCACCCCATCCACCACCTTAAGCATTCACTCCCTCCACCACCGGCGTACCGTGGCTGCAAGATGCACTGCAGCAACTCGCCAAGGCTTCTTTTGCAGCACCTACCAAACCCGCGACCTCTTCCACCTAGAAGGACAAGGGCAGCAGATGCATGGGAACACCACCACCTCCAAGTTTCCCTCCAAGTCACACACCATCCTGAATTGGAAATATATCGCCGTTCCTTCATTGTCGCTGGGTCAAAATCCTGGACCTTCCTCCCTAACAGCACTGTGGGAGCACCTTCACCACACGGACTGCAGCGGTTCAAGAAGGCGGCTCACCACCACCTTCTCGAGGGCAATTAGGGATGGGCAATAAATGCTGGCCTTGCCAGCGACTCCCACATCCCAGGAACGAATAAAAAATTTTAGACAACTTACCGTGCCTCCTCACTTAATGCTCTTGTTACTGTAGTAAAGATAGACTTACATTTCTATAGCGCCTTTCACAACCACTGGACATCCCAAAGTGCTTTACAGCCAATGAAGTACATTTGAAGATTATTCACTGTTGTAATGTGGGAAACGCGGCAGCCAATTTGTGCACAGCAAGCTCTCACAAACAGCAATATGATAATGACCCGATAATCTGTTTTTAGTGATGTTGATTGAGGGATAAATATTGGCCAGGACACCAGGGAGAACTCCCCTGCTCTTCTTCAAAATAGTGCCATGGGATCTTTTACGTCCATCTGAGAGGGCAGATGGGTCTTCGGTTTAAGGTCTCATCCAAAAGGCGGCACCTCCGACAGTGCAGCACTCCCTCAGCACTGCACTGGCGTGTCAGCCTAGAACTTTTGTGCTCAAGTCCCTGGAGTGGGACCTAGAACCCACAACCTTCTGACCCAGAGGCGAGAAGTGCTACCAACTGAACCACTAGCATAAGCCTTTGGCAAAGTGTGTCAAGTATAAAATTAAAGAAAGGCCCGAGACACATGCAAATCAATGTGATAACATCATCATTTGCCTAATGTTTGTAAATGGGGAGAGTTAATTTGAAAAACTTTCGTTGCTCCTTCAAAAATTGGATTGAGTTGATTATATAAGACAAATGGATAGATTGATAGATTGTAATTAAAAATAAACAGCCCATGACAACAGACTAACGACGTCCGAGGTGTAGGATAACAGGGAAACTTCAACTTGTTGAAGACCGCACCTTATGTCACACTCTGTGAGTACCAACTGAGAAAATAATTGACTGTAGCTCAGAAATTACACTGAATGATCACTTAACATTAGTATGAGCTTCCTTTGTCTGCTATTTTAATTGATTTTTATTCACTCTTAGGATGTGGGCATCGCTGGTAAGGCCAGCATTTATTGCCCATCCCTAGTTGCCCTTGAGAAGGTGGTGGTGAGCCGCCTTCTGCTTGAACCGTTGCAGACAGTGTGGCGAAGATGCTTTCACAGTGCTGCCAAGTAGGGAGTTCCAAGATTTTGACCCAGCAACGATGAGGGAATGGCGATATATGTCCATAATCGAGGCATCAATCTATATATTTTAAACAGATTTTTGCCTCTTTTAAAATAATGTACTGCGCCATTTCAAAGCTCATGCATTTTTATTAGGTTAAAGATAAATAACACAGTTTCAGGAACCTATAGGTGTGAAAACAAACAAAAAAGAAAGACTTGCATTTATATAGCGCCTTTCACGATCTCAGGATGTCCCAAAACACTTCACAGCCAGTGAAGTACATTTGAAATGATTTGAAGTCCCACAAACAGCAATGACATATCGACCAGATAATCTGTTTTTTAGTGATGTTGGGTGAGGGATAAATATTGGCCAGGACACCCCTGCTCCTCTTCGAAATAGTGCCACGGGATCTTTTACGTCCACCTGAGAGGGCAGACGGGGGCCTCGGTTTAATGTCTCATCCGAAAGACGGCACCTCCGACAGTGCAGCGCTCCCTTAGCGCTGCAGTTGAAGGGTCAGTCTCGACTTTTGTGCTCAAAGTCCCTGGAGAGGGGCTTGAACCCATAACCTTCGGACTCAGAGGCGAGAGTGCGACCAAAGGGCTGACAACAAATAATTATACAAACCTATTTCTGGTAAGCAAGATTAAACATTTAACGCACCGTATTAAGCAGCTGTATTCTCAGTGCAGTCAATAGACAAAGAACTAATGATTCTAAGCTCCCGAAGACACATCAGATCGTACCATGTCGCTCACTATGCATTCTTAAAAGCCAGAAGATTATCTTTCATGACTGCAGAGATTTTCTATCCTACTGTTATGAAGCAGCAATGAGAGGTAAAATGATTAAAAAAACACTGAATTATTTGTGACACTGAACATGAGTGAGCCAGAAAATTAATTGTGCATGAAATTGGACGCGAGTGCTGAATCGACCGATCCTCAGGAAAGGAGGTTGTAAGGCAATTGATGTTACAACAATAATCAGGCTGCAAAGTTAGTCACCTAAAACAACTTGTCTGTGGGAGACAAAAATTGGTAAAAACCGCCATGGATATCAAGTAGCACTTGGATTACTTAGGAAAATATATATTTTCAAAGAATGCATAGTAAATTGAGCTGTGATTGCATTGGCTAGAATTGTACATCGTGCAAGTCGAAAGATATTAGAGCTCGGAAATTACCGTTGCCGATATTAGTAGGCGAACACTTAGAAGAAAGAAAGAACTTACGGACCAAGAGCTGGAAAGTGGGTTTGGGCTGGATCGCTCTTTTTCGGCCGGCACAGACACGATGGGCCGAATGGCCTCCTTCTGTGCCGTAAATTTCTATGATTCCATGATTCTATGATACATTTATATCGCGCCTTTCCTGACCTCATGACTTCCCAAAGTGCTTTACAACCAATGAAGTACTTTTTGAAGTGTCGTCCCTGTTGTAATGTAGGAAACACGGCAGCCAATTTGCGCACAGCAAGCTCCCACAAATGGCCATGTGACAATGACCAGATAATCCGTTGTTTTTTAATGATGTTGGTTGAGTTAATAAATAGTGGCTTGGACACCGGGGAGAGCTCCCCGCCCCTGCTCTTATTTAAATAGCGTCATGGGATCTTTTACAACGTCCACCTGAGAGAGCAGACGGGGCCTCAGTTTAACCTTTCATCCGAAAGACGGCACCTCTGACAGTGCAGCACTCAGACTAGATTATATGCTCGAGCCTCATGGGGTGGGACTTGAACCCACTACCTCTGACTCAGAGCCGAGAGTGCTACCATGAGTCCGGAAGGGTGTGGTGGATGGGGGCGGGGGTGGGGGGGAGGGGGAGGTCTTCAGGGTGCACGATGGCCGGCAGCAGCCCGCTGTTTTAATATGGAACTGGGAGGAGCTCTCCTGCTCCTTCTCGCTTCACTCTCAGGTAAATAAAAAAGTTTGGTGGCAGCCTCCAGCGGTCCCTTTAAAGACTGCTGGTGTGGCTGCTTTTCACCTGAGAAAACTGCGGTCAGTTCCAATATCAGAAAGGGGCCTGAAACAGGTGTTAGGCCCTCACTTGTAAAGGGCCTAAGACCAGTTTCAGGCGGACACCCTGGACGATTCCAGGCAGCCCTAACCAAAGTGGCATGCAGTGCATATCCGGGGCATAATGAGGGCGAGCTGCACGCCATATTGGACCTTTCAGCAGCCATTTTATGCCTGAAAAACCGGGCATACCCGATCCAATTTCTAGGCCCATGTGTTTGTAAGACATTCTTCCATCTGTACTTTGTTTATTTTAAGAATATAAGACCGTAAGAATTAGGAGCAGGAGTAGGCCATAGGGCCCCTCGAGCCTGCTCCGCCATTCAATAAGGTCATGGCTGAACTTATACATTAACTCCACTTTCCCGCCCTTTCCCCTTATCCCTTGATTCCCTTAATGCTCAAAAATCTATCGATCTCTGTCTTGAATATACTCAACAACTGAGCATCCACAGCCCTCTGGGGCAGAGAATTCCCAAGATTCACAACCCTCTGAGTGAAGAAATTTCTCCTCATCTCAGTCCTAAATGGCTGACCCCTTATCCTAAGGCTATGACTCCTGGTTCTAGACTCTCCAGCCAGGGGGAAACAGCCTCTCAGCATCTACCCTGTCAATCCCCCTCAGAATCTTTCAATGAGATCATCTCTCATTTTTCTAAACTCCAGAGAATATAGGCCCACCTATGTTTTAAATGGGTTGATACCTACACTAAAATAATGGACAGGGGACTATCATACGAATAGATTAAGCATTTGTTTCATTACGGCCCTAAATTTGCGGTCGGAGGCTTCCCGCGGGGAAATGCCTCCGATCCGCAATAAAAAGCCCGCGTAGCTGGTGGTCCGGGAAGTATGGAGACTCGCGCTCCTGGGCTTCTCCGGGTACCCACGGGCAGAGGCGCCCGTACCCCAGGGGCCCAGGCGGTTAGCGAGCATCCCCGGTATCACGTGGGCCGATCTGACGAATGACAGAAGTGGATCCCCATTCACGCTTACGGGGATTTTGTATGTACGGAGACCCTGTAAGTATGAATGGGAATACCCCAAAAATACATCTAGACATCAAATACATTTTTTTTTAAATCACATATTCTAAAATTAATTAAAATGGCATTTAATTAAATATTTTTTAAAAATTAATTTTTTGAAAAATAAATTTACATGTTTTAAAGGGGCTAAAAATAAACTTACCTTATGGCACAGGTTTTTAAATGAATAAATTATTGATAAAATGTTAATTTTCTGTTTTTTAAAACTCTCACACTGGTAAAAGAAGGCCTTACAGCCGGAGCTCATGCTCACCGAATCATTGCAAATTAAATACTGTTCCTACAGAGGGTACAGAAGCAAACAACCAAAATGATCCCAGGTGCGAGGAATTTAAGTCGTGAGGAAAGGTTAAAAAATCTGGGCTTTTTTTCAAGATTGTGAAGGGAATTTGCAAAGCTGATCCAGGCAAATAGACGAAGAGTCCAAATATCAGGAGAAAGTCGTTAAAAATTAGGAACAATAAGCAAGATCAGACAAAGCGAGTTATGGAATACGTTACAGGAAGTCCAGTGAGGTGGACATTATAAATGGGTTCAAGAGGCAATCAGTATATTTCTGCTGAGAAATTAACATTCTCATCCTTGTTTTCAAATCCCTCCATGGCCTCGCCCCTCCCTATCTCTGTAACCTCCTCCAGCCCTACAGCGCCCCCCCCCCCCACACCCCCAGGATCTCTGCGCTCCTCTAATTCTGGCCTCTTGAGCATCCGCGATTTTAATCGCTCCACCATTGGCGGCCGTGCCTTCTGTTGCCAAGGTCCTAAGCTCTGGAATTTCCTCCCTAAACCTCTCCGTCTCTCTACCTCTCTCTCTCTCCTCCTTTAAGACGCTCCTTAAAAACCTACCACTTTGACCAAGCTTTTTGTCATCTGCCCTAATATCTCCTTATGTGGCTCGGTGTCAAATTTTGTTTGATAATTGCTCCTGTGCAGCGCCTTGGGACGTTTCACGATGTTAAAGGCGCTATATAAATGCAAGTTGTTGTTGTTGTTGAGGGAGGGGTTTGTGGGATATGGTGAAAAGGCTACTCTTGATTTATCGATAAGGGATGTTGAACCTAATGGGTTTTTTTTGGTTTATTTTAAATATCTCCACTAAAATAGAGGACAGGGGACTGACATACAAATATGTTAAGCATTTATGCGATAATATCACCGACATTAATATCCAAAATTTCTCATGTCCTTAAGCACTGGATTACATTGGATGTGTTTTGGATGTTGGCAAACATCTGAATTTGGGGTTTGACCTGAACTACCAATTGAAGCACACTTGTTAGTGAGAGAGGAGATGGTTATTGCATGAAAACTGTATCATAAGAGTCTCAGTTGCATTCTAAATGAAAAGCTGGCTTGTTTCTAAATCAGCACACAGTAACAGAGGCTTTGCTTCAGTGGTGTAAAACTGTGCTAATGGTTTTAGAGCCCAGCAGCTAAAACTGCACCAAACACCAGAGGACACAGTAGGTAATTTAGATAAAATGGAGTATTCAGTACTAAGAACAGACTTCGCTACTACTACTGCTACTTTTGTCCGATGGGAAAAGCTTACAATAGGACGTCTAGTTTGGCTCTCCATTCGATGGCCTCCTGAGATGCCGAGTGGGGAAATGAGGTGCCTCCCGCAACAGCTCTCAGTGGGCAGGTTGATGTGATTGTGAAGGAAATAGCCATATTCCAAGAAATACATCATCCTATAAACAGATTTGATAATATTAAAACATGACAAACTGGGGTTAAAAATCTAAAAGCCTCAGCGACACAAGCCGTAAAACAGAAATACAGGCTTCTGAGATAAAGATCAGTTGTTAACAAAGTTGTAAACATCACAAGCTTTGAAATGGGAAATGTTTGTAAATACAAAGACATTTGCCCTATTGAAACAGCAGGCTGAAGTTTCCTCTATGTCTGAACATTGGAACCAACACAATGGAATGACCCAAGTAAAGTGTCAAAATCTAACACGTCGAACAGGTGCATAGAACATTAAAAAAACCAAGTGCCTTTGAAAAAATTGACATCAAGTAAAAGAAATACCTGCCGTAAAATAGTTTTATGTTAAACTTAGAACAAGGAGACATGGTTCTTAATATAACCAATTGAAGTAAATAAGAAATGCAAAGAACACCCGAGATGAAGTGTTTTTGAATTACAAATTGTAAAAAGTACCTACAGAGAGACTTTGTAGATATTACATCAATAGATGACACCAAGCAATCACATTGTTTGTGTATTAAACTTGGAACATAAGGAGACAGGAGTCTGTGTTACAAACAGCAGAGGTGATTTAGAAATTCAATAGAAAGACTTCCTAAAAATGGCATCAAATAGATAAATCGATAATAACCATTTTATGATAGTTTTTGAACACCTAAAGGTAGAGACACAAGTCTGGTTGCAACAGTTGAATTGACAGTAAAGAATTGAAAACAATTCAATAGAGTATCACTAGAGACAATTAGCTTCCATCAGCAGAATACTTCAAAGAAAATACCACTAAAAAAGAGTATAAAAATAAGAGCTTTTCAGATGAAAAGTCAGAAGTCGCTGGAAGGGCAAGCATTTCTCAACTTCACAGGCACGCTCTGTAAGTTTACAACTCTGAGTCTCGGGTAATCAAGGTATTTGATTTTGGTGGATATTCTGGATTAAGAAATAAGTATAAGTGTGGAAATGTAACAAAGTTAAGATTTGAGAATAAGGATCTCTGATAAGAAATGTAAGCTATTTGTATTTTGAACGGTTAAAGTTGCGATGGCCATAACAGCTGTTAACTAAATGTCGGTTCTTTAATAAATCTATATATTTTTAGAATTGTCTCACAGAGTATTTCTGTATAAACTCGCGAACTCAATTTCTGTACACTCAAAGGAGTTGCAGAATTCTGGGGGTTATTCCGGACCCTCATAATGTCCGGAAGGTTATAGTCTAGTTAAACTTATTAAAAGTGCTATCCGGAGGACGGTAACATCTTCACGTCATTCCTTTCCTTTAGGGAGAGGTAGTCTGACCTTTAGACCCAATTAACTGTCTTATAGAATTCGGCTATCTTTAACTTTAGTTGAAGGTGAACGTCTGGGGAATACGCCTGATCTGGGGTAGCCCGAAAAGGGCTAGGACTTGTAATTATCCCTTCATGATGTGTTCCATGGTCTGGGACTCGTGGCCACTGTCGCACTTTGGGTTGTCCCTCATCTTCCACTTGTGGAGTGGGTGGCCGCGTCGTGCCCTGGTGCGGATTGGGTTGAGCGCTGACCACTGTCTACGAGGGAGGTCGAAGCCAGGGACCTCTGCTGTTGGGTCAGCGATGAGGTGTTGGTTCTTTATGCGGCATGCGGCCCATGCATGGTGACAACGTCGTCCAGTCATTCAGATGTAGGAGAACGTGCCACCTTGTCGTGTGACTAGAATGTGACGCTGTAATGGGTGGAGCAGAGACAAAAAGGGAATCATCCAGGGCGTCTAGTCTTGATTGCTATCCAGCTACCACTGCTGGAAAGACCATGCATTTGCAAGATAGGTGATTGCAGGATCAGGGCTTGTTGTAATGCTCCGCATGTTAGAACCATAGCGGGCGGTATCGGATCAGCTGGCCGTTATACACAGAGCCTGATATTCAGTTCCATTGCAGTCAATAGAACTGAATATCAGGCTCTGCGTACAACGGGCGGCTGATCTGATACCGCCCGTTCTACGCCACCGCCCGTAGGCAGTTTTAAATGCCCTTATTTACTTAGACTCGACTGGCATAAATGGTGACGCCAAAGGGTACTCGCTCTAGTAAACCAGAACAGTTTATTAAACACACACAGCGTGCATTATACAAAATAACAACAGAAAACGCTGGAAATGCTCAGCAGGCCAGGCAGCATCCGTGGAGAGAGAAACAGAGTGAACGTTTCAGGTCGAAGACCCTTCGTCAGAACTGGATAAAGCAGGAAATGAAATGGATTTAAAACAAGGATAAAGCTGGGAAAAGGGGGAGGGGATGAAAGAACAAAAGGAGAGATTGAGAGACATTAAGAGATGATCAAGGCAAGAGGTGGTGTTAATGTGACAGGTTGAGGCTAAAAGAAGTGTGAAATCCACTGGCAGAATGAAGGACAGCTGCCAGCTTCTAGGAGGAAAAAAAAAGGAGGGGGGGGCAAACAAAAGGGTGGATGAAAAAATAAAATATAAATGTGATTGGGGCTGAGGTTATGATCTAAAATTGTTGAACTCGATATTGAGTCCAGAGGGCTGTAGCGTGCCTAAATGAAAGATGAGTTGCTGTTCCTCGAGCTTACGCTGAGCTTCCGTGGAACAGTGTAATAGGCCGAGGACGGTGAGGTCAGAGTGGGAGTGAAGCGGTGAATTAAAGTGACAGGCCACCGGGAGCTCGGGGTCCCCCTTACGGACTGAACGAATGTGTTCCGCAAAGCGGTCACCCAAGCTGCGTTTGGTCTCCCCAATGTAGAGGAGACCACATCGTGAGCAGCGAATACAGTATACTAAATTGCAGGAAGTACAAGTAAATCGCTGTTTCACCTGGAAGGGGTGTTTGGGGCCCTGGACAGTGGGAAGAGGGGAGGTATAAGGGCATGTGTTGCATCTCCTGCGCTTGCACGGGAAGGTGCATCATACAAACTTGGACAGTAATGACTTGGTTAAAATACAGGCTTTACTTCCCGTACAACCAAGGACGACGGAACGCGCTGACGTGGGAGGCTTCGCTGGACACCCTCTCTTCTGTCTTCTCTGAAGTCGTCTCCTCCGTGTGGCGAGGGGTTTGGATGTTAACTTTCTTGTACCTTTCTTCAATACGCCTTCGTCACATTCCTTGTTGATGGCTGTCTGAGCTTCGCTCTGTTTAGTTGATGATCGGATCATCGTGTTCGAATCTCATGATCAGGTTCCATCTCCTCTGGTCTTTGAGACGGTGTCTTCCAGACAGTGAGCATTAACCAGCGAGCGTAATTACAATAGCCGACTCTGTAAGGCCATTAACAAATCTGGCCTTAAAGACAGGGCCTTTGTGTATTTGTGTTTTACAGGCAAAAAGCATTAACTTAACAAGCAAATTTATAATGATCCAGGAAGTAAAGCCATTAACAAGATTGGCTCTTGTGACTGTTGCTTCAGCGAAGATATTAACCCTTTACACGCCCGAGATGAATTTCTAGGGCTTGGTGCGGTACTGGAGGGCTGCTGGTGTCGGAGGAACTTCACCCCAGCAGGGTCATGGTTTCCAGGAGAGGACGAGAGAAGGTTGGAATTTTTAAACAGTCAGTGAAAGAAGGGCTGAGAAGGTGGGTCAAACCAAATGGACAGAATGGCCGGGCACAACAAACAAGTATAACGAGCTGAAAACAGAGTCTGTTGTAAATGTTAACCGATTGCAGGAGTTCGCCTTTTCCAGATGGCGGCCTAGACCATGTCTATGCGCATGGGAACATTACCAGCTGCAAGTTCCCCTCCAAGTCACACACCATCCTGACTTGGAAGTATATCGCCGTTCCTTCATGGTCGCTGGGTCAAAGTCCTGGCACTCCCTCCCTAACAGCACTGAGTACCTTCACCACACGGACCGCAGCGGTTCAAGAAGACACCTCCTCAAGGGGCAATTAGGGATGGGCAGTAAATACTGACCTTGCCAGCGACGCCCACATCCCATGAATGAATATAAAAAAAAATTCTCCAACCTTTCCCTCTCGTCAAGGAGATTTACTAAAATGGAACCAGGGATGAGAGACTTCAGTTATGTGGAAAGACTAGAGAAGCTGCAATTGTTCTCCTTAGAGCTGAGAAGGTTAAGGGGAGATTTAATAGAGGTGTTCAAAATTATGAAGGGTTTCGATAGAGGAGATAGGGAGAAACTGTTTCCAGTGGCAGGAGGGTCGGTAACCAGAGGACACAGATTTAAGGTAATTACCAAAAGAAGCAGAGGGGAGAGGAGGAGACGTTCTGTTACGCAGCGAGTTGTTGTGATCTGGAGTGCGCTGCCTGAAAGGGCGGTGGAAGCAGATTCAATTGTAATTTTTTAAAGGGAATTGGCTAAATACTTGAAAAGGTAAAAAATTGCAAGGCTGTGGGGAAAGGGAAAAGGGGGAGTGGGACTAATTAGAGAGCTCTAGCAAAGAGCCGGCTCAGGCACGATGGGACGAATGGCCTCCTTCTGTGCTGTACCATTCTATGAAAATAATCTTCGGAATTCACAGTCGAACAAAACGTTCCATGTGTAAGTTTGCAACTTGTTGAAATCCAACTTTAAATAGGCTTTTACACAGTGGAAAAGCCGTGACTGCATTTTAATGTGTTGTGAATACACATTGCAAGTAATAAATACTGCACTTATCTGGTACAAAGCTGCTCCTCTGTGATAAAGCCTATCTATAATTAATCAGAAAACAGTGAGTTGTTCCATTCATTCAGAATACCTGGTGGACTCTTGAACTCTGGGCAGACATATATGGATTTTATAGGATTAAATTCTTAAAAGTTATAACATTTCTGCAGCTTCCATCAAACATTATGTCCAGTCATGTATGGTGAGGCAGGCGGGTATCCATTTTTTGGCTTTATTAACGGTGTGATCGCTGCACCATTCATTTCCCTCTCTGTCAGACTTCAGCACAAGGAGACAGCTACATTAAATAAAACCTGACAGAGACAAATGCGCACGATGGCGCCGAATGTAATAACAGTGGTAACTGTGGGGGGGGGAAACCAAATCAGCACGCAGCAAGCATTTGGAACAGGGTGCCTTGGTATTTAACACTGCGAATGCAGCAGAAACTGCGTCAGCTTCACCTTCACAAACGTTTTCAGTCATTTTTCTGTCTGTAAAATCCTTCAACCAATTTAAGCGAAACCTAGGAAATTGGAAAACCTCGACACCAGAAGTGGAAGGTGGCTGTTGCGGAAATGGAACTCTTCCCACTCCAGACTCCCAGTGCCGGTATCAGGCATTCCCGGATGAGGTAGAGCCCCTTTAGATGCAGTGTGAAGCTCCCTCTACGTTGCCACAGCAAGATGTCTCAACCCCATCCCCCCACCCCAACCACAGAAGACCAACCCACGCCCCAACTACACTGATTGGATCCAGCCTCAGCCAAGTGGCTTTTCTTTTATGGGCCAAAAATTCATCCCGCGACGCGAGAGTACGCACTGCGTACTCTCGCGTATTCTCTCTCCAATTGCCGGTTTTCTGCATGCCCTGCGCATGCGCTGAAAACCGGCACTTGGTCTTTTGAAAAGGGGGCGGTTCCTCGGTGCATCGCGTGCGCGCTACAGGCTGCGCGCACGCTGTGCACTTCATGCTTTGGACGCGCAGGTAAGTACGGAAGATTTTAGAAATGGAAAAAGGAGGAGTAAGACCCACTTTTAACAAGGTAAGTAGTGAATGAAGTATTTTTTTGAATTTTTTTTAACAGGTATATCTTTTTTAGAGACTTTAAAGACAGGTAAGTTTATTTTTATAACTTTTTAAAAGATTTTAAATTTTTTCAAAAATTTAATTTTTTATTTAAAATGGTTAATTTATTTAACTATACTTATTTTATTAATGTGATGTTTTTTTTAAAATTTAATTGAGGTTTAGCTGTTATTTTGGGGGGGTGTAAGATTCATAGATTTCACAGCACGTATGTGAAACTTATGAATGGAAGATGGTGTGCTGCCATTAGCTCTAACTGAGTCACGTGATCCCACAGCTCGCACGAATTCACTACGCCGGTGGGATACGCAAGCACTGCCCAGCTGATGTCTGGAACATCAAGTTCGTGCGAGCTGGATCTGAAAAAGCACAGGCGGAGTGAGAGATCGCGGGGAAGCCTTACCCCCGCGGGAACAGAGCGAGATCAATTTCTGGGCCATTATGTACTTTTATAGGATCTTAGCTACAAGGACAGGTTGGAGAAGCTGGATTTGTTTTCATTAGAGCAAAGGAGGTTGAGGGGTGATTTGACAGAGGTGTCCAAGATTATGACGGGTTTGGATAGGCTAGACGGGGAAAGGCTGCTCCCACCAATTGATGGTACAAGGATTAGGGGACTCAGATTTAAGGTTTGGGCAAGAGATACGGGGAGGACATGAGGAAAAACTTTTTTACGCAGCGAGTGGTGATGACCTGGAACTCGCTGCCGACGGAAGTGGTGGAGGCGGAAACACTCAATGTTTTCAAGGGGAGACTGGATATGCACTTGAAGGAAATAAACTTGCAGGGCTCCGGGGATAGAGCGGGGAAATGGGACTGACTGGATTGCTCTACAGAGAGCTGGCACGGACTCGATGGGCCGAATGGCCTACTTCTGTGCCGTTATGACACTACGACTCTATGTGAGTTGACACCGTCATTTTTGGCAGAGCTTTACAAACATTAGGGAGAAAGGAAGGAAGGGGGGAGAGAAGGGTTCCAGAGGAGCCCAATGCTCCCCTCATCCCAGACAGAAAGAAAGAAAGACTTGCATTTATATAGCGCCTTTTACGACCTCAGGTCTCAGGACGTCCCAAACTGCTTTACAACCAATGAAGTACTTTTGAAGTGTTGTAATGTAGGGAAACCCAGCAGTCAATTCATGCACAGCAAGCTCCCACAAATAGCAATATGATAATGACCAGATAATGTTTTTTTCTAGTGATGTTGGTTGAGGGATAAATATTGGCCAGGACACCGGGGATATCTCCCCTGCTCTTCTTTGAATTAGTGCCATGGGAACTTTTATACCCACCTGAGGGGGCAGATGGGGCCTCAGTTTAACGTCTCATCCAAAGGACAGCACCTCCGACAGTGCAGCACTAGAGTGTCAGCCTAGATTTTGTGCTCAATCTCTGGAGTGGGACTTGAACCCACAAGCCTTCTGACTCAGAGGCGAGAGTGCTACCCACTGAGCCACGGCTGACCCACAGAGTATAAAATGTTGATGTATTTTTGCCGACCCTCCCCCTCTGATTGGATCCAGCAGTCCTATTGTACTACAGTCAAGTGGCTATTCTTTGTATGTGAGTTTATACAGTGATTGTTGGCAGGGCTTAATGAATATTGGGGGGAAAGGAAGGAGGGGAGCGAAGGGTCACAGCGGAGCCGAATGCTCCCCTCATCATTAGTCCACACATGCACACTTTCTAGCAGGATTCACTGGTAATCAGGAGCACAAACCCTGGCGGATTCCCACCCACCCCAGTCCAGTCCAGGCCCACCGAGCACAATCTTCTGTGCTCCTGCCCCAACACAGATCAACCAACTCACCACAGACCAGTGACTGGACCTGGAATATAACTGATCTGAATGACTCAGTTCCACGCCTCTGGGCCATGTGTTTGGCAACTTGTAACTTGGTTCTGCTTTTGACTGACAAAAAAAAATGTAGCCAAGACTCATGAAATGTAATCTCCCAAGGAACCGTTTTTTGATAAGCATTAAAAAGCTGGAAGTGATTATCATTCAGGTTAGTACACAACATTGGGCCAAAAATTCGGCACTTGCCAGGTGAGTACGCGCTGTGTACTCACCCGTAAGGCCTCCTGAAGTGCCGGTTTCCTGCATGCACTGCGCATGCGCTGGAAACCGGAACTTCCGGTCTCGTGAAGGGAGCTGTTCAGAGGTGAACCGCGTGCGCGGGAGAGGCTGCGCGCACGCAGCAAACTTAGGTTTTTTTTCAGGTTTCTCCGGGAAGGTAAGTATGGAAGAAGCTGCGCTTTTAAAAAGGAGGCGCAAGACCCGTTTTCAACAAGGTAAGTGGTTAATTAATTACAATTAAAACATTTTTTCAACAGGTTTATCTTTTTTAGATACTTTAAAGAAAGGTAAGTTTATTTTTAGCACGGTTAAAAAGTATTTTAATTTTTTCAAAAATTAAAATTTTTGTTTAAAGTAGTTAATTTATTTAACTTATAGTTATTTTAAAAATGTGATGGTTTTTAAAAAAAATTATTTGAAGTTTAGGTGTTGTTTTGGGGCCGATTTCAATTCATAGATTTGACAGGTCTGTCAAATCTATGAATGAAAGATGGTCTGCTGCCATTGGCTCTCCATGGCCCACGTGATCCCAGGGGACGCATCGCACTAACTACGCCCCCGGGACACGCAAGCACTGCGCGCCGGCAGCTGCAGCAGGCCCAGGAGCTGAAGTCCCCGTGGGCCCAGAGGTCAACGGCAGGCGCGGTAGGTAGGTGGTAGATCATTGCACCCGCGGGAAGCCAGGGAGCCTAATTTCTGGACCAATATGTCCTTACACATGGACCGCAATGTATTGCCTTGTCCGCTAAGTATAAATATCTTCTTCTTTTGGGAGGGGGGAGGTTCTTTGAATCAGGATCTCGCTTTCTCTAAGAGGAATTGTTGGCTAGAAGAAAAAGGCTGAAAATGATCATTTTGGGCCTTGTAGTTGATCCTGTAATTTGCTCTATTAGATACTGCAGTGCCCACAGCCGTATGAAATGCATTATATAATTCAGGACCCTCGGATTTATTGCTGAATCCTGCTACGTCTTCCTAAATGAGAAATGTGAAACAATGAAATCCAAAAAAAGAAGACACCCATTAAGGCAATGGGGCCTTTACTGTATTTTGAACCCTGCCGAATGATAGAATACAATTGTCGCAGCTCAGTCGTGCCTTATAACATTCTGTCAAGTGAATAGATTACGGCGCAGCGCAGTCAATCCCTGCTAAATATATGTCATTCCCGCGTGAAATGACACCTGAAAGTAGCTCGCCCTCTCAGGCTGATCTGATTCCACTTATTACAGACACCTAACTTGAGTCGCCTGCAAGGCTGAGGATCGAAAATGCTGCAGCTTTTACACCGTTTGCACCACAAGCTGCACGACTGAGTAACAGGAGAGTGTTTGTTCGACTGTTAACGAGAGAGAGTAGGAAACAAGGGACAGCTCACTGATCCGAGGTTCTCCCACCACCAGTTGCGGCAGCCAGTTCCGCACCCGCTCCTTGACTCTTAAAATTTGCTTACATTATTGCAGGAGTGGAGCAGACACGACCTACCACATAGAAACTGTTAAGTCTCTCGTGCCCATGATACAGCTGTGTAAGTGTTTCTATCTGTAACAGAGAGGAGCAGGTCATTCAGCTGAGAGCAGAGAAGATTAAGAGGAGATTTGATAGAGGTGAAGCGTTTTGATCGAGTAAATAAGGAGAAACTGTTCCCATTGGCGGAAGGGTCGGTAACCAGAGGGCACAGATTCAAGGTGATTGGCAAAAGAACCAGAGGCGACATGAGGAAACATTCTTTTACACAGCGAGTTGTTGTGATCTGAAAGGGCGGTGGAAGCAGATTCAATCGTAACTTTCAAAAGGGAATTGGATAAATACTTGAAGGAAAAAAAAAGTTGCAGGGAAAGAATGGGGGATTCGGACTAGTTGGACAGCTCTACCAAAGAGCCGGCACAGGCACGATGGGCCAAATGGCCTCCTTCTGCGCTGCCTCGTTCTATGATTCGATGCAGTTTTGTTATTCTTCAGGCCAATATTTATCCCTCAACCAACACCACTTAAAAAAATCAGATTACCTGGTCATCTATTTCATTGCTGTTTGTGGGAGCTTGCTGCGCGCAAAAATGGCTGCCGCGTTTCCGACATTACAACGGTGACAGACACTTCAAAAAGGACTTCGGCGGCTGTAAAGCGCTTTGGGATGCCCTGAGGTCGTGGAAGACGCTTTATCAATGCAAGTTCTTTCTTTCATCTGGGAGAAGGAGAGAGAGAGAGAGAGAAAAAACACAACTGAGACAATGAAAAATCCACAGGCAAGCTTGTGAAGATGTACAGAGCACTCTGTGACAAGAGTAGTCATAGTGTCGAGTACTGTTAAACGCCGCCACCCATCAGTCGAGGGGCCAATTTGTCGCGTCTAGCAGGAATGCAATTACACGGAAAAAATGCTCCTCCCTCACATTTCGAGTAGCGCTCGAGCTGATGAAAACCTAAGATAAGTAAATCAAAATCTCTTTGAAGTAATCATGGCTGAGCCCTGAAGAGAAGAACATTTTTGAAACAATGTATAATGCATGCCATTTTGAGTTTTTTCTACTGCATTTGTTACGGTTAGCCAGCTGCTTGCAGAATGCTACACGTTGCAGTAGATGTCCCCAGTCCTCTCATGCAAGGAGGCCTTGTCTGCCCTGTTGGATCTTCACAATGTTGGGCACAAGTCGCCTCATCGGGAGACAAGAAAAATATTGATTCTTTTAAGCGTGACGAACCAGTGAATTGACAAATTGAGATTTAAATTATTTGTTTAAAAAAAAAATGTGAAATCCCTTCCCCATCGTTTGTCTCTTCCCCCTTTCCTGCAGGAGCTGCCGGATGCTCCTTCACCTTCACCCAGGTGCTCACTTTTCATGGGTGAGCTTGTTCGGCGGGTGTCGGCAGACTTTGACCATGGGGAGATTCCACCCGAACCCCACCCAGTCCTCACCTGACATTCACTTTGGAATCTTTGGGATTCTCTGCCCCAGAGGGCTGTGGGTGCTCAGTCGTTGAGTATATTCAAGACTGAGATCGATAGATTTTTGGATTCGAGGGGAATCAAGGGATATGGGGATCGGGCGGGAAAGTGGAGTTGATGTCGAAGATCAGTCGTGAATTTATTGAATGGCGGAGCAGGCTCGAGGGGCCGTATGGCCGACTCCTGCTCCTATTTCTTATGTTCTTATGTATTCGCATGTGGACTTTCCAGCAACGGTCACTGGATACCTGGCTGATTTATCCCTTCTCTGGCTGAGGGGCAAGGAGACCAATTGTAAACCCAGCTGAGATCTGCTAATTCAACACCAACTGGAGGATTGAACCTCAACCTTCCTGGTCTGCACGGCTCAGTTCCCCACGAGCGTACACTTACCAAGTGAGTCGTTGAAAAGATCAATGAGTCTGGCCTCTATTTAATTTTGGAATTGAAAGCCTTGGAGTACTTTTAATCTTTCAGATCAGATATTAAACCGAGGCTCCGTCTGCTCTCTCAGGAGGACGTGAAAGATCCCATGGCACTATTCGAAGAAGAACAGGGGAGTTCTCCCCGGTGCTTTGCGTCCACCAGAGAGGGCAGACGGGGCATCGGTTTAACGTCTCACCCTGAAAGATGGCACCGCTGACAGCGCAGTCACCGATTACCAATCACCATGGGAACCCTTGATGATTGTTCTCCATAAGAGGCGCTGGTTGAGCACTCACTACCCGACACGGCTAAAAAGAGCGATTTTCGGTACACACCAGTGACCAGGAAGCTGTTGGATTGTTGGAAAAACCCAACTGGTTCACTGATGTCCTTTAGGGAAGGAAATCTGCCGTCTTGACCCGGTCTGTACTATACGTGACTCCTGACCCACGCCAACGTGGCCGACTCTTAACTGCCCACTCTAGTGGCCAAGAAGAAGGTCCGTCACCAATGTTTCCCCCTAATTTTTTTTCCGGGTGCGACAGTCCCTTTAACGGGCTGCCCCCGGCCCATTCAAAATTTTGGCGCAATCTCCCATTTGAAAAGCTGGTCCCAGGCTGCGCGGCCCCGCAGCTTAGTGGGAACGTTGCCCACCGCCCTCTCAGGGCAACTGGGGATGGGAAATGATTGCCGGCCTTACCAGCGACGCCCGCAAGGCGAGAATGATATTTTTAAAACAGTACACACCGGGGATCAAGCCTGGAGTCTTCCTAGTCCGTACAGCTCGATGCAGAACGCTCTCTCACAGTGTTTCAGTGGGTAATTACACTACATTTATCCACTAACCCATTTCGAGAGCTGTGTATATAGACTTATTCAAATCAGTGCCTCAAGTGTATCTTATGCACAGGTATTCAGCAAGGAGTACTATCGTTCTGTTTAATAGATTGCGCATGTGAAGTTTTTTTATGAAAAAAGGAGCATAACAGGTCGACTTTAATAATACTTAGGATGTCTTCCTAGCCCTTGAATGGGATTGTGCTGGAGAGAACGCAAATCCTACTGAGCAAAGCCGTATGGAAAGCAATATTCTAAATGCAATCTATTTTAACTGAGCTTCAGAAGCAATAACGTTCATTATCTACATTCCGCAAATATATCAAAGTAGGAGAACATCTCGGTATCACTGAAAAATGAGCACTCTTCAGATTTTGAATTACGTATTAAGTCATAACATGACTGTTTGGGCATTTCAAGAAAAAGAATCCTGTCAGCGCTGATGTGGTCTGTGAAGGCTGACATTACTGGAAGTGTACTTTGCTGTGTTTACCTTTCATACGCTCTACAGAAGGGCGACCCCAAACACTCTCATTATTTTCCTACAGATTGATTCAAGAAACACAAGGGGGAGGGGGGGGGGGGCGGGGGGGACGCCGAGAATTTAACGTATAATACCAGAAGCTGTTCAAAGACTTTTCGATACCTCCCCTGCACTGTCGGAGGTGCCGTCTTTCGGATGAGATGTTAAACTGAGGCCCCCGACTGCTCTCTCAGGTGGACGTAAAAGATCCCATGGCCACTATGCTGAAGAAAAGGTGGGGCACTCTCCCCGGAGTCCTGTTCAATGTTTATTCCTCAATCGACATCACTAAAAACAGATTATCTGGTCATTATCACACTGCTGCTTGTAGCAGTCGGCTGCCCAATTTGGCTGCTGCATTTCCTACATTACAACAGTGACTACACTTCAAAGTGCATAGTTTTTTTAGTGATGTTGATTGAGGGATAAATATTGGCTCGGACACCAGGGGGAACTCTTCTGCTCTTCTTGGGCCTCAGTTTAACATCTCATCTGAAAGACAGCACCTACTAACAGTGCAGCACTTCCTCAGTACACTGGAGTGGGACTTGAACCCACAATCTTCTAATTCAGAAGTGAGAAGTCGCACAACACCAGGTTATAGTCCAACAGCTTTATTTGAAATCACGAGCTTTCGGAGCGGCTGCTCCTTCGTCAGGTGAAGTGAAGAAATACAAATGGGCACAGCATCTATAGACAGAGAACAATGCCTGTGCAGAGAACAATGCCAGACGACTACAGTTAATCTTTCTAACTGCCCTTTATCACACCTCGGCAGAGAGACAATCACGGCAATCAAATCCAACCAGGAAGACATTACATCAAATTCAGAGGCAAGGGTACTGCCAACTGAGCCATGGCTGACCTAAGAATTTGGATGTAGTTACAGTGAGGAATGAGGAGGATGTATCAGCCGTGGCTCAAATATTTTGGCATTGTCCCCTTTTCCCTCCCGTTACTCATCCAGCAATTTCCCAGATGTTCTCCCTCCAGGTCTGTACATGGTTGTACTCCTGCATTGATGTCAATTCACTAATTACATATAAAATTTTTTAGAGGGCTTGACAGGGTAGATGCTGAGAGGAAGTTTCCCCTGGCTGGAGAGTCTCGAACCAGGGGTCACAGTCTCAGAATAAGGGGTCGGCCATTTAGGACTGAGATGAGGAGGAATTTCTTCACTCAAAGGGTGATGAATCTTTGGAATTCTCCACCACAGAGGGCTGTGGATGCTCAGTTGTTGAGTATATTCAAGACTGAGATCGATAGATTTTTGGCCACTAAGGGAATCAAGAGATATGGGGATCGGATGGGAAAGTGGAGTTGATCTAGAAGTTCAGCCATGGTCATATTGAATGGCGGAGCAGGCTCGAGGGGCCGTCTGGCCGACTCCTGCTCCTATTTCTGACGATCTAATGTTCTAAGTGGCAATTCACTCAGGTGGGTTATTTGTCTCTTTATCTTTTTATTTCAATCTTCTCCTCTCCCCTGAAGGGACTCTCACTTGGGTACGCTTCTCACAGGTGCTGGCAGCCCTCCGGCACTGCGCTCAAATGGCCATGCTTCATGAGTGAGATATTCAACTACAGAGGGCCTCACAGCCAGGCCCGGCCCTGTTCTTGCTCAACGCGTACATTCCAGTGGCAATCACTAGGTGGCGATCAGGAGGAGGAAACCCTGACTGATTATTTTATCCCCTCCCCCCCCCCCACCCACCCACCACCCTCTCTTCCTTGGACCAAGATGTTTCAGGATGTTATATGCAGCTCCAACTGTTGCCCTGGCTACGACTCAGCCCAGGCCGGTGATGGAACCTGGCGCTCTCTGCTACCGCGGTTCATGCTCACTCCTTTACCAACAAAGCAAATCGGGTGAGTTTTTCTAAAAAAAAATACTGAGGTGATTAACAATCGCTTGATTTGGCACTTTCCTCGCGTAGGATAAGACACTGCTTTTCATCTGGGATCATTCATGCACACCGTGTCATGTATTTCGTACGGCACTGTAGCGCTCGTTGATGCGGCATGACTGAGCAAAACAGTTATTTACTGAACCTCCCATACGTTGTTACTAACAGCAATCCCCATTAATATTAAATACCATTACATGCAATTTTATGATATTAGTGCTCCAACCCACAGAAATGACACTTCTTAAGTGGAAAGCTGCTGACCCACATTGTCCCTTTATTTTAATAGATTAAACTCCCAAATAGCTTCCATTCATTTCAAAGAGCTCTCTCTCTATATTTATACCAGGGGAATCCATGACTGCCGAATGTTAAGGTTGTATGATTATCATGTTTCAAGTTCATTGACCTGCGCGACACTGATGTAGTGTAAGATTTGTTTAGCATTAATATCCTTTGCATTCCCCTAAAGTGCTGAATTAGTCTGTGATGGTTTCTGTATAATTACCTTGACTTCTAGGCCACTGTAGCATAGTTAACAATGCTGTACTGATGTTATGAACATGTTTCATCGCTCCTTGTCATTTTTAACACAAATTACCACGACAAAAATGCTTCTTAAATGAGCCCTCCATTCTATTTAGCGCAGATTTTATTAAGAAACTGCAGGGAACCTGGGCAGTGCCGTGAGATAGATGCTGGGGGGCGGGGTGGGGGGGTGGGGATGGGGTGTGGAGGGTATAGGTGCCGCTTGATTCTGCTAGTTTTGCTCCTGGATTCCAGGGCAATGCGGGCGGAATTGGCCGAACCAGCGTAAAAGATTGGGGGGGGGGGGTGGGATTTTAAACGTGGGTGAGTTACGCCCAAAACCACTTGCGCGCGTGTTTCCCGCAATCTTTTAAGCTGTTTCAAGATTGGATTCGCCCCGGATCAGGCCCTGCCCACAAAGCCGGCCACGCCCCCAGAGATTCCACCGATTGGGCTGGTTCAGGAAGTCTCTTCCAATGGAGCTCCTTTTCTGAGGCGCGCAGGCACTCGTTGGCACGTTTTAAACATTTTTTCATGTCAAAAAATATTTAATTTACTAAAAAACTGACTAGTGTACACCAAAGAAACTATTAAATGGTTCAATGTAGTTTTTGTTTAAGTCATTTTCAGTGGTTTTAAATTAGGTTAATGGGGAGTCCAGAACCAGGAGGTCACAGTCTCAGAACAAGGGGTCGGCCATTCAGGACCGAGATGAGGAGGGATTTCTTCAGTCAGAGGGTGGTGAATCTTTGGAATTCTCTACCCCAGAGGGCAGTGGAGGCTGAATCGTTGAGTATATTCAAGACAGAGATCGATAGATTTTTGGACTTTAGGGGAATCAAGGGATATGGGGATCAGGCGGGAAAGTGGAGTTGAGGTTGAAAATCAGCCATGATCTCATTGAATGGCAGAGCAGGCTCGAGGGACTGGACGGCCTACTCCTGCTCCTATTTCTTATGTTCTTATGTTACTCACAGCTGGAGGGCTGGATACCCTTATTAAAAATACATATCTTTGGTGATAAACTCATTTTCAGCTGTCTTAATAAAACTGCACCAGGTTTCCACTCAAATACACGAAGGAATGCTTTTTATTGGAAAGAAAGAAAAGAAACAATTACGTTCCATTCCGCTGCCCGATAGCGCTGGTTCATGGAAGATTTTACGTTGGTGATTATGTAAATGAATTTTAGCGGAAACTTGACGCGTAACCGAACCAGCGCAATTTCAAGCGCATTTTGGGCGCAATTTCCCCCAAAGCGGGAACTCTCCCCCCCCCCCCCCCCCCCCCAATGCTGGTGTTTCACCTCTGGGACCTGGGTTCAAATCCCGCGCATGCTGATTGATTAAAGTCTGTTGTCTGTGACGTTCCTGTGTGAAATGAGTTTGTCTAGTCTCAGGCATGAGTCTCCAAGCACAAAGCTGGCCACTAGTTCAGCACTACCTGGCAAGTTCACTCAGAAGTCATGGGGTAGGTAATGGGTAAGTCTCACACTGCTGCAGTATAAAGGGTGTTGTTCTGAGACTGGCCATCGTGGATCAGAGTCGGGGTAGCTTTACTCTGTTTCTATTCAAGGAAGGGAAGGAGTTGCATTTCTATAGCGCCTTTCACAACCTCAGGATGTCCCATAGCACTTTGCAGCCAATGAAGTACTTTCAAAGTGTGGTCACTGTTGTAATGTTGGACACACGGCAGCCAGTTTGCAATAAGCAGCAATAAGAGAATGACCAGATACGGGGCCGGATTTTCCGACCCCCACGGGTGGGTACGAGGTGCAAAAAGCGCAACTCTCCAGCCGCAGAGGCACTTTTCCTGGGCAGGGGGATGATCTGTCAAGAGAATTCTTGACAGATCACAAGTGCCAGTTTTCAGCGCACAAAATTCACAAGAATTTAAAAAATATCCTCTCTTTTTTTATCTTTGGCGCAATAAGGAACAAGCACTGATTTAAAATAAAAACAGAAAATGCTGGAAATACTCAGTAAGTCGGGCAGCATCTGTGGAGAGAGAAACAGAGTTAACGTTTCAGGTCGATGACCTTTCCTCAGAACTGGGAGAAGTTGGAGATGGAACAGGTTTTTAAGCAAGTGCGGAGGCAGGGAAAGGGGGGAGGGGAGGAAAGAACAAAAGGGAAGGTCTGCAATAGGGTGGAAGGCAGGAGAGATGAAATGACAAAAGGGATGATGGTGCGAGGCACCAGGAGATGGAAATGTGAAAAGTAAAGAAACAAAAGATGGGTCTAGAGGAGGTGTAAATGGCAACAGCAGAATCATCAGCAACAGCAGCTCTCCGAAAAAATGGGGGCCGAGGTTATGATCTGAAACTGTTAAACTCAGTGTTGAGTCCGGAAGGTTGTAAAGTGCCTAATCCAAAGATGAGGTGCTGTTCCTCGAGCTTACGTTGAGCTCGTTGGAACAGTGTAGGAGGCCGAGGACAGAGAGGTCGGAGTAGGAGTGGGGGGGGGAATTAAAATGACAGGCGACCGGAAGCTCGGGGCCACGATTACGCACTGAACCGAGTGGTTCCGCAAAGCATTCACCCAATCTGCGTTTGGTCTGCCCAGTATAGAGGAGGCTGCATCGTGAGCAGTGAATATAGTATACTAAATTGAAAGAAGTTCAAGTAAATCGCCGTTTCACCCAGAAGGAGTTTTTGGGGCCCTGGACAGTGGGAAGGGAGGAGGTAAATGGGCAGGTGTTGCATGTCCTGCGCTTGCACGGGAAGGTGCCATGGGAAGCACTGATTTCACTTCAGATCACAAACTCGAATGTGTCGCGATGATGGGACCTTACAGATATTCAGCATATATTCAAATTTTACTGCAGCAGTGCGTTGATAGTCAAACTGTGTCCCCGCAGCTCTTCGGAGGAATGGAAAGGAACCTGGTGTCACAGTCACGATACCACAATTAGAATATTGATAATTAAATAGTGTCAAACATTTGAACCCTAATAGAACTGGAGACAGTTACTTGATTATCTCTCAACCTTATGGGCAAAGTGCAGCCCTGGTAGAGAACAGTGGTCTTACGGGGACATAATGGATGCGTCAGTGGACCGTAAGTAATTACAGATAAGCAGCTTGATGGGAAGATGAGCAGGCCAGGATGAGCCCTTCAGTAAAGCTGCCTGACCTTAATTACAGTGACTGCACATCAGCAAGTGAGCTGTCGGAATGCCATTTTAGCAATGTATTGGAATCAGCTGGATATTAAAAGTAAATCTCTTTCTAACATTTTAAAATGAGTTTACAAGCCGTTATCCCCATTAGTTCTATCTTTGGCGAAAGCATATTTGAGCAATTTGTTTTTCTCCCTATCTCTCGACCAGCATTATAATTTTACTAGGCTAAAGGCGCTGTATAAATGCAGGTTGTTCTTGTTGTTGTAAAGGGGGATTTCCCTCGCCTGACCGTGCCCATTCGAATGAAAGGGATCCATCTGAAACTTTGACTCGATGACGGATCTGCTGCTCACTTCCAGCATCTGCTGCTCTTATTTCAACATTTCAAAATCGCCTTTCTAAAAAAAAAAATCAGTGGTCCATCCAAGCTGAAGTGTCGCTTTGCTTCCAAGGTGGGCGATTCTAAACAAAGAATCGATTTTTTTTTTAACCGCAAAATCTGATTTCACAGCTGGGAAATAGCAATCATCATGGACCAGAACGAAACAGTCGTGGCGCCCTTCATGCTACGCTCTTGAGAGCGGAATAACTAGATGTTCTTCTGGAGACGTAGAGTCATCCAGACTAGAGTCGTCATTGTCTTGTTCACAGATGTGATTTTCAGTTTTAAAAAAAAGTAAAAAGCTTAACTGCAGACTGCAGCATTTGACACGTTGGACACCCTGTGACCCCACCTCATTGTCTTAGCTATATTTTGCTGTGTCTTTGATGTAATGCCTTCCTGACTGATTGTATCTCTGCCGAGGTGGTGTGATGGAGGGCAGTCAGAAACACATTGTTCTCTGTCTATATAAGGCCATCCCCACGCCTCCACTACTCGCCTTCAAGCAGCCGCCTAACCTCAAAAGTACTATCGTTCGCAGCAGATTACCCATCTTTCAGGAGAACAGCAACCAAGACACCACACAACCCTGCCACAGCAACCTCTGCAAGACATGCCAAATCATGGACACAGATACCATCATCACACGTGAGGACACTACCCACCAGGTACACGGTACATACTCATGTGACTCGGCCAACGTTGTCTACCTGATACGTTGCAGTAAAGGATGCTCCAGAGCATGGTACATCGGCGAGACCATGCAGACACTGAGACAACGTATGAACGGACACCGCGCAACAATCGCCAGGCAGGAGGGTTGCCTCCCAGTCGGGGAACACTTCAGCAGCCAGGGGCATTCAGCCTCGGATATGCGGGTAAGCGTTCTCCAAGGCGGCCTTCGAGATACACGACAGCGCAAAATCATAGAGCAGAAACTGATAGCCAAGTTCCGCACTCATGAGGATGGCCTCAATCGCGATATCGGGTTCATGTCACGATACAGAACGTGACTTGACATCATGGCCGGTCTTCCCAGGTGTTTTTTTTAAAAAAAGACTAACACAAGAACCTACACAAATTGACAGGATATGCAGCCAGCAGGTGGTTTGACACGTTGGACCCCCTGGGACACATCTCATTGTCTTGGCTGTGCTCTTTGATGTAGGGAAAGATTTGAATATATTTTGTCTGTGTTTAAATTGTGAATTCTGGGAGATTCTCTCACTGCTAACTTACCTGACGAAGGAGCGAACTGCTTCGAAAGCTTGTAAAATTAAATAAATCTGTTGGACTATAACCTGGTGTTGTGCGACTTCTCATTTTTGTCCACCCCAGTCCAACGCCGGCATCTCCACATCTCTGTCTATATATGCTTTGTAACTGATTTGTATTCCCTCACTTTACCTGACGAAGGAGCAGCGCTCCGAAAGCTCGTAATTTCAAATAAAACTGTTGGACTATAACCTGGTGTTGTGCGACTTCTCAAAGTGGATTGAGGTCTACAAACCCTACTCTAACACATAACGTGGGAGGTGTGAAAGTCATAAATAATTCCTACAATGGATGTTTGCAACCAAGTTAACCTTCAGTGACAGGGGTAATGTTAACTTAGCTTACCGGGCAGGAAACCCACGTGATCGGGTGACTTCAATGCAGCGCAAAATTGAGCAGGATGTAAACCCAACGTTGCACCCAAGCCCATCAGATTCCCGACTGATGGATTAGGTTAAAATTGCCAACCTATTATCTCTATCGAATCCCATAATCATTTTAAACACCTTGATCAGATCTCCCCTCGATCTTCTAAACTCAAGGGAATATGAGCTCTCTCACGTTAATGGAACCTGCCCTCATAATTTAACCCTTTAAGCTAGGAAATGTCGGAACGTAAGGGAGAAGTTGGCAGGTGACCTGAAGAAATCTGCTCAGATAAGGCACAAGGGCCATTAATGAATGAAAACCCACTTGTCACACACAGGGAAATCTGCCCTGTGGGATAATGGGGGGTAATTTTCAACTTTGCCACCTGGTTGGTAACCTGGCAGGGTGGAATATTCACCCGCTGTAGAACCCACATGATTTTGGAATTTTTGATTTTCGGATTTTAGATTCCACGGGTTCTACAATGGGCGGCTGGCCTGTAGGGTATCGCCCAGGTGGTGAAGTTGAAAATGACCCCCAATAAGTCCTTTTCCGCTACACCATATTAAGAAAGAAAAGAAAGACTTGCATTTATACAGCGCCTTTCACGATCCCAGGATGTCCCAAAGCGCTTTACAGCCAATGAAGGTACTTTTGAAGTCTAGTCACTGTTGTAATGTAGGAAACGTTATGTAGCTTCGCCAATAAGAGATTAACCAGTGCATGACAGAGCCTTATTAGTGATTGTTCACTATCATTTCCTATTTTCACATTGAACCTAATTATATTTGATCACCATTTCCCAATTGCACTTCTAATCTTACTTGAATTATTTGCCTCACTTTATTTCCCATCAAGTAATACTTCTTTCCTTGTTGGACTGGAGACATTGGAAGCAGCCTAAAACGTGTTCCCCACTTGGACCACATATGTTATCTTTATCCCAGTACCCAGGGGGATCGAATGGTAATGTCTGCACGCAACGACCGTCTGGACCCTTGGAGAGCCAGCTTACCTAGTCAAGTTGTGTTGACCTACCACTGCTGGTCAGTGGCAAAGAGCGATGACGTTCTTGGGCCTTGCTGAACAATGTGACCGTTGTCTCCTTGATACATTTGGGGACAGTAAAGTGTCTTGACACTGCAGATGTTAGCGTGGAAGGAGCCTGCTGCATTCCAACACACTCCTGGCTGGCCTCCCACATTCCACCCTACGTAAACTTGAGGTCATCCAAAACTCGGCTGCCTGTGTCCTAACTCGCACCAAGTCCCGTTCGCCCATTACCCCTGTGCTCGCTGACCTACATTGGCTCCCTGTTAAGCAGCGCCTCGATTTCAAAATTCTCATCCTTGTTTTCAATTCCCTCCATGGGCTCGCCCCTCCCTATCTCTGTAATCTCCTTCAGCCCCACAACCCCCCGAGATATCTGCATTCCTCTAATTCTGCCCTCTTGAGGATCCCTGATTATAATCACTCAACCTTTGGTGGCCGTGCCTTCTGTTGCCTAGGCCCTAAGCTCTGGAATTCGCTACCTAAACCTCTCTGCCTCGCTACCTCTCTTTCTTCCTTTAAGACGCTCCTTAAAACCTACCTCTTTGACCAAGCTTTTGGTCACCTGCCCTAATTTATCGTTCTGTGGATCGGTGTCCAATTTTTTTGTCTTAAAGTACTCCTGTGCAGCGCTTGGGACGTTTTACTACGTTAAAGGTGCTATATAAATACAAGTTGTTGTTGCATGAGAATTGAAGGTGACTTTGACAGCCAGTGAAGTGTGTATGGTTGATATTGCCTGAAGATCTCCTGAGGATGACGTAGTTCTCTCAGCCTATCAGCATTGCCTTTTTCTCCTGAAGCACTGGTCGTCAGTCATTCCCAAGTAGCTGTTGCTGGGTCGGGAAGCACGGTGCACTGCATAAAAGCAGGACCTGATGATATGCCTTCTGAGGCATTTGACTCTTGAGACCTTTCCTGCTCTTGCTGGTCCTTCTCAATCAATTGCAGTGCTAGAGGAGCATTGATCCCAGTGTACACAACAGACCAATTAGGACAAGTCATAGTTCAACTATTTAGCAGCACAAACAAAAGGCAAAGAAAAACTGCAGATGCTGCCAAACTGAATGCGGCAAACACTCAACAGGTCAGGCAGCATTTGTGGAGGGAACAGACAACAACAACTTGCATTTATATAGCGCCTTTAACGTAGTAAAACGTCCCAAGGCGCTTCACAGGAGCGTTACCAAACACAATTTGACACCGATCCATATCAGGAGATATGAGGACAGGTGACCAAAAGCTTGGTCAACGAGGTAAGTTTTAAAGAGCGGCTTAAAAGGAGGAGAGAGAGGTGGTGAGGCGGAGAGGGAATTCCAGAACTTAGGGCCCAGGCAGCTGAAGGCACGGCCGCCGATGGTGGAGCGATTAAAATCCGGGGATGTGCAAGAGGCCAGAATTGGAGGAGCGCAGAGATCTCGGAGGGTTGTAGGGCCGGAGAAGTTAACATTTCAGGTGCGGACCGTTCATCAGAATCTGCTGAGTGTTTCCACAGCAGCTCACCTGTCAGTACATGCGAGGAGTCAGCAGCCACTGTTCTAATGCAAATTTCTTTCGAGGGCTGGCACCGCATTGTGTGTGTGTGATGTGTGAGCCTTGGATATGAGGGGTGACTCTACAATCCAGCGCTCTTAGCCAGGAGCGAGGTTCACGGAGTGCATTAAAGGATATCGTAGGCAGATAGACCTTGCTTTTCTCTCCATTAATTATAACTTCAGCCGTGGCTGAATTGGCCGCACTCCCGCTTCTGGGTCAGGAGGTCGTGGTTTCAAGCCCCACTCCAAAGACTTGGGCATGTTATCTAGGCTGACCCATCAGTGCAGTACTCAGGAATTGCTGCACTGTCGGAGATGCCATCTTTCAGACGAGATGTTAAACTGAGGCTCTGTCTGCCCTCTCAAATGGACCTAAAAGATCCCATGGCGCTATTGGAAGAAAAGCAGGGGAGTTCTCCTGGTGTCCGAAAGAACATTTATCCTTCAATCAACATTACTAAAACAAATTATCTGGCCATTATCTCATTGCTGCTGTGCGCAAATTGGCTGCCGGGTTTCCTACATACAACAGTGACTACACTTCAAAAGTACTTCATTGGCTGTAACGCGCTTTGGGACTTCCTGAGGTGGTGAAAGGCGATGGTCTCTGTTTCTCATAGATGTGGGAGTTTCTTTATGCTTTTTCACCCTTCCCTCGAATCCCACGGCTAATTCAGAAAACTGCAACAAAACCGAGTGACCCTAATCCTAAAACTCTAATGCTATTTCTAGACACAAAAGGCATCAAGGGGTATGGGGAGAGAGCGGGAATATGGTATTGAGATAGAGGATCAGCCATGGTCATATTGAAAGGCGGAGCAAGCTCGAAGGGCCGAATGGCCTACTCCTGCTCCAATTTTGCTATTTTTTTGTGTCTATGTTTCTAACTCCTTATTGGCAAGGTAAGACTTGGTTTGCCAGCATTCCTTCCCTTGCAAGGGATAACTTCCTCTTCTGAAAAGGAGAGGTCTGCTCTTCGCAATCTGAAGGTCAAATTCTCCATCCAAATCCAGTCGCATTACATGCGACAGCTTGGCTATTAAGAGGCATTGATTGACCCCTCAAAGCCTTTCACTTCAAGTAATGGCGCCCCCACTCAATTTCCATTGAGCCACAGTTTCAGAGTGTGGTGCAAATACAGAAAGAAAAATCTGCCTCAATAGCAATCTTAAAAATGACGTTCTTGCCATTTATCTTCACGTCTGTCTGCCATGATTTGTCTGTATTGTTCTTGCGCATAACTGAGCCAAAGAAGAATAGCTCCTGATCATGTGATTACTGCTTTAACAATCTTGGTGCTACGAAATTGTTTCAAAATGCATTTCCTGCGTCTTTGATTGTGCGCTGGATGGTTCTCCTCTTGGCGACGTCTTTGATTACACGGTGTACAAGGCACAGGTACGTTCTAGCTTGGCCGAGCTCTCGCTTATCATTCCATTTCTTTCCTTCCTCGGGACGTTCTCACAGCCTCAGCTAGCTCTTTAGTTGGCCTCTGACCTGCTGTCTGACATTTAGTCAGGCTGAAGTGAGGGTGTCATTTGGATAGCTGTGTCACGTGTCAGCTCTGATTACTTTTTGCAGCTTCTGTGACCAGTATTTATTGACGACGTCGGTTCCAATTCTGCCCTGAATTTGCTTGGCCTTCCACGACCCTAAATTCAGCCAGCTCGCAGAGATTTCGGGCAAATGATCCCACAGTCTCCCTCGCTTTCTGACTGGGTCAGCGGGAGAGCTCGAAGCAAGCTGTGAAGCTAGATCGGTCAGCTGTTGAGTGGAGGTGTTGGAGGCAACAGCGGTGTCAAGCTTATCTCCAGAGAGTTATTGATCTGTCCCGGGGCTTCTCCTGATTGGCCGCTGTAACTTTGGTGGAAGATTCGTGGGAATCCCCGGGCAGACGTGAAATCACAATTTCCGCGAAATATTCTGGCAAAGGAGCAACGGCGAATGGGCAGAACCCCAGAGAAATCCCCGACGTTGGTCTTCTCCATACTGAAAATAAGACTTAATTTATCAGCTTAATGTGTAGTTCTGTCTACTCCTGCCTGTAGTGACCCAGTCATTGACTGTCTTTCACATGGCGAGTTTACCGCTCGCTATGATGCCGTCAATGATAAATAGGAACGTTACTTCTGGTGATGTTCCCCTAGGTCACTGATGACGATGAGAAACACAGCAGAACCAAGTGCGCTTCTTTGGCACATCCCTGCATAATTATTCACTCAGAAGACACACATCCATTTATCAAGGAGTTACAGATTTAGCCGAACAGCTCGCCAGAGAAACCAGGAGATTCTAGCTTTCCAACAAGGCTGGGATACTGTTGCTATCAAATGGTTTTGGAAATATTGAGGCCTAGGAGTGTGGGTGAATGGTGGGCGAGGGTAGGGGGGTGGAGGGGAGGAGTTCTTGCGATATGAAAGGGGCGAGTCCGGGGCAGGGGGAGGCCTAAACCTTCCTTGTTGAGGCCCGGAGAAACACTCCTGCTCCTCCTGGCCCCACACAGGAAAGTTAAGAATCTACCTTGAATGGCCAGTTCTTCTTCCGATCCTCTTCTCACTTGACTTTACCTAGCGGGAAAGCGACACTGACTTCCCCGCTCAAGGAGTTAAAATTGTGCTCGGGGCTTGATGACGTCATCGGACCCGGATCTGCATGTTTGAAGAAGGACCCCCCACCGGCCTCAGGCGGGTGCCTTTGCCGCCTGTTCAGAAGAATGGGTGAAAATTGAAGACAGTGGGATCCAGGCGGGTAAATCGCCCACTCAATTTTAACTGCACATCCTCCCGATTGCTGCCGGGCGGGGTGGGTTAAAATGCGACCTCCCCCTTACTGCTTTAAATGTCCGCTGAGTGTTGCTTTGAGGAACTAGCTCTTTTCCTTGCTTGACTGTTCCCAATGTCCCCTCTGACCAGTGCAACCCCAACTAAGAGGAAAGCAAGGGAAAGTTGAAGATTATCCAAGAGAAGGGATGGAAGTCAGAATTTAAAACTGCAAACTATTGTCCTGATTGGACACATGTATCAAAGCTGAAGGAAACCACAGTAAATGAGAAATGATTCACCATCTCAAACTCTGCAATGCGGTTATGAGTTATTTTGGAACAAAAGCGTCAACTTGCGACACGCTCACTGATAGTTTGACTAACCTGCTAGTGCAACAGATGACGTCACTTGGGGAATTGGCTGGTGCAGTAGGGTTAGCATGGCGTTCTTCCACCTTTGGGACATGGGTTTGAGTCTGGCCCAGACCTGTGGGAAGACAATCTCCTCTCTCTTTATCGGTAAAGGTCCTACATTAGATAAATTTGGGCAGTTTCAATCCAGTTCATCTCAGTGCACAAAATCGAGTAAAAATTACATAGCCTTACATAGAATTACATAGGATATACAGCACAGAAACAGGCCATTCGGCCCAACCAGTCCATAAGAACGTAAGAAATAGGAGCAGGAGTAGGCCATTTGGCCCTTCGAGTCTGCTCTGCCATTCAATAAGATCATGGCTGATCTTCTACCTCATCTCCACTTTCATGAACTATCCCCATATCCCTTGATTCCCTTAATATTCAAAAATCTATCGATCTCTGTCTTGAATATACTCAATGACTGAGCCTCCACAGCCCTCTGGGGTAGAGAATTCCAAAGATTCACCACCCTCTGAGTGAAGAAATTTCTCCTCATCTCAGTCCTAAATGGCCGACCCCTTATTCTGAGACTGTGACCCCTGGTTCTAGACTCCCCAGCCAGGGGAAACATCCATGCCGGCGTTTATGCTCCACTCGAGCCTCCTCCCGTCTTTCCTCATCTAACTCTATCAGCATAACCCTCTATTCCCTTCTCCCTCACGTGCTTATCTAACCTCCCCTTAAATCCATCCATATTATTCGCCTCAACTACTCCATGTGGTAGCGAGTTCTAAACTAAACTAGCAGCCTCACTTAGAAACGGCATGAACAATGGCAAGATTCACACTGGTGCAGTAGGCGGTGTTTTGCTGAAGTTGGGTATCTAAGAATCCTGTTGTGGCCGAATAGAGTTTTATCTCGGTGTGTCAGATGCGAACGCTTTTGTTGTCAATGGGCAGAAAATCTAGTCAATTGCACAAGTTGAAAAGTATTTCATTCCAATTGATATCCCTCACCTTGACAAGCACGAAGAAAATTCACTAATATTTGATTATAAACTGCAGATAAATGAATACATTTGGACACAGGGCATTTGCTTAATGGTAATTGATTCTCTGTGTGTGTAAGTCTTTTATCTCCTCTGGTGATGTAGTGGGTGGGCTGATAGAGCAGATTT
Source organism: Squalus acanthias (assembly GCA_030390025.1). Classification (NCBI taxonomy): domain Eukaryota; kingdom Metazoa; phylum Chordata; class Chondrichthyes; order Squaliformes; family Squalidae; genus Squalus; species Squalus acanthias. The sequence continues at coordinate 90,706,141 of CM059437.1, read as the reverse complement.
CTTTGATTTCCCTGTTGTCGGAGGGAGGAATACATTTCAGTTTTTCTGACACAAAATGGTCTGTCTGTTGGGGAGGTTGGGGGTAGAGGGGAGGCGGAGAATAGCTTCAGGATTTGCTCCATCCAATCCTGTGTTTATCAAACGGAAAGTCTGAAATCATTTGAGCAGCTGCTAAGTGAGGAGTTTGAAGAGTCTGGAAACTTTTCACAGGGATTTCTTCAGCTTGGAAATGATTTTCAATCCTTTTTTTTGTTGCGTTTTACTCTACAAAGACCTGCACTTCCTTCTGCCTACTTCTCACAGGGTCAGACCACCAGCGGTTTTTCGGACCCCCTCTTGCCACCTGCAGTCAGGGTATCTGAGGAGCATGTATGGCTTTGTCGATGGGCATACCACCCTACATTACTCACACACTACATGACAACAGTGACTACACTTCAAAAGTACTTCATTGGCTGTAAAGCGCTCTGGGACACCCTGAGGTCGTGAAAGACGCTGTATAAGTGCAAGTTCTTTCTTTACGCCATTACCACAGAGGAGGAGCAGCACAGGGTCGCGGAAAGGAGAGTTGGACACCATTCAAGGAGGATGCAGCCCACCAGGTATGATCAACTCCCACCACAAAGAATAAGCAGGCTTAAGTGTCAGCCGTGGCTCAGTGGGTAGCACTCTCACTTCTGAGTCAGAAGGTTGTGGTACAGAATCTAGGCTGATGCTCCAGTGCAGTACTGAGGGAGCGCTGCACTGTCGGAGGTGCCGTCTTGTGGATGAGACTTTAAACCGAGGCTCTGTCTTCCCTCTCAGGTGGATGTAAAAGATCCCACGGCGCTATACGAAGAAGAGCAGGAGAGTTCTTTGGATGTCCGGGCCAATATTTATCCTTCACCAACATTTAAAACAGATGATCTAGTCATTTATTTCATTGGTGCTTGTGTGTGTCCTTCCTTCCTTCCTCCCTTCCTCACTTCCTCCCTTCCTCACTCCCTCCCTCCCTCCCTCCCTTCCTTCCCTCCCTCCCTCCCTCTCTGAGGAGTTCTGCAAAAGAAGAATGCGCTTTACCAAAGAAGCATTAACGATCTGCTGCATGAAGACTTGCAGCCATACTCATGTGCCTGCCCTGCTTGCTCTGTGGCTATGGAGGTGACAACCACCCTCAGCCATTGTGACACAGGCTCATTTCAGGAGGCCATGGGTGATCTCTGCAATATCAACCAAACTTCAGTATGAGCATGCATTCATCAGGTCACTGATGCCCCTTACTGGAGAGCTGGTGACATCCTCACCGTTGATGTAACAGCATTGCAGTAGCAACATCAGACCATGTACCTTTATGGAGTTGCTGACTTCCCCAAGGTCCAGAATGTAACCTGATGCCACCCACGTTGCTTTGCAAGCTCATATAGAATGCCCCCTGTAGATTCAAAAGTCACCTATTAGTTGCTGCACATCCTTGTAGACTGACTTCAGACCCTCCACATAGGTGTGATCTTGAGTTAGAGGGGGTTGGGGCAGAGGAACATGGGGCAGGGGGCCTGTGCAGGAACTCAGGAGTGGGCTTGAGTCTGACTACATCTCCCTCTTCCTCCTCCTCCTCCATCTCATCACCAGCATCTTCCTCCTCCTGTCCCCCCCCCATTGCTATGGTGGATCTACAGGAAAGGAAGGTAGAAGCTAAGAATGGGTGAGCATTAGCTCCATGGGATTAAGAAGAGCGAGAAGAGGTTGGAAGGTTGTGCCTGCATGGTAGTTCACAGGGAAGCCAGTGCGACAATATTCTATTGACCTCGCCATCACCCATGACAAGAGCTCACTAGCTCCATAACATTCTCCTTGAAAGGGGAATGAGGGATTTAAAGGTAGGGATGTCCCCTCTGGTGGCCTGCCTTTGGCAGGCATTGTGCGCCAATTTCTCCATCAGGAAGATAGAGTAAATGAAGGGAAAGGCTAGCAGTTGAGAGGTGTGAGCCTAGTGGCATGGGGGGAGGTACAGTAAGAGATCTGGGACTATCATCCTGTTAACGTGGAGGAAGGGTTTTAGGGTTGTGCTTGTAAGTAATTTTGAGGAGCTGGGCAACCAGAGTGCAAGATCTCAAATGAGAGCACCCCGCCCCCTGCTCTTAGCCAGAGTGCATCGTGAAGGGCTCGTTGTGCAAGTGTTGCTTTAAGAGGGTGAAGAGTGTGCCGGTGCCCAGTGTGGGCAAAGAAGGAGAGGAAAGAGTACCCAGTGTGTTACCCTGCCAGCCCTGGTTGAGATAGTTGAACATTTTACAGCACTGTTCTGCAGTCTTGAGGGTGAAGTAGTTGGCACTCAGTGGCAGTGCCAGCCTCCCTCCAGGCAGCGCGAGTTACAATCCTAGCCGGCTTGGTGGCACCCACGCCCAGGAGTCCACGGCTCCTGCCTTCGACCTTCTCAAGGAGGGCTTGGTGGTCTCCATCAGTGACGTTGTGTGTTCTTCTCCTGGATGGAGCCCGACCGTGTTAGCCCTTTAGGTTCAGATGGTGTCTGAGGATTGTGATTCTGTACCATAAAAATATTGCGAAGACGTGCAGTGAAGTTATTAGAGAGTGGAGAGAAAGATCCAAGCACTGTTTCTCTCTCACCTGCTTGTCCCCAAGTCTGTCGCTGAAGAGTGCAGGCTGGACTGTCTTTTTAAAGGCTGCACAAAAGTTCCCAGGTAGTTCCTCAGCTTTCACGCATTTTTGCAGAGGTTTTAAACCAGAGACTGCACCAATGCGAATGCATAATGAGCAGACCCAAGAAACCTGCGTCGTAGCGCGCTCTGCAGGCCAATAGCAGGTGCAATTTTTTTATTGACCAGTGTAGCTCATTCAGAGAAAATTCTTGGCCGAAATGCTTATCCGGAGTTCAGTCCCTTCATATCCCATGTGTGCGTCGAATAACTAACCCTACTGCCTTGGTTTTATTCATAATCACTGAACCAGAACAGAGAGGTTCAGTCTCAGAACTCAATGCCACCTTCCTTTTCATTAACTGCTGTACATCACTTTCTACACCCTAGTGAGACACTGACAGCATCACTTCTCTTTCCAGCCATTGATGGATGTTGAGGTTAACAGACGTTGACTGTTTTTTACTGGACTGCATGGACACGCTCCACTACTCTTCAGCACTGAATATTAATTTTTAGAGGCTACACGTCTCGTTGTAACTCTTTGTTGTCTACAGTAGCTTTCTGCAATGCTACTTTGCCTACTGCAGTCTTCTCATTCATGAGCGAAAGCATGTCCTTGACAGGCATAAAACTGCTGCATCAGTTGCTGAGTTCTTTTTTTAATGCTTTCTTGCCGTGGCTCAGTGGGTAGCACTCACGCTCTGGAGTCCAAATGGTTCATGGATTCAAATCCCACTCCATGAGACTTGAGCACAAAATCCAGGCTGACGCTCCAATGCAGTAGTGCTGCACTGTCGGAGGTGCTGTCTTTCCGATGAGATGTTAAGCCAAGGTCCCGTCTGCCCTCTCAGCTGGACGCGAAAGATCCCACGGCACTTTTTCCTCAGAAGAGCAGGGGGAGTTCTCCCCGGTGTCCGGGGCCAATATTTATCCCTTAATCCAACATCACTAAAACAGATTATCTGGTCCTCATCTAATTGCTGTTTGTGGGAGCATGCTGTGTGCAAATTGGCGGCCGCGTTTCCTACATTACAACAGTGACTACACTTCAAAAAGTACCTCATTGACTGTAAAGCGCTTTGAGGTCACGAGAGTCTTTCTTTCATTTTTCCTTTATTTGCCATTCTCTTTTCTTTATCTTGTTCTCAGGCGCTGACTTAAAACTCTGCTTGGGTTTCGCAGCTGCATTTGCCTTTCTTTGGGGAGGAGGGAGTTTTGTGTCGATTTATGTCAGCTGTTAGGGTGCTGGGTTTTCATACTTTTGCAGTCAATGGCCTGGATTTTGCGGTCGGTATGACGGTGTACGCTGAGAGTACGCCGTCATACCGCCTTTGAAATGGACAGCAAGTTCAGGATTTCTGAATGCGTTTCCACATGCGCTAAATCCCGAACTTGCGAACTGTCAAGTTCCGACTTGACAGATGATCTGCCCCGACGGGGAAATCCTAATTGCTGGTGCACAGTTGAGCAAATTTCCCAGCAATTACGCCTGAAAATTTTTACGGCTGGTGCAAACAGGCACAGGGCCTGTTTGCACAGCGTAAGGGGATACCGCCTGACAAATCCAAATAATTTTAAAAGCTATATGAGGCCAGAAATGGAAGCATTTACATATGACCCACAGGATTTTGTCCATGGTGTCCATTACTTGTCATGATTTAAAGGTTAATTTAGTCGGGGATTAACTCAACAAATATCAAGAGAAATATTGTGCAGCTCTGCAGTTAAAGCTCTTAGAAGTCAGCATGAGAGTCATTCCTGCAGCTCTTAACAAATACTTTGCAGCAGAAAGCATTGCACTAGCGATGTTAATGCGCAAGTTCTCACAGAATCCCCACAATGCAGATAGAGGCCATTTCGGCCCATCGAGCCTGCACTGACACATATCCCACCCTATCCCCGCGTATTTAATCCCCCCTAACACACTAAGGGTCAATTTTATCATAGCCAAATCAACCTAACCCACACATCTTTGGACTGTGGGAGGAAACCGGAGCACCCGGAGGAAACCCACGCAGACAATGTGCAAACTCCACACACAGTCACCCGAGGCCGGATTCGAACCCGGATCCCTGGCACTGTGAGGCAACAGTGCTAACCACTATGCCACCGTGTTAGACCTTTGCTGATGGGAGCACTGGCCCACATGATCCCAGGTACACTTACGCACACGGTGCGCCCCTGGGATCCATGGGCCACTATGCTGCGCTCAGCTCCGCAGTCTCACAGCAACTTTTCGTTTGGAGCCTCGCAACAAGTAAGTGCATAATCCTTAATTACACCACCGACCGCAAAATCCAGGCCAATATTTCCAAACCAGTCACCCTCGTCGTTTCTCGCTGCGATAGCCAACGTTGTGAAACTATGTGCTGCGTGCCAGCTTCTTATTGGAACTGGGTGCGGAGTCATAGAATCACACAGCACGGAAGGAGGCCATTCGGCCCATCGTGCCTGTGCCAGCTCTTTGAAAGAGCTCTCCAATTATTCTCTCTCCTCTGCTCTTTCCCTATAGGCCCGACAAATTTTTTGTTTTCAAATATATATACAATTTCCTTTTGAATCCTCTTCCACCACCCTTTCAAGCAGTGCATTCCAGATCGAAACAGCTCGCTGCATTAATAACATGTTCTCTTCATCTCTCCTTTGGTTCTTTTGTCAATTATCTTAAATCTGTGCCCGGCCTGGTTACCGATCCTCCTGCCGGTTTCTCCTTATTGGCTTATTTCATATTGAACTATTAAAGTAAGCGGAGCGGACTTTTATTTTGTTGTCTAGTCTGGAGTAGAGTGCGGGTCCACACTCTAAGTTCACAATGTGAACCCACTATGCAGCTTTCACTTCGGGCGTGCGTATGACCAAAAGATTTGTACAATACAGGGAAAGAGCTTGCTCTGGACTTGGGGACTGCACCAACATTTACAAAGAAATACGAGCTTTGGAGTTTTCAGTTTGGCCAAGTCATGGGAATTCCTCTAAACTGCTCCTGTTCCGCAACTTCACACGAAGTGCGGCAGAAACCCCATTTATACTCGTAAGCTGGAGTTTACGACACTCTTCTGATAAAGTTACAGGGGGGGGGGGGGCGGGGGCAGAGGCAATTATTGACCCGTAGTGTAATACCACCCCCCTCATCTCTCTTTCTCAAGCTTTATTTCTCTGTTATTGAGACTGCTATTAAGGTGAAAGAACTTGCATCTACACAGCACCTTTCACAGCCTCAGGACGTCCCGAAGCACTTCACAGCCAATATAGTCAGTGCTCCTCTTAATGTTCTTCTTCCTCCTAAACTCCAAATATACCACCCTCCGTCGTGCGATTGCAACGTAATGAGGATGTCGTAAGGTGGAAGAGCATGTCTCCTACTCTAATTTATCCAGGATCTCTGAACAGCGAAACATTCTAAGTCTTCCATTCCCACCCACACTCCGACCTGCAGGCTTTTAAAACTCCCCTCATCTTCTCCCCTACAGTGTTCAATTTTGGCAGCGTCCTGCACTAAGGGCTTCACATGAAGTTTCTCAATATAATAATCTTTTAAAAATAAAGAAGTCCTATTTGTATTCTTTATTCTCCACCCATTCTTATACTGTTCAGCATTGCCAATCTATTCAGCAGTTACATAATAGTCAAAAGCTGGAGCACTGTCAGATGATCATGAGGCTTTAAGCCTGGAGAACAATGCTATAGTTTCATACGCTATAAGCAGAGCACGCTTATCTAAACGCCCTGCGCATTGTCCAGGTATATATTCTATCTACGTAAACTCTTCCCACTAGCATCTTTCCATCGCATTCTTCATAAAATGTCATTCTCAGTGTTGTATCAGTGCCACATTTTAATACTGACTCAATTTCTGCCACAGGCAAGCTATCAGATTTCATCTGAATACAACGCTGGATGGATAGATGGGGCATTGTCCTGTGAATCCTTTCCAGTCTCACTCAGTGAGTGGGTTCATCAGACAAAGTTCTCTCCCTTGCTGGCCTTCAGAGACTGTAAATTCAACATTCATATCAACTTACTCCAGCCTTCTCGAATAAGGAAATGTAATTTTCTTTCTATATTGCAAACTAGCATTGGCAAGGAGAGATAAGGATAGAATCCACGACAACGGAAATTGGGCCGTACAGTCTGTCGCGCTGCATTATTCCCCACAATAAGTATTTTTTAATTCAATTCTACTTTCCAAAATAACTTACTTGAAGAAAATTGTGAATCGAACCTGGTATATTACTGAGATATATGTTTACCATGCAGCTGTCAATCAAGCATCATGTGGACATGATAGGACTACGCACTCAAGCATGGGTCTAGAATGGTTAAATTATGAGGACAGCTTGCATAGACTAGGCTTGTATTCCCTGGAGTATAGAAGATTAGGGGGTGATCTAATTGAGGTGTTTAAGATGATTAAAGATTCGATAGGGGATAGAGAGAAACTCTTTCCTCTGGTGGGGGGAGTCCAGAACAAGGGGGCATTAACCTTAAAATTAGAGCCAGGCCGTTCAGGGGTGATGTCAGGAAACACTTCTTCACAGAAAGGGGAGTGGAAATCTGGAACTCTCCCTTATAAAGTTGTTGAGACTGGGGGGGTCAATTGAAAATTTAAAAACTGAGATTGATAGATTTTTGTTAGGCAAGGGTATTAAGGGTTACTGAACCAAGGTGGGTAGATGGAGTTAGGTCACAGATCAGCCAGGATCTAATTGAATGGCGGAACAGGCACGAGGGGCTGAATGGCCTCCTATGTTCCTAAGTCATTTGTGGCCTAAGTTACAGCCATACATTTGAAGGGAGATGAATACAACAAACTAACATATTTATAGTAAGACACATTTTTCACCTATGCTTATCTTGAGAAGTACTTTACATTTAAATAAAAATAATTTGGCCGTGCAACTTTATTATACTAGGAGGTTACCATTTTAAAAAGTCAAGTCACATTGTGATGTTGAAACCAACTATTATTGTAATTAAACCACCTGGGAGATTTCTAAAATTAACTATTAATGTTCGCAGAAAGATTAAAATTTAATTGACATTCAGATGCCAGAGATCTTTAGCACTGGGGCGAGCAGCAAGGTAGCTAACAGCTCACTCAGGTCTGTGATCCCACATTGTATTACACAGGTACCAGTCTGAGACAACAGGTACCCATTGTATAACCCGGATCGAGTATGTCAGGCTCTTTAACTGGGCCACTTACTCTTATGTTTTTGAGTCTTATGCAAGATATTCTGTCGGGTTCAGTGTCACTGACCATTCCTGTAAGTGGACCTCATGTCCTATATGAGTTAGAGTTTGCCCTTCTCTGGCCACTCTCTGGGTAAGCAATAGTGAGGCCCAGGGCTCCACCAGAGAAACTTTGTCACTCTATGCCGCCTTACTGGAGTGTACCACATGGCATCATGTGATCCTCCTCATCTTTGGTAGGCAGATTTAATATATACTCTTATCAGATAGAATACTCCCCACTTGCCTGGATAGGTGCAGCTGCAACAATACTTTAGAAGCTCGATACCATCCAGGAAAAAGCAGCCCTGATCTTGATCAGCAGTCCTTCCACCACCTTAAACATCCATTCCCTCCACCACCGGCGCACCATGGCTGCAGTGTATATTGTCCACAGGATGCACTGCAGCAACTCGCCAAGGCTTCTTTCACCTCCCAAACCCACGACCTCTACCACCGAGAAGGAGAAGGGCAGCAGGTGCATGGGAACACCATCACCTCCAAGTTATCCTCCAAGTCACACACCATCCCGACTTGGAAATATATCGTCCGTTCCTTAATCGTCGCTGGGTCAAGGTCGTGGAACTCACTACCTAACAGCACTGTGGGGGCACCTTCACCACACGGACTGCAGCGGTTCAAGAAGACGGCTCACCACCACCTTCTCAAGGGCAATTAGGGATGGGCAATAAATGATGGCCTTGTCAGCGACGCCCACATCCCAATAATGAATTAAAACAAGACCAATACAGAAACTATAAACCAACAGGTGGCTTATCTGATGTAGAACTGGTAAATGTACAAAAAGTCAGATTTACATTAATTTACAAACTTACCTATGCAAAACAATAAAGGCATTTCTCCCTGAGCTACCTCTCTACATATATTAAACCTTGAAAACTAATGCTCACTTCTTATGTGGTGAAACACTGCCATGGAGTCAAACTAGCCTAGACCCTCTGATGGTTTAATCTGTAGACTGACAAACTGGGCTTGATAACTGCAGATAAACCCCCAGTCAGATCCAGGAGCTGTCAATCAAAGGGACTACAACCAATTATTGACCATGTCCCTTCTCGCAGGTCTGAGATACAAGTACCAAGCAAAAAACACCATCCGAGGGTGCTTGCGGCTTTGATTTCTGTCAGCTAATTTGAACTAACCTGTTTCAGAATATGAACCAATTACTTTGAAAACCTGCCATGGATGGAAATTAACATGTTGTATCAATAATTGAATGGAAAAATTTGCAGGGCTATGGGGAAAGAGCGGGGGAGTGGGACAAATTGAATAGCTCTTTCAAAGAGCAAGGTATCAGCGACATTATTCAGCCAAATGACACCAATGATGTGTACTCAATTGACGTTAACATATTAAACTCCTCTTTATTGGTAGAAGTCAAGACCCAGATGAGTATTAATTGACTTTCCCCTGCCTGAACAAAACGTGTCTTCTCTGTACTTTCCAGAAACAAGTCCGAGAGACCATAATATGTGCTGTTACTAGTAATAAGGAATTCAAGTCAATAATCTAATACGGCCAATTTTGTCACAACCCACAATCACTGTTTACTAAGTTTGTGGCCTCAATTTTAATTCCCCTCGCCTGGCGGGAACCAGAGAGGAGGAGGGGGCAGTTAGAATCATAGGGGGGAGAAATTCGGTATCGCCCGGTTGGGGCGTTAACTTTTGACAAGTTGGAAATTTAGCGCCAGGCGCTAATCAATCTCGCTGCCCGCTAAATTCAATCTCAGCACTCAAAGAATGCAGGAGAGCGCTAAATCAGGCGCTAATGGCATAGGTGAGTTGCATTAGGCTCTAAGCGATACCAAATATCAGGTGTTGTGTAATCGGGAGTGAGCATTGGCGCAGGCGCCTTCCAGCCATTAAAGGGCAGGGTCACTGGAGTCTGCACACCAGCCCCCAGGGATTCGGGGAGTGCAGAATGGCGATATGCTGTGGGATAAAATGCAAATTCCTTTGAGGGCCCGTGATAATCCGGGGACTAAGCAGCCTTTATTTGGCTGCAGATACATCCTGCGCTCTCTGCCGCTCATAACTGACCTTTGGAACAGAAGTTCCTTGATAGCTGGGGCGCATCCCTTTAAATAGCGCCCTGCCAACCGCCAGCCAGCTGGTTCACGCCTCTGCTCCCTGGCGCTGTCGGCGCGAGGCGGTAAGGCAGGGGGCGCTACTGAAGTTTGCGGATCGGGCACCCAGCGAGCGTTGCACACTCACTGATGTCACAATCTGCATGGCGAAAGGGACTGAGGCGCTAACTGTTATCGCTGGTGCTATGGGGCTGGCAAATTTGCCGTACGCCGTGGGATTCGCCCCGCCGCGGCGCTAATGCCTGAGCGCCCCGTTAGCGCCCCCTACCAGGCGCTAACTGGGGGGTGCTAACCTACTGAAGTTCTAGCCCATAGAATGATATAGCACAGAAGGAGGCCATTTGGCCCATCGTGCCTGTGCTGGCTCTTTGAAAGAACTAATCAATTAGTCCCACTCCCCCGCTCTTTCCCCATAGCCCTGCAAATTTTTTACCTTCAATTATTTATCCAATTCCCTTTTGAAAGTTATTATTGAATCTGCTTCCACCGCCCTTTCAGGCAGCGCATTCCAGATCACAACAACTCGCTGCGTAAATAAATGATTCTCATGTTGCCTCTGGCTCTTTTGCTAATCACCTTAAATTGGTGTCCTCTGGTTACCAACCCTTCTGCCACTAGAAACAGTTTCTTCTTATTTGCTCTAATTTATTTCTTTATATATTCCCGCACCAATATAGCCGACTGCAATTTTAAATTGACGCCGGCAATGACACCCGCCCCAAGACGGTGGGGTCGTCTTTCAATATGCAGATTGGGCTCCGATTACATCGATGGGGCCCGATCTCCTATTTTAACCTGAGGCCTGAGCAGGGGGGGAGGGAGTAGTGATAACACTCCCACCAGGCCAAACCAGCCGGGAATAACAGCCAGGGCCAGTCGAGGCCCAGCAAGGTGCTGGGTCCTTTGCTGTTTGTAGTGTACATTAATGATTTAGATATGAATGTAGGAGGTATGATCAGTAAGTTCGCAGATGACACGAAAATTGGTGGAGTGGTAAATAGCGAGGAGGGAAGCCTCAGGCTACAGGACGATATGGACGGGTTGGTCAGATGGGCAGAACAGTGGCAAATGGAATTTAACCCTGAAAAGTGTGAGATGATGCATTTTGGGAGGACTAACAAGGCAAGGGAATACACAATGAATGGTAGGACCCTAGGAAGGACAGGGGATCAGAGGGACCTTGGTGTGCATGTACATAGATCCCTGAAGGCAGCAGGACAGGTAGATAAGGTGGTTAAAAAGGCATATGGGATACTTGCCTTCATTAGCCAAGGCATAGAATATAAGAGCAGGGAGGTTATGATGGAGCTGTACAAAACGCAAGTTAGGCCACAGCTGGAATACTGTGTGCAGTTCTGGTCGCCACACTATAGGAAGGATGTGATTGCATTGGAGAGGGTGCAGAGGAGATTCACCAGGATGTTACCTGGGCTGAAGCGCTTCAGCTATGAAGAGAGACTGGACAGGCTGGGATTGTTTTCCTTAGAGCAGAGAAGGCTGAGGGGGGGGGGACCTGATTGAGGTGTACAAAATTATGAGGGGCATAGATAGGGTAGATAGAAAAGAACTTTTCCCTTAAATAGAGGGGTCAATAACCAGGGGGCATAGTTTCAAGGTAAGGGGCAGGAGGTTTAGAGGGGATTTGAGGAAAAACTTTTTCACCCAGAGGGTGGTTGGAATCTGGAACTCACTGCCTGAAAGGATGGTAGAGGCAGGAACCCTCACAACATTCAAGAAGCATTTAGATGAGTACTTGAAACGCCATAGCATACAAGGCTACGGACCAAGTGCTGGAAAATAGGATTAGAATAGACAGGGCTTGATGGCCGGCGCGGACACGATGGGCCGAAGGGCCTCTTTCTGTGCTGTATAAATCTATGACTCTATGACTCTTTAAAATTTGATTTGGTTCCTTGTGGGCCAGGACGAGTTGGAGTGCTCCACTAGGGACCAGAAGGAAGCCTTGGGGCCTCCTCTGCCCCGGGCTTCCCACCCCATCGACCCCCCCTCTCACTGGACCGCGATTCCCCAGACAATCCACTTACCTTGTGCCGGGAACAGCTCTCCTGGGTCTCCAGCGACGGCCTCCTGCCAGCTGATTTTAACAGCCGGGCAGCTGCTCCCTGTCGACTACCCTGCCCGTTAAAATAGGCCGGGCCTGCCTGCTGCCTCTGCCGGAAGAGCACGCCACGCACTTTGCTGCCTTCCCGGCGGGGAGATAGAACCGATCCGCCTCCATGTCTTTGGTGACGACACTCAATGGTATAAAACACGGCTTATCTTTATAAATCCGTGATCAAATTTGACTTTCTAAGATAACAAATTGGCTCGTGTTCAAACTTGATTTTGTATTGCTAGGAATTAATCACTTCACCAAGTTTCATTATGTAAATGAGATATTACAGCCATTAAAGTCATTTACAGAGAAAGGCAGACAGACAAAGCAGGGAATTAGCATGGACTTATCTCCCTCTTTGCAGTATTTCTAGGGCAACAACGACAACAACTTGCATTTATAGAGCACCTTTAACGTCCCAAGGCGCTTCACAGGAGCGATAGCAAACAAAATTTGATACCGAGCCACATAAGGAGATATTAGGACAGATGACCAAAAGCTTGGTCAAAGAGGAAGGTTTTAAGGAGCGTCTTAAAGGAGGAGGAGAGAGGTAGAGAGGTTTAGGGGGAATTCCAGAGATTAGGGCCTCGGCAGCTGAAGGCACGGCCATCGATGGTGGAGCGATTGAAATCGGGGATGCGCATGAAGCCAGAATTGGAGGAGCGCGGGGATCTCGGAGGCTTGTACGGTGTGCACTAACTTCCTGCCTCGGTTATTTTACAGCATCCATTAAGCCACTAACACTTTCACCAGTGTGTTAACCAGTGAACTAAAAGTACAGCAGACGGAGCATTAGATTTCTAGGAGTACAACAATTGCTCAGGGCCCCAGGGCTACAGCAGGAGAAACAAAAACCACCTGGTGTTCTCACTCGTCTGACTATAGAAAGGGAGGGTGTGTGGAGGTTGTGTGAAGGAATAAGCCATATAACCTATTCAGAAAAATACACTATCTTATGAAAGAATTCTGGCCTTATTAAAACATGACAAACTGGGTTTGGAAATTTAGAAACCTAACCATGAAATAGCTATGAAAGCATTCTGGCTATTGAGATAAGACAGTTGTTGACCCTGAATAAATAACCTTATTGAAACAGAAGGTGCATGGTTCCGACAAGCTGACCTTTTGAGAACAAAACAATGGTTCACCCTGGATAAGGTATTCTAATTTAAACTTCGTAAAAACGGCACATAAGATAAGGAATATCTGCCCTCGTAAAGATGACATAAAATAAGGAACAACTGCCCTTTGCACCGTTTTTATATGGTCAACCCAGAACACCTGGAGATGAGACAAGATTCTGGCTGATGTAGCAGTAAGAATTGCAGAGGTCGGCAGAAAGATGTAAATTGCATGTCGGTTCTTTAATAAATCTCTATATATTTTTAGAATTGTCTCACATAAGTCTTCTGTATCAAAAACTCGCGAACTCAATCTCTGTACACTCTTTGGTGAAGAGTTGCAGAATTCTGAGGGAGTTCTCCGGACCCTCATAATATCCAGGGACGTTACAGTCTAGCTAAACTTATTAAAAGTGCTATCTGGAGGACGGTAACATTCTCCGGTTGTTCTTTCCTTTAGGGAGTGATAGCCCGGACCTTTAGACCCAATTAAGCGTCTTTAGGATTCAGCTACCTCAACCTTTAGTTGAAAGTGAACGTCTGAGAAATATGCCTGATCCGGGGTAGCCCTAAAGGGGCTAGGACTAGTAAATATCCCTTCAGTTGGGCGAAAACAAGTCCGCTGCGATGCTCCCTGCAGTTGAATAGTCGGTCAACACTTACTGCCTTGGACTCGTGCATGAAGAATGGCCACTTGTGCAGAAGCGCCTTTAGAATTGTATCCCAATAAACCTCTACCTTCAGGAGAGGAGGGAAGGAAGAAATTGGAATGGAAACCACATGCTTCTTTCACCACTGCTCTCAACCTTCTGCCGTGGTCACCTTGAAACAAGGGCCTGGAATTTCCTTGGAGCTGCTGCCGCTCCCGCTGACATAACCTTATCGTAACTTTAGCGCGGTTACAGCAGCGGAAGCATCTCTCCGGGCCAAGGTCTGGAACTCTTACAGGGAAACGTTTTCCTTTGATGGTAGATATTGTAGGACGTGCGGAATTACCCCTCGCCCCGTTCAACAGGTTATCGAGTTCGGACTTGAGACTTATGAGAAATTACACCAGACACATCGGTTCTGTCTTTAACCTTTTATTGTCCCTAAGACAGATTCAAAACCCCAACCACTATTCAAGCCGTACATAGCAGCACCCTCGCAATCAATATGCTACACAGTTTAGCTAAACGTACATAAAAGCAATTTATGCTAATACTCGGCACTCCATATGCCCACAGTCAACCGTACACAAAAGTACTCTTTAGCAATATCTATGCTCTGTATCCGACTTCCATACATACACTTCCCCCTGGGTGATCAGTCTGGACAAAGTAGTAGGTTGCAAACATAGACTGGCCACTCAAACCACTTCCTTTGTCCCTCTTTGTCTCTCTCTTCTTCTGAATTTCCCGCTTCTGGGTCATCCCTTTATAGTGCCTTTCTGCCGGCTCCTCTTGTACTTCTTCGCCCATCTCCCTCTGATAGGTCAGTTTCACTCCCAACCTTCCCTGATTGGAGTTCCTTCTGCATGACACGTTTATGTTCCTGTGATGCATGTGGGGGCGGGACTTCCTCTGCATCCGTTGTTTCTCCTTCCTGTCCATGTGGTCTCACAAACAAAGGACCATATGCTGACCATGTTGAGTCCTTACAGGCAAAGGACCCCCCCTGCTGACTTCCTCCATTTTGTGTCCTCACAGACAAAGGAACATGTGCTGACTTTCGACATTTTGAGTCCGTCCGTTATCATTTCACAATTTCGATCTCCACACGATAGCAGCGGTTTTATTGTGTGTTTTTTTTTAGAATCTTACAATATCACATGACCTCCCGGCCCCCGGTCTCCCGTCACTGGTCGCCCTTTGAGTATGGGGCCTCACTGGGAACACGGGGCAAGTGAACTTACCCTTTATAGAACAGAGCAAATAACTGCCACCCCCCACCCCGGAAATTGTCGACATGTTTTCCGACTCCCATTTCCCCTGTCCCTTTTTGTGCCTTTGTGCTCCTCAGTACTTCATTGCCTGAGAAATGCTGGCTGGCCCATGTTTTTTCTCAGCGAGTATGTGACAGCTAGTAAGCTAGGTAGAACCCGTCTGTTGATTAACAGGTACCTGCCAACTGAAACGTACAAACTTTATTCATAAAGCAGAAAAATATGTCATCATTTCACTGACTTAACAGTCGCACTCCGCCGTACACGATGAGACGTATGATTTTGAGATTTTCTGGCCTTTTTCTTCGATGCTTTCAGCCACCTTGTGCCTAATTCTTGACAATTTATAAGTGAGAAAAAGACAAATGAGGCAGTGGACGTTTAGTTTTGTTCCTTTCAAATTTTAATTCATCTGTGCTTTCATGGTGTTCAGAAACCATATTTCTTGCATTTTGGAGAGAATTTCATTCATGTCGCACATGTCCAATTTCATTTCTGTTCCACTGCAGTGATTTATCCCATTGCCACTGTCATTTTCTGAAGGTCCTAAGTTCTATTCCCTTGCCAACAGTAATAACTACAAAGTTTCTATTTTGAGTCTAATTTGATTTAAGACGCCACTGGCTTGTCAATTTCATTGTGCGTTTGTATCAAGTTCGTCTTTTTTTTTAATAGCGACGTTAACCCATTTATTTACCAGTGTTAAAATAGCGGCCTAAAGGGGATTTTTGGGCGGATGTTGCCGTGGTTTTCGAAAGGAGATTGCACGTGCCATTCACCGCACCAGAACTAACGGTAGATCTCGACTTTGTGCGATCGCGTAACATGGGCGCCGGCGAGTCGGCAGCCCCGTTTCACATCTCTCCCCATTCTTATTTCCACTGACTTCAATGGAAATAAAAATCAGGAGAGGTGTAAAACGGGTGGCCTATTTTCTATCGCCCGGTTTTACACTATCGCACAAAGTCAATATCACACCCCTGGAATTTCCACCGCCACAGACATTTTATCGCTTCCAGGACGAATTAAGAAAGTTGCACAATTGCACCAATAAATGAGCCGCACTACAGGCCGTAAATAATGGATGGATGAGACACTAAACCGAGGCCCCGTCTGCCCTCTCAGGTGGACGTAAAAGATCCCTAGGCTCTATTTCGAAGAAGAGCAGGGGAGTTCTCCCTGGTGTCCTAGTCAATATTTATCCCTCAACCAACATCACAAAAACAGATAATCTGGTCATTATCACATTGTTGTTTGCGGGAGCTTGCTGTGCGCAAATTGGCTGCTGCGTTTCCTACATTACAACAGTGACTACACTTCAAAAAGTACTTCATTGGCTGTAAAGCGCTTTGGGATATCCTGAGGTCGTGAAAGGCGCTATATAAATGTAAGTCCTTCTTCTTTCTCTTCTTTTAACACCCTTAAACCCTACAAAAACCCGTGAGCCCTATAAAGACCGTGCAAACTTCTCGGTCAGCTATCTGGTCAAAAAATTCCCCTGGCTGGGGTGTCGAGAACCAGGGGTCACAGTCTCAGAATAAGGGGTCGGCCATTTAGGACTGAGATGAGGAGAAATTTCTTCACTCAGAGGGTGGTGAATCTTTGGAATTCTCTACCCCAGAGGACTGTGGAGGCTCAGTCGTTGAGTATATTCAAGACAGAGATCGATAGATTTTTGAATATTAAGGGAATCAAGGGATATGGGGATAGTTCAGGAAAGTGGAGATGAGGTCGAAGATCAGCCATGATCTTACTGAATGGCGGAGCAGGCTCGAAGGGCCAAATGGCCGACTCCTGCTCCTATTTCTTACGTTCTTATGTTATGTTCTTATTTAAAAGTGACCAGAGAATGTTCCAAACAAAGCAGGAAGGATTGTCATCAGAAAGCATTGGATGTGTTAGCAGAGGAGGTGATGGCCAGAAGGAATATTCAGCACAATAAACAAAGCTTCGCATCTGAAGCCAAGAACAGAGCAGCGGAAACAACTATCTAATGCATAAACCCAAAAAGGGCCTGGCAGGATACCAGAAAATGGTTCAATGATACTAAATAGACATCCACACAAAACATGACCTTCAATAAATGAATCAGAAATGAAATTAATTGAGGATCCCAGAATTGAAAAGTACTAACAATGACAAAAGGGAAACAATCTTTCTTTCAGATTGAAATTCTTGCCCAGAATGTATGGCATGGGGATCAGAATGGTTGCTGAGCTCACTCATGTCTCAAACGGGAAATTCTGATATTTTTTACATGCAACTTTAGATCGCCAGAGTGATGTGGATTAAGATTGGCTTCAGATCAGCTGCATTTTAGAAAATAGTTCTCTTCTCAGCTCAAGAGATTGCCAATATGCTAGAGATAGCCAGTTGTGCCTAAGAAATGGGGGATGCATTATTGGCCAGATTTGGAAGAAAAATGAGAAGTCGCACAACACCAGGTTATAGTCCAACAGATTTATTTAAAATTACAAGCTTTCGGAGCTGTCGCCCCTTCCTCAGGTAGAGTTACTGTGAGACAATCTACCAGAATTCACAGAATATAAACAGAGAAAATGCAGAGATTCAATCTATCCCTACATCAAAGACATACTAAGAGCACAGCCAAGACAATGAGATGTGTCCCAGGGGGTCCAACGTGTCAAAACACCTGCTGGCTGCATATCCTCTCCATTTGGGTTTGTTTCTTGTGTTTGTTTCTTGTGTTTGTTTTTTTTAAAAAGCTGGAAAGACCGGCAACGATGTCAAGTCACGTTCTGTAACGTGACATGAACCCGATATCCCGATTGAGGCCGTCCTCATGAGTGCGGAACTTGGCTATCAGTTTCTGCTCGATGATTTTGCGTTGTCATGTATCCCGAAGGCCGCCTTGGAGAACGCTAACCCTGCAGATCCGAGGCTGAATGCCCTTGACTGCTGAAGTGTTCCCCGACTGGGAGGCAACCCACCTGCCTGGCGATTGTTGCGCGGTGTCCGTTCATACGTTGTCTCAGTGTCTGCATGGTCTCGCCGATGTACCATGCTCTGGGGCATCCTTTACTGCAACGTATCAGGTAGACAACGTTGGCCGAGTCACATGAGTATGTACCATGTACCTGGTGGGTAGTGTCCTCGCGTGTGATGACGGTATCTGTGTCCATGATCTGGCATGTCTTGCAGAGGTTGCCGTGGCAGGGTTGTGTGGTGTCGTGGTCGCTGTTCTCTTTGGAAGAGAGGAGGGTGTGAACTGGGGAATAGGACTGTTGGGAGTCGAAGATGTGGAGAGGAGCAAGATAATGAGGGATTTAAGGTATCAGCCATGGCTCAGTGTCAGCACATTTGCCTCTAAGTCAAAAGGCTGTGGGGTCGAGCCCTACCACCGAGACTCGAGCACATTACTCTAGGCTGGAGTAATGCGAAAGTGCTGAATTGTCAGAGGTGCCGTCCCTACAGTGTACGCCGCTCATGCTTATCATGGGCAGCCGCCTATATCAGGCAAATAGTGCTAACCATCTGCCGCTATCACAGGAGTCAATAACAAAGGCGCTGCTTATAATGGATTACGCGCACCGACTATTTTGTGCAGTTTAATAAATTCTTTGCACCTCCATGGGAAGAAACCCAAATTCTGGATGATTCGCCCAATGTGTTAATCCCCTGTTACTGTACTTACCAATTTAACAAGCTCCTCCGATTTCAGGCAAAGTCCGGTCTTCAACAACAACAACAACAACGTGGATTTATATAGCGCCTTTAAAAGAGTAAAACATCCCAAGGCGTTTCACAGGAACGTAATCAAACAAGATTGGACACTGAGCCACATAAGGAGATTCAAGCAGCTTCAATCAGTTGTTCACACCTCATTAAAGTGCGATTACCTTGGTGATGAGATTCTTAGCATTGGCACTGATTCGGATGCAGCTTTTAACAGTTACGGGAAGCAGTTGGAAAGTTGGAATGTTTCCACTAAGTGCAGCCTAATATCCTGATGGCCACATGAGGTTTTGGGTGCGGGTCTGCTGTTGATTATGTTTTACCACAACATGATGTTTCATTGCTACAAACTATTAGCTTTTTACTCAATACCGCATAGAACGGGCAAATCGCATTAGCACGAACGCACCTGCTATATGCGGTAGGGACTATACTGCCTTTCGGATGAGACGTTAAACCGAGGCCCAGTCTGCCCTCTCAGGTGGATGTAAAAGATCCTGTGGCACTATTTCGAAGAAGAGCAGGGGAGTTATCCCCGGTGTCCTGGACAATATTTATCCCTCAACCAACTTCCTGCTTTTTCCAGTTCTGACGAAAGGTCTTTGACCTGAAACGTTAACTCTGTTTCTCTCTCCACGGATGCTGCCTGGCCTGCTGAGTTTTTCCAGCGTTTTCTGTTGTTATTTCGGATTTCCAGCATCCGCAGTATTTTGCTATCACACTAAAAACAAATTATCTCGTCATTATCACATGGCTGTTTGTGGGAGCTTGCTGTGCGCAAATTGGCTGCCGCGTTTCCTACATTACAACAGTGACCACACTTCAAAAAGTACTTCATTGGCTGTAAAGCGCTTTGGGGCATCCTGAAGTTGTGAAAGGCGCTATATAAATGTAAGAATGGTCATGTGAAATGGGGAAAGGGGAGTGATAAACAATTTAACATTCAAAGAAATGACTGAACAATCAGATTTAGCAGCAGGAAGTTTTTTTTATTTGTTCCGTTCATGGGATGTGAGTGGCGCTGGCAAGCACTGATACATATTCACAATAGCTTGTTATTCATCCATAAAAAAAGGAAAATCCCTGCAGTCGTCCCATAATCTTCTGCAATTTTCCAGGGACTTCAATCAATGCCTTCCCTTGCAACCAACACTTACTCCACCTACGTGCAGTTAATGCCAGTATTTATTTTTCCCCTTGAGGTTCATGGGTTAAAATTGGTAATACTGCCTGTTGCGACTTCTGTCAGTCTATTATTCCAGTCAAATTGGTTTTGAGTGCTACTTTAGATGACTAGAAATTGCTTTCAAGGCCCTCTAGCTTAAAGCAGTCTTGGGAAGCAAGCTGAGGAATTTCAGCCGTCATGCCCTGCTACCCACTATATTCATTGAAAAGTGTCGGCAAATGTAAGTTCATCTGCCAAGGGGAAAGACATTGAAATCTGAACGTTCCATTATATGAAAACAATTTCCATATGTTCTCTCCTGAATATTACTGTGTGTCTTGGCGTTTGAAGGCTGTTTTACTAGCTTAAAAAAAATGACTTTGATTCATAGCAACATAAAGGAACTATTTTACATACCCTATAACATAGTGTATAAGAAATACATTTAAATCTTCCAATTGTAATACAGCAAAATGTATGAGCTGTGTCAGCTGTGGCTCATTGGGTTCAAGTCCCACTCCAGCGACTTGAGGCACACTTGACACTCCAGTGCAGTGCTGAGGGAGTGCTGCACTGTCGGAGGTGCCGTCTTTCGATCAGATGTTAAACCGAGGCCCCGTCTGTTCTCTCAGGTGGATGTAAAAGATCCCATGGCACTATTTCGAAAAAGAGCAGGGGCATTCTCCCCAGTGTCCTGACCAATATTTATCCCTCAACCAACATAACAAAAACAGATTATCTGGTCATTATCACATTGCAGTTTGTGGGAGCTTGCTGTGTGCAAATTGGCTGCCGAATTTCCCACATTACAACAGTGACTATACTTCATTGGCTGTCCGGTGGTCATGAAAGGCGCTATAGAAATGCAAGTCTTTCTTTTCTTTTACAGCACAGAAGGAGGCCATTCTGCCCATTGTACCTACGTCGGCTTTTTGAAAGAGCTCTCCAATTAGTCCCACTCCCCTGCTCTTTCCCCATAGCCCTGCAAATTTTTCCCCTTCAAGTATTTCTCCAATTTCCCTTTGAAAGTTACTATTGGATCTGCTTCCATGACCCTTTCAGGCAGCGCGTTCCAGATCATAACGATGGACTAGAAATTCGGTGCGTTTGCGCCTCCCATTAGCACCTCCGGGGGACGCTAATGCGGTGCAAGTGACTTTTTGCACGGGCGCGGCCCCGCTAACGACTCCTGCTAAGTTCGGTAATGACGTCATCACCGTGCACAGCACCCCATTTTCGTCCCGCCTGCAAAATTGGCCCATGCCCCCTGAATCTGCGTCGGGCGATGACAGCAGGAGGAAGGAACGGAGCGGCTAGGGGGCGGGAACGGAGCGGCAGGAGGGCGGTAAGTAAAGGGGAGGTGGCGGGTGGAATACAAATTCGGACAACTTACTTGTCGCGGCCCGTTGCGTCTTTCAACGCGGGGTCCGTGCCGCGATCTGGCAGCCCGGCGCTCTGCTTGAGTGCCAGGCTGCTGGCACGGCACCTCGCTCCCCGGAGGTCCAGGTGGTGCCCCACAGAGTTGTGGGCTTGGGCCCTCCCCTTTAATGAGGGGAGGAGCCCTTCCATGTGGCAGCGCTACGTGGCCCAGTGCGTAGTGCTGCAGAATGCACCACTCCGATATTCGGGGTTAGCGCTCTAAGAAGGAAATGGAGCGCTTGAATTAGCGTTCACCTCCCTCTTGGGGGGCGCTAAGACTGAAGTTAGCAATCGCCGGGCCTATTTTTCACCGGGTGCTAAATTTAGCACCCAGGCGATGTTAGCGATCCAAAATGGTCGCTAACGAATTTTTTCCCCAACATCTTGCTGCATAAAAAACTTTCTCCTCATCTCCCCTCAGGTTCCTTTGTCAATGATCTTAGGAACATAGGAACAGGAGGAGGCCATTCAGCCCCTCGAACCTGTTCCGCCATTCAATGAGATCATGGCTGATCTGCGACCTAACTCCATATACCCGCCTTTGGTCCATATCCCTTAACAAAAAGCTATCAATCTCAGATTTAAAGTTAACAATTGATCTAGCATCAATTGCCATTTGTGGAAGAGAGTTCCAAACTTCTACCACCCTTTGTGTGTAGAAGTGTTTCCTAATTTCACTCCTGAAAGGTCTGGCTCTAATTTTTAGACCAGGCCCCCTAGTCCTAGAATCCGCAACCGGCGGAAATAGTTTCTCTCTATCTACCCTATCAGTTCCCCTTAATATCTTAAATCGTGTCCTCTTGGTTACCGACCCTCATCTGACCATATACTCAGTCACTTGCGCCATAGCAACACTGGATACACGGTAGCTGCTGGCAACGCTATGCTGTGGCAAACCTCTGAGGGATGCCATAGACAATCTGCACCCCTTATGCCAGGCTGGCTCCCCGGCAGAGGCTAGTGAGCCCATCAACAATTCCGCTGAAGTGGAATATTTAGGTTTGAGTCTCAATAGGCTATTCTACTGTGAGAAGGCAATCATCGCTGATGTTCCTCCACATAAATCAGATGTAGGAACATTGGCTGATTTTTCCCACTCCCTAGCCCAGAGGCGATCAGGCAAATTGGAGCACCTCTATCTCCATGCTGGTTCAATTCAGCTAACTCAACGTCAACTGGGCATCAGCTTTGAGATCTATTCTGATCCGTATGGATAATCCATTGGGAGAACCCGTAAGTACATTTTTAATGGTCAGTACTTAGCCAAGGCCATGAAAGTTAACTATCACATTAGTCTTGTAAGCTCCACTGGTACAGCAACTATCTTCTCCTTAATCACTGCAATCCCCGTTGATTCACTCCATTGGCAAACTAAATTAGTTATTCCCTGCAACCGAGGAATGTAATCACTGATAAGCACTGCATCATTTCCAAAGGCTGGATGACGGATCCCTCATCAAATATCATGAGTAAATATAGCTTTTTTGATTTGATGAACGTTCTCCCATCATCATTTTCTGATTGATGCTGTTCTTAGCGCGTGCTCCAAATAGAATTGCTTGACATATAGGCCTGGATACTGAGTGCAATTCAGTGCTCATGTCGATGCTTAAAAGTCGAACGCCACGCTGACTTTGCTGAGCAGTGGCAGTGCCACAGCGAGGTTACCTGGCACGCGGAGGTCAAGTCATCTCCTGGCTCGAGCAACGTTGCTGGTGGTGGGGGGGGGGGGGGTGGTGGGGGTGGTGGTGAAGACCAAGTGTGGGCGCCAATGCGCTCAAATCGTACACTTTTGTTAATTAGGTATAAAAAAATGTCGGAGATAGGTTAAAAAGGCTGCTTGACCAGGTTGGGAAAGCTGGAGGCAGGAGTTCATGTGACAAAACTGGCAGGAATATGCCCAGCTAGAGTGGGCAACCCTGGGTGCTCCTGGGGGAAGAGTGGCTATAAAGTTTTAAAAGAACGAATACCTTCCTTTCCCTCTATCCGTATGCAACTCTCATTGTCTTTTGATTGAGTACCAGTTCTGAGAAGAAATCCCATGGTTCCATATATATAGAAAAGAACTTGCATCCTTTCTTTAAGACGTGCCTTCAAATGTAATGGATGAAAAATGCTGTCAAATGAATCTCCGAAATACATAACTTTGATAAAGCATGATAGCTGGATTTATTGTTAACAGTCACAGTCAAAATGTTTGATATCGCCTGATTTTTCTCATTTTATGGTCAATGGCCACTCATATATGATTTAATGTGATTAGGATGAATACTTTCCTGCACAGAAATTAGGTTCCGCCTGTATAGTCCTTGTAATCAAAGTGTTCATCTTTGTTCAACAACAGGGCTGCTATTCCACATATCTAATCATTTAGAGATGCTTATTGATCTCGACAGAACCGCACATACATTGAGAAGCCTTCTGACAATGGTTGCCCTCCACTTAAGCTTTCAGAATTTCTCTGTTTAATATTGTAGATGCATGGCGCTTCCATCAACTTGAGCTGCTCAAGTGTGTCCAGCTCCTCTTCTTAATGCCAGATGACCAGAATATAAATTTCTGAACTAAGCCATTTCTCATCAGCATAAGCAAAGGGGTTGGGGTGAATCACACTATACTGGTTCCAATCACTTCCAACTGTTTTATACTCCTGTCCCTTGCTAAGGTTGGGAATTAGTAAGAGTTAACAATTCTCTGACCAGAGTCATTCTTTCCTTGGCTAACAACACCAAATTTGTCCCATTGCTTTCTGTGGGATGGGCCCATGTGCAGAATGGCTGCTGCATTTGCCTACTTGCCAACAATCCATGCTTAGGTGTCAGCCGTGGCTCAGTGGGTAGCACTCCCAACCTTCTGAAGGAGAATAGTCATGGGTTCAAGTCCCGCTCCAAGAGAATTAGGGGGAAAAATTGGGTCGTGCCCCCTTTAGGGCACTAACTTCGCCAGGGCGCTACTTATAGCGCCCCAAAAAAGTTAGCGCCCCTGCGCCCGAAATTCACCGGTAGTGCCCCAAGAGGGAGGCGGGGCGCTACTGGAAGTGCCCCGCCTCCCTCTTGGGGCGCTGCAAGTGAATATCACGGTGCTATGTGCCGCAGCACCACCCTTGCAGCATGTCGCGCCGCGGTACTGCAGGCCTTCCTCCCCTTATGAAAGGGGAGGGGCCTTGCGCAGCGCAACCCGGGGCCCAGCTGGGCCACCAGGGATCAGAGTGCCGGCAAAAGAGCCTGGCACTCAAGAGAAGTGCCGGGCTCACGGAGTCGCGGGGGGGTGCCGCTCAGAAGGCCGGGGACGGCAAAACGGGCAGGTGCTGGCAGGCGGCCAGCAACAAAAATGGCCGCCCAGCACCTTCCCTCTAATTTGCGCCGCCCTGGCCGCAGGTAGGCCCTCCTGACCCTGTCGGACATAGCGTCCGGCGGTAAGCCAGGGGGCGCTACCGAAGATCGCAGCCGGGGTACGAGCGGGCCACTGTGCACGGCGATGATGTCATCGCCGGTGGCGCAGCGCTGCGGGGCGCTAACGGTTACCGCCGCTGCTAACCTCCCGCTGAATTTCGTGGGAGGCGTTAGCGGCGCCGCGCCTGGGCGCTAGTTGTTTTGCGCCCCATTAGCGCCCGCTTAGGGCGCTAACAAGAGGCGCAAATCAACCGAATTTTTCCCCCTTAAGCCCATAATCCAGACAGACACTCCAGTGCAGTACTGAGGGACTGCTGAGGGACTGCTGCACTGTTGGAGGTGCTGACTTTCAGATGAGGCATTAAACCGAGGCCTCATCTGCCCTCTTGGGTGGATGTAAAAGATTCCATGGCACTATTTCAAAGAAGAGCAGGGGAGTTATCCCTGGTGCCCTGGCTAATATTCATCCCTCAACCAACATTACTAAAACATGTTGGGGGAAAAATTCGGTATCGCCCATTCTGGACCGCTAATATCGGCCGGACGCAAATTTTTAGCGCCAGGCGCAAATTATCGCCGGCATCCGGGAAATTCGTCTCCAGTGCCCCTGGAGGTGATTGGAGCGCTAACGTCGGGGAATGGGGCGCTACCTTAGAGTGCTACTCAAGCTCAGGCGATGTCAATCACCTAGTACTCACACAGACTGGCGCCTTCCAGTTCTTAAAGGGGAGGGTCCATCATGCTGCACAGCCTCACCCTGCTCATTGCTGCATTTGACCTGGGCTTGCAAGGAGGTGCAAATCTTCACCAAAGATTATCACGGCTACTCAGAGGCCCAGGGAGAGAGCTCGCCGGTTTAGCGACCAGGCATTGGTGGCTCTGATTGGCGCTGTGGAACACCGACGGGCAGTGCTGTTTCCAGAGACTGGCAGGAGGCCATTGCCCTGGGAGTTCACAAGGGTGTGGAGGGAGGTTGCCCAGCACATTTCATCCAGGAGCCTGATCCAAAGGACTCACACGCAATGCTGCAAGAAGTTCAACGATCTCACCCTGTGGTCAGGGTGAGTACATGCTTGGAATACCTCTACATCCCACCATCTCAACCTCACTCTGTGCACAGACGGTATAAAGTCCCAAATCTCCAACACTCACCCAACAACTATGCCCATTTACTAAAAGTCACATCCACATCCCACACCTTGCAGACATTAACGGCTATTCAACTACGGTAGGCACGTCTGCCAAACACATGACTGCACACTGACTCACATGCTGTCCTTTTTCTTGCAGGCCAAGCTTTCACATAACCGGAGGGAGCAACAATGCATGGGAGGAGGTCAGGCGGAGCTGCACCCCTCACAGCTGGAGGAGCGAGTTCACAGACTCATTGCCAGTCATGTCGTGGGTGCTGTGGCAGTTGGAGAGGTCGACCCCCTTGGGGACAGCAACGGTATGTTCATCATCTCTCTCCCCTCTCTCATACCACTTCCCCCTCACAACACCAGCTTTTCCACTTTCCATCTAACTATACTGTCTACATTCCTTGCTCCCTTCCTGCCCCCCTGCCCTCACATTAAAGCCACTCTTGTACCTTCCTGCTTTCAGATAGTGATCCACCATCTGACCCTCAGCCTGTCCCTCAGCCTCCCAGTGACAGCAACGCGGGAGAGGAGGAGGAACACGAAGCCGCGCCTCACCGCCTGCATCTCCCGAGGGCGACACATCCGATACTGAGCCACGCGTTCCCTGGAGGGGAGCAGGGGATTTGGCTCTGATGTGGATGAAGCTCCGGGACCCAGCAGGGCTGCAGCAACGCCATGGGGGAAGGGAAGCTCGGGGGCCATCTCCCCGGAGGGTGAGTGCACGCACGAGTTCTGCTGCACAGGACTCGGATGAAGACCTCGATATCGCGCCGATGCACACACAGGCGATGAGCATGAATACCGAGCTCACGGGTGCAATGGCGAGGGTGCCCGACAGCATGGATGCACTGGCTAGGAGCATGGAGGAGTCCGCCGCCAGCACAGCTGTCATCTGTGCTCAAACCCTTGAACCCATCCTTGCCTCGTTGAAGAGGATGGTTGAATTGCAGAGAGACCGTGGGGATCCAGAGCCCACGTCGCATGTAATGGGTGAGGTGGCAGCATTATTGTAGCACAGGCCAAGGCAACGCAACAGCTTAGTGCTGGAATCAAGTCATTGGTTGGTGCCATCCAGTCGCAGACTGCTCTCACGCAGTCTCAGATTGATGTCACGCAAGCTCTGACTGCTGCCATCCTCGCTGGGTCACCCACAGTCCACCGGGGATCTCACGGTGCCGCAGCAGGCCAGCAATCTGTGCTCGAGCAGATTGCTCCGGATGCTGAGGTTCTGCCCCGGGGCAGTGGCAGTGTGTCGGGCGAGCAGGAAGGTGCAGTCCTCTCTCAGGATGACAGCATTCCTGCTCCCATCACTGCCACTCCACCATTGCACTTGCCACAGCCTGTAACCCAGCCAGCCCAGACTGCTGCCGCCCATGCAGAGTTGGTGTAGTCTGCAGCTGGGGCCCTCCAGGCCCAGAGCTGGTGCAGGGCGTCCTTCAAGGCCATCTGCAGTCTCTGGATCTGACATTCAGCAGCCTTCCGCCAGCCTTGCTGCAGCCACTGGGGCCACATTACGGGGGAGCAGTAGGGTGGCTAGGGGGGAAGTGCGAAGGGGAGGGAGATCATCCTCGAAGGGCGAATAACTAAAAATTCTCGAACAAATTCTCTCCCACAGCAGCAGCAGCGGCGGCGATACCAGCTCAGCACCAGCAGAATTTTCAAAGAGGGACGTCAGAAGTCAAAAGTGACGTCGGCACAAGGGGAGGGAGCTGATTGGTGAGTATCTGGTAAGTGTTTTTACTTGGCTTTCTTAAAGTTTTTAAGTTTATTTCAGCTAGGTTAGTAAATTAGAGGTTAATTCGAGGTATGGCAGGGCAGCTCACACCCGTGGAATGCGCATCCTGACCCATGTGGGAAGTCCTGGACACCTCCCGTGGTCTGGACGACCACATGTGCGGGAAGTGTCGCCAGCTACAGCAGCTCGAGCACCGGGTTACGGGGCTTGAGCGGTGGCTGCAGTCACTGCTGTGCATCCGCGAGGCTGAGAGCTACGTGGATAGCACGTTTCGGGAGGTGGTCACCCCGCAGCTTAAGAGTGTGCAGGCAGAGAGGGAATGGGTGACCGTCAGACAGAAGAGGAGGACCAGGCAGGTAGTGCAGGAGTCCCCTGAGCCCATCTTGCTCACCAACCAGTATTCGGTGCTGAGTACTGGTGAGAGCGATGGTTCCTCTGGGGAGTGCAGCCAGAGCAAAGTCCACAGCACCATGGAAGGCTCAGCTGCACAGGCGGTGGGGGGGGAGGGCGGCGAAGAGGAGAGGGAGAGCAATAGTGATAGGGAATTCAATAGTTAGGGGAGCAGACAGGCGTTTCTGCAGCTGCAGACGTGACTCCAGGATGGTATGTTGCCTCCCTGGTTCCAGGGTCAAGGATGTCACTGAACGGCTGCAGGGCATTCTGCGGGGGAAGGGTGAACAGCCAGAGGTCGTGGTCCATATCGGTACCAACGACATAGGTAGGAAGAGGGATGAGGTCCTGCAGGCAGAGTTTAGGGAGCTAGGAAAGAGGTTAAAAAGCAGGACCTCAAAGGTAGTAACCTCCGGTTAATACCAGTGCTACGTGCTAGTGAGTTCAGAAATAGGAAGATAGAGCAGATGAATGCGTGGCTGGAGAGATGGTGTAGGAGGGAGGGCTTTAGATTCCTGAGGAATTGGAACCGTTTCTGGGGGAGGTGGGACCTCTACAAGCCAGACGGGTTGCACCTCAACGGGAACGGGACCAATATCCTCACGGGAGGGTTTGCTAGTGCTGTTGGGGAGGGTTTAAACTAGCTTGGCAGGGGGATGGGAACCTAAGAATAGAGTCAATAGGGAGGGAAGAAAAACTGGAATTGGAAAACAAATACGTAGAAAGTAAATTGGAAGGACAGAGGAATCAAGGAGGTTTGCCTGTACTAAATGGTATATACTTCAATGTAAGGAGTATAGCGAACAAGGCAGATGAGCTGAGGGCAGAGGTAGATACTTGGGACTATGATATTATAGCTATTACAGAGACATGGCTGAAAGAGGGGCAGGTATGGCAGCTCAACATTCCTGATTACAGGATTTTCAGACAGGATAGAAAGGCAAGTTAAAAGGGAGGGGGGAGCGCGGTATTGATTAAAGAAACTATTACAGCTGTGAGGAGGGATGATATGTTGGAGGGATCTTCAAACGAGGCCATATGGGTCGAATTGAAAAACAAAAAAGGGGCGATCACACTGCTGGGAGTGTACTACAGACCTCCAAACAGTGAGAGGAAGATAGAACAAATATGTAGACAAATTTCTGAGAAGTGCAAAAACTATAGGCCAGTAATAGTAGGGGATTTCAACTACCCCAATATTAACTGGGATAAAATTAGTGTGAAGGGTATAGAAGGTGTGGAATTCCTAAAATGCATCCAGGAGAACTTTTTTACCAGTATGTAGCAAGCCCAACAAGGGAGAGGACGGTTCTGGACTTAGTTTTAGGGAATGAAGCTGGGCAGGTAGAAGGTGTATCAGTGGGGGAGCATTTTGGTGCTACTGACCATAATTCTGTTAGATTTAAGGTAGTTATAGAAAAGGACAAGGATAGATCAGGAATAAAAATTCTAAATTGGGGTAAAGCAAAATTTGCTAAGCTCAGAGGGGATTTAGCCATAGTGGACTGGAAACAGCTACTTGAAGGTAAATCAGTGTCAGAGCAGTGGGAGGCATTCAAGGACGAGATCCGAAGGATTCGGACCAAACATGTGCCCTTAAAGAAAAAAGGTCGGACTAACAAATCTAGAGCCCCCTGGATGTCTAGAGACATACAGGGTAGGATAAAGAAAAAAAGGGAGGCGTATGACAGATACCGAGGGCTAAATACTCCAGAATCTTTAGAGGAGTACAGAAAGTGCAGGGGTGCAATTAAAAATGATATTAGGAAAGCAAAGAGAGAGCATGAAAAATTCTTGGCAAGTAAAACCCAAAGATGTTTTATAAATGTATTAAGAGTAAGAGGATAACTAAAGAAAGGGTAAGGCCTATTAGAGATCATGAGGGTAATTTGTGTGTGGAGGCGGGAGACATCGGTAGGGTTCTTAATGAATACTTTGCGTCAGTTTTCACAAAGGAGAGGGGCGAAGCAGACATTGCTATCGGGGGGGGTCAAGTGTGAAATATTAGATGAAATAAACATAGTGAGAGAGGAAGTATTAAGGGGTTTAGCAGCTTTAAAAGTGGATAAATCCCAAGGCCCGGATGAAATGTATCCCAGGCTGTTAAGCGAAGCAAAAGAGGAAATTGCAGAGGCCCTGACCATCATTTTTCAATCCTTTTTGACTTCAGGTGTGGTGCCGGAGGACTGGAGGACTGCTAATGTGGTACCCTTGTTTAAGAAGGGAGAAAAGGATAGACTGAGTAATTACAGGCCAGTCAGCCTAACCTTGGTGGTGGGAAAATTATTGGAAAGAATTCTGAAGGACAGGATAAATCTTCATTTAGAAAGACACGGATTAATCAAGGATAGTCAGCACGGATTTGTTAAGGGAAGGTCGTGTCTGACAAACTTGATTGAATTTTTTGAGGCGGTAACAAGGAGGGTAGATGAGGGTAGTGCGTTTGATGTAGTGTATATGAACTTTAGCAAGGCTTTTGATAAGGTTCCACATGGCAGACTGGTCACGAAGTTAAAAGCCCATGGGATCCAGGGCAAAGTGTCAAGTTGGATTCAAAACTGGCTCGGAGACAGGAAGCAGAGGGTAATGGTTGATGGGTGTTTTTGTGACTGGAAGGCTGTTTCCAGTGGGGTTCCACAGGGCTCAGTACTAGGTCCCTTGCTTTTTGTGGTATATATCAACGATCTTGACTTGAATATAGGGGATATGATTAAGAAGTTTGCAGATGATACTAAAATTGGCTGTGTGGTTGATACTGAAGAAGGAAGCTGTAGACTGCAGGAAGATAGCAATAAATTGGTCAGGTGGGCAGAACAGTGGCAATTGGAATTCAATCCGGAGAAGTGTGAGGTAATGCATTTGGGGAGGGCTAACAAGGAAAGGGAATACACATTAAATGGTAGGACACTGAGTAGTGTAGAGGAACAAAGGGACCTTGGAGTGTGTGTCCACAGATCCCTGAAGGTAGCAGGCCAAGTAGATAAGGTGGTTAAGAAGGCATATGGAATGCTTGCCTTTATTAGCTGTGGCATAGAATACAAGAGCAGGGGGGTTATGCTTCAACTGTATAAAACACTAGTTAGGCCTCAGCTAGAGGACTGCTAGCAGTTCTGGTCACCACATTACAGAAAAGATGTGACTGCACTAGAGAGGGTACAGAGGAGATTTACAAGGATGTTGCCGGGAGTAGAGAATCTTAGCTATGAGGAAAGACTGGATAGGCTGGGTCTGTTTTCCTTGGAACAGAGGAGGCTGAGGGGAGACCTTATTGAGGTGTATAAAATTATGAGGGGCATAGATAAAGTGGATAGAAAGGACCTATTTCCCTTAGCAGAGGGGTCAAAAACCAGGGGGCACAGATTTAAAGTAATTGGTGGAAGGTTTAGAGGGGATTTGAGGGGAAATTTCTTCACCCAGAGGGTTGTGGGGATCTGGAACTCACTGCCTGAAAGGGTGGTAGAGGCAGGATCCCTAACCACATTTAAAAAGTACTTGGATGTGCACTTGGGATGCTCTAACCTGCAGGGCTACGGAGCAAGAGCTGGGAAGTGGGATTAGGCTGGATAGCTCTTTGTTGGCCGGCGCGGACACGATGGGCTAAAATGGCCTCCTTCCGTGCTGTAACTTTCTATGATTCTATGGTTCTAAATGGGGGGAATGTTCGTCCCAAAGTTGGATGTGTATGTTAATATATTGTTCACTCTGTTAACGCTTATCTCGATGTGGTAAGAACCAGTTTTGTCAGTTAATGAATTGTTGTGTTTGTTTGTGCTTAATAAGACACAGTTGGTCAGAAAAATAAAATTTTTATTGAACCGTGACAACTTTGCTCATTTTACTCATTGTGCTTTGCCCGGTAATAGGAACTACGGGATGGCTGTAATGATGTGCTTGCTCACCCCAAAAGCCATCTTTTGTGTCATTCATCAGAAGCGGTGTCTTATGAGGCGTTCACGAACAGCCCTTGCTGAAGCAACATTGAGCGCCTCCCTCCCACGTTGTTGCTGCTCATCCTCCTCTTCATCCTCCTCCTCCTCCTCCTCCTCCTCTCCCTCCTCCTGAGGTGCTGCACCAATCCCTGGTGGCAATGGCTGGGTCCTCAGAATTGCGAGGTTGTAAAGCATGCAGCACACAACAATGAAAATGGAGACTCGATCGGGGGAGTACTGCAGGGCTCCTCCAGAGTGGTCAAGAGACTGGAACCATTGCTTCAACACGCCGATCGTCTGCTCAATGAGGTTCCTGGTGGTGCTATGGCTCTCATTGTATGCGAGCTCAGCAGGAGTGTTGGGGTTACAGAGCGGTGTCATCAGCCAGGTGCAGAGTGGATAACCCTTGTCCCCGAGGAGCCAGCCACGAGTTGATGCGGTGCTTGGAACAGGTCTGGTTCACCAGTCTGGTGCAGGATTAATGCATTGTGGCTGCTGCCAGGATAGCGGGCATTGACGGCGAGGATGCGCTGTCTGTGGTCGCAAACCAACTGGACATTGAGAGAGTGGAAGCCTTTGCAGTTGCGGAAAACCTCTGCATTTTCATGAGGTGCCCGCAATGCCACGTGCGTGCAGTCAGTGGTGCCCTGAACCATGGGAAGCCCGCTATCCTAGCGAAGCCACATGCGCGTTGACGCTGTTTGTCTCGGGTCATGGGGAATGAGATGTACTCCCTTCTCCTTTGGTATAGAGCATTTGTGACCTCCCGGATGCAACAATGGACAGTGAACTGGGGGATGTTCACAATATCTCCAGTTGAAGCCTGGAAGGAGCCGTTGGCGTAGAAATTGAGAGCCACCGTCACCTTCACTGCCACTGACGGAGACATCCTGGTCCTGAGCTGAGGCTGGAGCTCTGGCTGCAGAGGTGGCAGAGCTCTGTGACCACCTCCTTGCTGAAGTGGAGCCTTCGAAAACACTGCTCCTCGGACAGATGGATATATGAGAATTGCTCCCGGAATACCCTGGGAGGGTAAGGTCTCCTGTGCAGAGGCCTGTTGGCCCTCCTCCCTCTGGCCACGTTTGCCACTCTCTCTCTCTGCCTCCGCTGCCTCCGACGGTGAAGCTGGAGGACGACGCCCTGTGCTCGTACAGCCCCCATTTAATCTTCTAACTGTGGTAGTAATAAAGCTGACAGAAATGGGAACCTGGAGAGTGTTGCTGAGGAACAAAACTCCTTGTAGGACAGTGTTAAATGTCTCCGGACACCTCTCTCCCTCTCTCAACCTGCGTATGCAGAATATTTTGCCGACAGGAAAAAGCAGGAAGCACACGTCTTTAAACAGCGCTCCCCCAGCTCCCAGCCAACTGCAAAACGTCCCCCTCTACCTGTCGTTCCTAGCGGCAGGCGCTGAGGCAGGTGGCGAGAATCAATTTCCGGTCTGGGACGCTACCGGGGTGTTGCGCGCTTCGACGACGTCACGATCTCTGGGCGTAGGAGATCATGGCGGTAGTGTTTAGCACCACTGCAAAACCGCCAGGTCAATTTCGCGGGCGGCGCTAAAATCGCTGCGTTCGGGCAGTAAGTCGTTAGCAGCCTGTTAGCACACCCCAGAGGCGCTAATGGGAGGTGCTAACACATTGCTGTTTGTGGGACCTTGCTGTGTGCAAATTGGCTGCCGGGTTTCCTACATTACAACAGTGACTACACTTCAAAAGTATTTAATTGTCTGTGAAGCGCTTTGGGACATCCTGAGGATGTGAAAGGCTCTATAGAAATTCAAGCTTTTTCTTTTCTTTATAGACGCTATGTGGTTAACTTTGCAAAGCCCTATCACATGCAATGTGTTGGAAAATTACAGTTTTCAACAGCTTTGATTCTTGACTCTCTCTCTGTTGCCAGCATTTTGTAAATCCAGTCAGCCTCATCTTGTCAGACTTTTCGATCCAACTGTTGACCTGATATATTTCTTTGCAAGAACTTTGCTGAATGTCACTCTTTCCTGTGGCGCAAAAAATAATTCTGGTTTGCACGGGGGCTATTGATTGAAAATTCTCCCAGGAAATAGTAGGAATTGTATATTGAAAGTTGATCCACGAAAATTGTTCATTATAAGAGTTCAAATTACAGGGGACACAAAATGAAGAAAGTTAGAAGCAAGAAAGGAAGATAATATTGTCGTGGAAATAAGTTACCAGAGAAAGCCATTGAAATGGACAGTACAAATAGGTCAGGAGCCAATCTGATGCGTTTCTGAAAAGAGAAAGGTTTGAGATATTTCGGGGGAAGATTTAATCTGTTTGTTAGGTGTCGCAGAATCGCAAATGCTTCCCCGTTAAACATGTTTATAACTTTGCTGGGCTGCAGAAGCAATCTTCTCCCATGGTGAGAAGGCCGAAAGTTGGGAAGGAGACCTCCAAAAGAGACATGCTTGTTGGGCCTGATGGCCTTTTCCATTCCTGAAGGTTCTTAGCCCCGAATGTCCTCTTGGTCTTTGGTGTGAAGTGTCATAACCTGGGTGGGTAGGGGAGAGCCCTAGTTATGTTAGGTCCCCACCCTGTTAGCTGCCTGGAAAAACTTCTATTTATAACGAGGGTGGGAGCATAATACACTGGCCCACGTATGGGGCGGGGGGGGGGGGGGGTGGTGGGGGGGGTGCATATTGACATGGGGCCAGGCAAATGAGCGAAATGCGTCAAACAACATAGTTCCCCTCATTTATGCCCGATAGCAATGGGGACCCACTTACACTGTGGCGAGGCGCCACAGCAAGTTGTCTCCCCAGCCTGAGACAGGTCCTCAGGCCCTATGCTACAAACGATGTAGGGACCTGCCCAAAATATTTAAACGTTCCTGATGCTGAGACGTGGGATGACATCAGGGACGCCAAACATTAAGCGGGCAAAAATCGCACCCAGCCTTACTTATGATGGCGGAGCCAAAGGAAATTCAGAGGAAATTCAGGGCCTTCACATTCCTATGCTGCAAAGAGTTGAATGTGGACACCTTCATAATCAAATGGCCAAATGACCCGAAAAGTTTCTACATTGCTTTTGCTGCTTTGTTGATTCTTGTATTGTTCGCACAAAATCAATAAGGTAATGAAATGAATATATATATAAAGCAAATAGTCACCAGGATCTTGTCACTCAAGCAATCAAAATCCTTTAGGTGTCAGCCTTGGCTCAGTGGTAGCACTCTTGCCTCTGAAGCAGAGGCGGAAGCTTGAGAACTCCTGGCCGGCCTCCCACATTCTATCCTATGGAAACTTGAGGTCATCCAAAACTCGGCTGCCCATGTCCTAACGCTCACCCATCACCCCTGTGCTCGCTGACCTGCATTGGCTCCCGGTTAAGCAACGCCTCGATTTCAAAATTTGCATCCTTGTTTTCAAATCCCTCCATGTCCTCGCCCCTCCCCATCTCTGTAATCTCCTTCAGCCCCACAACCCCCCCCCCCCGCCCCGAGATATCTGCGCTCCTCTAATTCTGCCCTCTTGAGCATGCCTGATTATAATTGCTCAACCATTGGTGGCCGTGCTTTCTGTTGCCGAGGCCCTAAGCTCTGGAATTCCCTCCCTAAACCTCTCCGCCTCGCTACCTCTCTTTCTTCCTTTAAGACGCTCCTTAAAACCTACCTCTTTGACCAAGCTTTTGGTCACCTGCCCTAATTTCTCCTTATGTGGCTCGGTGTCAAATTTTTTGTCTTATAATACCCCTGTGAAGCGCCTTGGGATGTTTTACTATGTTAAAGGCGCTGTATAAATACAAGTTGTTGTTGCTGTAAAGCAATTTTGAGACATCTTGAGGTCGTGAAAGGCGTTATATAATTGCAAGTGCTTTTGTTACGTCATAATCTATCACAATGTAAATAAAACAGCTTTTACATAGCGAACAAAGCTGGATTGACCTTATTTTGGAATCGGCTAGCAGTTCGTGATACCTGGAGTACAATTTGGTTTTGTACAGCATTTTTGAATATCACGAACGGCTGTGATTCTCGATTCTTATCCACGGGGACAGAGCATATTTATGTGAGCCGCCTCGATCTGCGAATTACTCCCAGCAGAGATCATTTCCATGAATGGTGTTTTAAGATTGCAGTACGAATACAATACTGTCTGAGGCACGCTTTGTGTTATTTTAATCTTTTGTATCTAAGCAACTGTTCTGAATTTCGATATAGGCTGAAACCGTGTTCATCTTTCATCAACGTTACCTTGGAAATATAAATCTAATCTATTTTTTATGAGTAAAGCAGAGAGGCAGAGTTCACGAACACCCTGTTTAATTTGAGAAGTGAAGGAGCCAATTTTTCAGAGATTTTGAATTTCATTCTGTCTCTGTAACATTTAAATTATAATACATTGAACGCCAAATACAATAAAGCCGAGTTTTATGCTCACGCGACCCCCCCCCCCCACCCCCGATTAAACCTCCGTTAAGCCCAACTCAATTAATCAAGTCTTGTACTTAAAAGGGGAAAAGATAATTCTTTGGGGGTTAATTATCCAAGTATGCATTTGACTTGCAGATGACATTTAGTAATGTCATTGGTTATGGTAATGCTTACTGCTACCAAAAATAGAGAATCTGACTGAAGAGTGAATGAAAGAAAGACTTGTATTGTTACAGCGCCTTTCACATCATCAGGAACCCCAAAGCGCTTTACAGCCAATGAAGTACTTTTTGAAGTGTAGTCGCTGCTGTAATGTAAAAAGCGCAGCAGCCAATTTGCGCACAGCAAGCTCCCACAAACAGCAATGTGATAATGATCAGATAATCTGTTTTTAGTGATGTTGGTTGAGGGATAAATATTGGCCCCAGGACACCGGGGAGAACTCCCCCCTGTTCTTCTTCAAAATAGTGGCCGTGGAATCTTTTACATCCGCCTGAGAGAGCAGACGGGGCCTCGGTTTAACGTCTCATCCAAAAGACGGCAGCTCTGACAGTGCAGTGCTCCCTCAGTACTGCACTGGGAGTGTCAGCCTAGATTTTGTGCGCAAGTTTCTGGAGTGGGACTCGAAGCCACAACCTTCTTACTCAGGGGTGAAGTGCTAAAGGAAATAGAAAGGCTGGAAGCAAATTAACACTGAAAGGGTGACCAGTAATCATAACTTCACCATTGTGTCACTGAATCTGACCACGGGCTAAAAGGCAGTCAATTTTTTTTTCAGGGTGGAATCTATGGATCTGTCCGGTGCTGATTAGCTGAATCCCATTCACTCACCTATTTGATTGCTACTCTACGGCTCCAATGATTGCCTCCCAATCCCCAGCAGTAGGAACGTCTCTTTAAGGTGGGTCTCACTATTGGTAGCGCAAAGGTTCTACCTGTTTTAATACTTTCAGTGCTTTAGTGCATCACTGACCAAGAAGAAGCAGGAAAAGGGAAGTTCCAGATGTAATAGTTGAGCAGGTGTTGAAGTTGTACCGGGGGAAGAGTGGTAAAGGTGAATAAAATGTTGGTGATTATTAGCAGGTTCAGGGAATGTAAGTCTGAGGAAGTTATGTTCAGTAAAGCACGAGTGAGTCGAGAGACGTGTACAGTTGAGGTCACTCTGTGTCTAAAAAGAGGCAGCCAAGAAAGAACAGAAGAAATTTTAGAACCAGAAAATGCCCAACAAGCCCATTAAAAGAACAATCCACCTACCCACCCTCTCACTATATCCCTCAATCCTCTGTCTGCCTCTCGCTCCAGCAACACATCCAGTTGTCCCTTGAACCCACTTGTACCATTTGCTCCAAAGGCCTTCCCTCTTTATCAAGTCTATTACAATTTGAGTGAAAAAATTCTGCCCGACTTTCTTTCTTAGTCTTAATTTTCAAATAGCGCTCCTTGGTATGTACTTTACTGCGGTTAGTAGTTTGCCTGGAGTGAGTTCACCTTGCAGTCTCTTTTGCAAAGTCAAGAAGCCCAGTTCCTTTGTTTTTAATTCGTTTATGGGATGTGCTGGCAAGGCCGGCATTTATTGCCCATCCCTAATTGTCCTTGAGAAGGAGGTGGTGAGCCGCCGCCTTGCAGTCCGTGTGGTGAAGGTGCTCCCACAGCGCTGGTAGGGAGGGAGTTCCAGGATTTTGACCCAGCGACGATGACGGAACGGCCAATATATTTCCAAGCCAGGATGGTGTGTGACTTGGAGGGGAACTTGCAGGTGGTGGTGTTCCCATGCGCCTGCTGCCCTTGTCCTTCAAGGTAACTTTGCTTATGACGTACCTTCCTGACTGGTGGAATCAATTTCATCACCCGCCTCTCATGGGTAATAAGATCGCTCCGAATAACAGAAGACAAGAACTGTAGGGGGTCGTTTTAACGTTTGCCGATAGTGCAGACGGGGCAATATCGGAGCGGCTGCCCACTGTACACCGCTCCTGTAGACTCTCCAGAATCTACCCAGCACAATGAACATGTCACAAATGGAAATCTCAGACATATCCCACCCACTGAAATTGGCATGTTATTTACTAGCCTTTTCTGACAATGACTAAACTTCCATGAAGTTTGCTGCCTACAATCACAATGAAAGATCTAATAAAAGCAACTCACACTTTGGAAAATTGGTAGTCATAAGGAGCACGATAAAGAGGTTTATAATTGAGCATAAGAGCTGTATTCAAGCAATTTGATGTCTGTGCCCTGTGTGGCGTGTAGTTTAGTGAAATGCACCATCTAGATAATAGAAGGTATCGTGACATGCATCACATCGTGTCATCTGTAGCGACAACTGAGTTTTCATTGAACTGTTAAATAGATGCAATACAGAGCTACATTACAGATTACACAGCGCTTACACACACCTTGTGGGACTCATTCTGCTACAAAGTTTTTCACGGGTGCGGTTAGTCGCTGGCAAGATCAGGGCCATTTGATTCCAGGGTCCTCATGTTGCATGAGGTGGGGGAGGGAGAGAATGAAGAAGGGAAGAGCCTTGTTGTACACTGCATGGGGTAGCATATCATAGAATCATAGAGCACAGAAGGAGGCCATTCAGCCCATCGTGCCTGTACTGGCTCTTTAAAAGAGCCATCCAATTAGTACCACTTCCCCATTCTTTCCCTACTCTCCCTGCTCTTTCCCCATAGCCCCGCAATTTTTTCCTTTTCAAGTATATATCCAATTCCCTTTGGAAAGTCACTATTGAATCTGCTTCCACTGCCCTCTCAGCCAGAGCATTCCAAATGGCAACAGTTTGCTGCATTATATGTTTCTGGCTCAGTTAGTAGCACCCTTGCGGCTGGGTCAATCAGCTGTGGGTTCAAGCCCAACCCTAGGACTTGGACATGTAATCTAAGCTGGCACTTCAGCGCAGTGCTCAGGGGAGCGCTGTACTGTCGGAGGTACCGGCTTTCATAAGAACATAAGAGGTAAGAGCGGGAGTCGGCCATACGGCCCCTTGAGCCTGCTCCACCATTCAATAAGATCATGGCTGATCATCAATCTCAACTCTACTTTCCCGCCCGATCTCCATATTCCTTGATTTCCCTAGAGTCCAAAAATCTATTGATCTCAGCCTTGAATATACTCAAAGACTCAGCATCCACAGTCCTCTGGGGCTGAGAATTCCAAAGATTCACAACCCTCTGGGTGAAGAAATTCTTCCTCATCTGAGTCTTAAATGGCCTACCCCTTATCCTGTGACTATGCCCCCTAGTTCTAGACACTCCAGTCAAGTGAAACAACCTCTCAGCATCTACCCTGTCAATCCCCGTCAGAATCTTGTATGTTTCAATGAGATCACCTCTCATTCTTCTAAACTCCAGAGCGTATAGGCCCATTCTACACAATCTCTCATCATAGGACAGCCCTCTCATCCCAGGAATCTATCTAGTAGAACCTTCGTTGCACTGCCTCCAAGGCAAGTATATCCTTCCTTAGATAAGGAGACCAAAACTGTGCACATTACTCCAGGTGTGGTCTCACCAAGGCCCTGTACAATTGTAGCAAGACTTCTTTACTCTTATACTCCAACACCCTTGCAATAAAGGCCAACATACCATTTGCCTTCCTTATTGCTTGCTGTACCTGCTTGCTAACTTTCTGTGTTTCTTGTACGAGGACACCCAAATCTCTCTGAACACCAATATTTGAAAGTTTCTCACCATTTAAAAAATATTCTGTTTTTCTATTCCTCCTACCAAAGTGAATAACCTCATATTTTGCTACATTATACTCCATCTGCCACCTTACTGCCCACTCTTTTAGTCTATCTATATCCTTTTAAAGATTCTTTGGGGGAAAAATTAGGTCGCGCCCCATTTGGGGTGCAAATATCGTCTGGACGCAAATATTAGCGCCTGGCGCTAATTATCGGCACTGACTGGAAACTTCACTTTTATCGCCCCGGGAGGTGAGTGGAGCGCTAAATCAGGCGCTGCACACCTGTCTTAAGGCGCAAAGGCCGAGCAGTGAGGCGCTAACTCAGAGCGCGAGCGCAGCGCAGGTGCTGCCAGTTAGCGAGGGAACACAGACACACTGGCGCCGGCCAGTTCTTAAAGCGGGGGGGGGCCAACTGTTAGGATCAGTAGGCAAAACTACCTCACAAAGCGTTGACTCAATGCAGAAGTCTCTCTTTCTCTCTCTCCGAATCTCTCTCTCTCTCTCTCAGAACGAGTGGTGCAAAAATGTCAACCACAGAAAAAGACAGGAAGAGGCCCCCTTTAAATAGCGCCCCCCCCCAGCCCCACAGCGATTGATAGCGTTCCAGTCTTCCGGTCATTGGATGCGCCAGGCGGTAAGGCAGGGGGCGCCACTCAATTTCCGCTCCGGGGCGCCACAAGGGCGTTGCACCATGGAATGACGTCACAATCTGCGCGCGCAGGTGGTCGCAGCGGTAAAGTTTAGCGCCGCCGCACAATGTCTAGTTAAGTTCCCGAGCGGCGCAAACATCGCTGCGCCCGGGCATTAGCGGCTTTGCACCCCATTAGCGCCCTCTTAAGGCGCTAACGGGAGGCGCAACCAACTGAATTTTTACCCCTTTGTGTTCTCCTCACAGCTTACTGTCCCACCTAGCTTTGTATCATCAGCAAACTTGGATACATTACACTCGGTCCCTTCATCTAGGTCATTAATATAAATTGCAAATAGCTGAGGCCCCAACACTGATCCTAGCGGCATCCCACTAGTTACAGCCTGCCAATCTGAAAAAGATCCGTTTATCCCTACTCTCTGTTTTCTGTCCATTAACCAATCCTCTATCCATGCTACTATATTACCCCCAACCCCATGAGCCCTAATCTTGTGTAATAATATGTTATCTGGCACATTATCGAATGCCTTTTGGAAATATAAATATACTATATCCACTGGTTCCCCTTCATCTACCCTGTTACTTACTTCCTCAAAAAACACTAATAAATTTGTCAAACACGATTTCCCTTTCATAAAACCATGTTGACTCTGCCTAATCATGTTATGATTTTCTAAGTGACTTGATACCACTTCCTTAACAATGGATTCCAGCATTTTCCCGATGACTGATGTCAAGCTAACTGGCCTGTAGTTCCCTGTTTTTTCTCTCCCTCCTTTCTTAAATAGTGGTGTTACATTTGCGACCTTCCAATCTGCTGGGACCATTCCAGAATCTAGGGAATTTTGGAAGATCAAAACCAATGCATCCACTATCTCTTCAGCCACCTCTTTTAGAACCCTAGCATGTAGGCCGTCAGGTCCAGGGGATTTATCGGCTTTTACTCCCATTAGTTTCTCTAGTACTTTTTCTCTACTTATATTAATTACGTTAAGTTCCTCACCCTCATTAGACCCTTGGTTCCCCACCATTTTTG
This sequence comes from Squalus acanthias, assembly GCA_030390025.1. Lineage (NCBI taxonomy): Eukaryota > Metazoa > Chordata > Chondrichthyes > Squaliformes > Squalidae > Squalus > Squalus acanthias. Next base: position 90,664,355 of record CM059437.1, on the reverse strand, counting down.
GTATGCTTTTTGTGTCTTCTACTGTGAAGACAGATACAAAATATTTGTTTAATGTTTCTGCCATTTCCTTATTCCCCATAATAATTTCTCCTGTCTTAGCCTCTAAGGGACCAACGTTTACTTTTGCTACTCTTTTCCTTTTTACATAATTGTAGAAACTCTTACAATCTGCTTTTATATTTCTTGCTAGTTTTCTCTCTTTCTATTTTTTCCCTTTTTATCAATTTTTTGGTCAACCTTTGCTGGTTTCTGAAACTCTCCCAATCCTCAGGCTTACTATTATTCTTTGCAACATTATAAGCTTCTTCTTGCAATCTAATGCGATCCTTAACTTCTTTAGTTAGCCACGGTTGAATCACTTTTCCCGTGGAGTTCTTGTTTCTCAATGGAATGTATTTTTGTTGAGAATTATTAAATATTTCTTTAAATGCTAGCCACTGCGTATCTACCACCATACCTTTTAATCTATTTTTCCAATCTACCTTAGCCAACTCGCCCCTCATACCTATGTAATTGGCTTTATTTAAGTTTAAGACTCTAGTTTTGGACTTAGGCAAATCACTCTCAAAATTAATGTGAAATTCTATCATATTATGATCACTGTGCCCCAGAAGATCCTTTACTATGAGATTGCTAATTAACCCTGTCTTATTACACAATACAAGATCTAAAATAGTCTGTTCCCTGGTTGGTTCCATGACATATTGTTCTAGGAAACTGTCCCGATTGCATTTCATGAACTCGTCCTCTAGACTACCTTTGCCAATTTGATTTGTCCAGTCTATATGAAGATTAAAGTCCCCCAAGATTATTGCATTACCTTTGTTGCAAGCTTCTACTATTTCTTGATTAATATTCTGTCCAACGGTATAGCTACTGTTAGGGGGCCTATATACTACTCTTACCAGTGTTTTCTGCCCCTTGTAATTCCTTATCTCCACCCATACTGATTCTACTTCCTGATCTTCCGAGCCGAGATCCTTTCTCGCTACTGTCCTTATGACATCCTTTATTATCAGGGCTACTCCCCCTCCTTTTCCATTCTGCCTGTCTTTTCAAAACGTCAAGTACCTTGGAACATTTAGTTCCCAACCTTGGCCACCTTGCAACTATGTCTCTGTAATTCAGATGAGGTGACTGTAAATAGATCCCGCGGCTTTATCTGATAGAACACCCGAGAGTTCTCCCAATGCCTTGGCCGATTTTCCTCCAACTAAGTGGTCCTTCAGCTCATTCGCTCTTCATGGGACTTTGCTACATGCAAACTGGCTGCTGTGTTTGCCTACAAGACAATGATGACTGCACCTCGAAAGGAATTCAATGGACGTAAAGTGCTTTGGAATGCCCTGTGAACATGATAAGGTGTTATATAAATCCAAGTTCTTTCCTTTGAGATATACCCATTCTGTGGTCAGCACTGGGGAAATGAAATCATATTGATCAGCATGTGGTGGGGTGATTTGATAGAGGTGTACAAGATCATGACGGGTTTGGATAGGCTAGACGGGGAAAGGCTGTTCCCACTAGTTGATGGTACAAGGACAAGGGAACTCAGATTTAAGGTTTTGGGCAAGTGATACAGGGGGGATGTGAGGAAAAACTTTTTTACGCAGCGAGTGGTGAGGACCTGGAATTCGCTGCCGACAGAAGTGGTGGAGGCGGACACACTCAATGTTTTCAAGGGGAGACTGGATAGGCAATTGAGGGAAATAAACTTGCAGGGCTAAGAGGATAGAGCGGGGGAATGGGACTGACTGGATTGCTCTGCAGAGAGCCAGCACAGACTCGATGGGCCGAATGGCCTCCTTCTGTGCCGTTATGACTCTATGTGCAAGATCCAATTTGAGAAAAAAATGCAGCAGGAACAGCATCTCATGTGAGGAGGAAAAAAGTTATGTAAAATCACCGCAGGTCAGTATTAAGAGTGAACCTAACTATTGTTTTCTGACATTATGCATGAATTTTAGAAATAGCTTTCAGCCACATGCTCCCAAACGATTTCATAAATATCTGATTACTAATGTTTTCTCAGATTATGATTGACTATATCTCATAATTTTACAGACACTGGGCTTATTTATATTGAAATGGCCACGATGTAATTAAAAGCCATAATTGGGTACTGCTCTTTGAAGCACGATATGCTCATTGTGTTCTTGCTCACAAATTTCCAACCCTGGGTGCTTTCAAGTCGGTTGCATTTTAATGATGTTGTGCCACTGAAATTGCTTCTCTTGTCTTTTATATTTGAGCAAGGCTCAGCTCTAGATATTGAAGCCTGGATAAATATTACTGTTGCAGTTGTGATTAGTGAGTTGAGAGCTAATGGCGCATACATTGGAAAAAAAAGGTACTTCCCTTTACACTTCAGTGCCTTTTCATGTCAGCCTATTTTACAGAGATGGTTCAAATGCAGTGCTGCACTGAAAATAGGGATGTTGTTGAACAAGATACATTGGGAGAGATTTTTCCTAGAGGGAAAATCGGCGGGGCTTCTTTACAGGTATGGCGTTCCGACAAGTCTGATTCTCCGATATTTACTGCGCCCATGCCAACCAGTGTGCTTGGCACAGAACCAGGAGATTCTCTCCTACAAAATGCCCTTTCTGTTCTCCATCCCGTAGAATGTTACAGCACAGAAGGAGCCCATTCGGCCCCTCGTGTCTGTGCCGGCTCTTTGAAAGAGCTATCCAATTAGTCCCACTCCCCCGTTCTTTCCCCCTAGCCCTGCAATTTTCTCCCCTTCAAATATTTATCCAATTCCCTTTTGAAAGTTATTATTGAATCTGCTTCCACCGCCCTTTCAGGCAGCGCATTCCAGATCACAACAACTCGCTGCGTAAAACAATTCTCCTCCTCTCACCTCTGGATCTTTTGCCAATTACCTTAAATCTGTGTCCTCTGGTTACCAACCCTCATGCCACTGGAAACAGTTTCTCCTTATTTACTCGATGAAAACCCTTCATGATTTTGAACGCCTCTGTTAAATCTCCCCTTAACTTTCCCTGCTCTAAGGAGAACAATCCCAGCTTCTCTAGTCTTTCGACGTAACTGAAGTCCCTCATCCCTGGTACTATTCTAATAAATCTCCTCCGCGTTCCTAAAGGTGATGGCTCATGCTGTGGTACGGTTTCCTGGCATATCATCCAAGTGGCTACTCTTCAGGTTGGAGTGCATATTGGCAGGCTATTCCACAATAGGAGCATCACAAGCCAATCCCAGTTATGTCCTTACCTTGCATCGAAGCGTACAATGGCTGTTATGCCAGTAAACAGAGCAGCCATTTTGCAAACAGCAAGATCCCACAAGCAGCAACAAAGTGAATGACCAGTTTACAATTTTTTTTAGAAAATCTAGAAAACATGTATTATCTACTCCATATCCTGGTACCATCTAATTCCTTTCAATGTAGAAAATATTACCAAGTGCCCTGTTAATCATGGCTCAGTGGGTAGTACTCTTGACTTTGGGTCAGGAGGTTGTCGGTTCAAGTTCCACTCTGGAGTCTCGAGCACAAAATCTAGGCCGATAGTCCAGTCCAGTACTGTGGGAGTGCTGCACTGTCGGAGGTGCCGTCTTTCAGGTAAGACTTTAAACCGAGGCCCTGTCTGCCCTTTCAGGTGGACGTAAAGGATCCGAAGGCACTATACGAAGAAAAGCAGGGGAGCCTCTCTGGAGAATGTTTATCAATCAGCATCACTAAAACATTGGCCCTGAATTTCCGATCGGAGGATTCCTGCAAGCGGATGCCTCCAATTGGAAAAAAATCTACGAAACCTACCTGCTGGTTCCGTAGATCCCGAGGCTTCCGATCCTGGGCCTCTCCTGTTGGAAATGCGCAGAGGCCCAGGTATCTCAGGGGCCCGTGCGTTTTGCAAACGCCCGTGGGATCACGTGGGCCAGGCGAACCAATCAAAGAAGGGAATCCCCCTTCATACTTTTGACAGGTCTGTAGGGACAAAACTGTCAAAAGTATGAATGGGGATCACATTTAAAAACACGCTAAAATATTCAATAATTTTTTTTTGAATTACATAATTAAAATTAATAAAAATTCCATTTAATTAAAAAAAAATAATAACATTTTTTGAAAAAAAATATTAAATGTTTTTACGGGGCTAGAAATAAACTTACCTTTTTGAAGAGTATTTTAAATTTATAAATGAGTTATCAAATTTAAATTTTCTATTTTTCAACACTCTTAAGCTGGTAAAAGCAGGTCTTACGCATTCGCATGCCTGAAACCGGCACTGGCCAGGCCCCTACGGGCGTGTACACACCTCGTACCCACCCGTGGGGGTCGGAAAATCCGGCCCAGTATCTGGCCATTGCTGTTTGTGCAAACTGGCTGCCGTGTGTCCAACATTACAACAGTGACCACACTTTGAAAGTACTTCATTGGCTGCGAAGTGCTATGGGACATCCTGAGGTTGTGAAAGGCGCTATAGAAATGCAACTCCTTCCCTTCCTTGAATAGAAACAGAGTAAAGCTACCCCGACTCTGATCCACGATGGCCAGTCTCAGAAAAACACCCTTTATACTGCAGCAGTGTGAGACTTACCCATTACCTACCCCATGACTTCTGAGTGCACTTGCCAGGTAGTGCTGAACTAGTGGCCAGCTTTGTGCTTGGAGACTCATGCCTGAGACTAGACAAACTCATTTCACATAGGAACTTCACAGACAACAGACTTTAATCAATCAGCATGCGTGGGAGTTGAACCCAGGTCCCAGAGGTAAAACACCAGCATTGGGGGGCAGGGAGGGGGGGGGGGGAGAGTTCCCGCTTTGGGGGAAATTGCGCCCAAAATGCGCTTGAAATTGCGCTGGTTCGGTTACGCTTCAAGTTTCCGCTAAAATTTATTTGCATAATCACCAACGTAAAATCTTCCATGAACCAGCGCTATCGGGCAGCGGAATGGAACGTAATCGTTTCTTTTCTTTCTTTCCAATAAAAAGCATTCCTTCGTGTATTTGAGTGGAAACCTGGTGCAGTTTTATTAAGACAGCTGAAAATGAGTTTATCACCAAAGATATGTATTTTTAATAAGGGTATCCAGCCCTCCAGCTGTGAGTAACATAAGAACATAAGAAATAGGAGCAGGAGTAGGCCGTCCAGTCCCTCGAGCCTGCTCCGCCATTCAATGAGATCATGGCTGATCTTCTACCTCAATTGCACTTTCCCGCCTGATCCCCATATCCCTTGATTCCCCTAGAGTCCAAAAATCTATCTATCTCCATCAGAGGCTGCCTGACCCGCTGAGTATTTCCAGCATTTGCTGTTTTTATTGCATATAACAGGGACGAGTAGAAAATCTGAAATAAAAGCAGTGAATGCTGGAAATAAGTTGAACATCTGAAAGTAAAGGATAAGCTGATATTTTGCTTGGGTCCTTCAAATGAGACGGTAAACCAATTTTCAACCAACATCACTAAAAACAGATTATCTGGTCATTATCACAGTGCTGTTTGTGGGAGCTTGCTGTGCGCAAATTGGCTGCCGTGTTTCCTACATTACATTTGGGCAACACGGTGGCATAGTGGTTAGCACTGTTGCCTCACAGCGCCAGGGACCTGGGTTCGAATCCGGCCTCGGGTGACTGTCTGTGTGGAGTTTGCACATTCTCCCTGTGTCTGCGTGGGTTTCCTCCGGGTGCTCCGGTTTCCTCCCACAGTCCAAAGACGTGCGGGTTAGGTTGATTTGGCTATGACAAATTGACCCTTAGTGTTAGGGGGATTAAATATGTGGGGTTACGGGGATAGGGTGGGATATGTGTCGGTGCAGGCTGGATGGGCCGAAATGGCCTCTATCTGCACTGTGGGGATTCTGTGATTCTGTGATTACAAGAGTGACTACATTTCAAAAAGTACTTCATTGGTTGTAAAGCGCTGAGGTCGTGAAAGGCGCTATATAAATGCAAATCTTTCTTTTCACTTTAAAATAACTACTGACACGGCAAGCTAATTTTCAGGATCATTCACCTCTTCATTGAGATTGGAGTATGGACATGCGTCACATCAGAAACTATCGGACCGATTTCATGAATCTCACCCGACGTGAGTGCGTGTCGGGCGAATCGCAGGCATGAATGTCCCAATTTTCCATCCAATATAAAAGAGTTTGAGCAGCAATTAGAATTTGATTTCCGTTAAAGAGGAGGATTCAGGGATGTGATGAAATGGTGAGTAGATGGGTTGGTTGATCAAAAGGGAACAGGCTTTGTTGGGCCTAATGGGCTTCTGTTCCCCAAAGCTCTGAAGCATTCTCTGTAGCAGTCTAGCTTATTACACTACCTGTACAAGAGTGCATCAGTGAACTAGCAATCGCGGCAACACAGAGTTCAATATCCTTTCTTAGATACTAGAAGGCCTGTAAATGCTGTTCAGCGGCAAAACTTGACATTGATGAAGTAGGCTTTCTGAGACAGTTTGTTTTAGCCGCTCGTGTGAACATTCTTATAAAACTTGGAACCGAAATAAAGCCAGTTCTGGGAACCATGTTACGTTGAACGCTGAAACTCAAACTGGGCCCGATTGCCCTAGCTCTAAATCATTATAAGAACATAAGAATTAGGAGCAGGAGTCGGCCATACGGCCCCTCGAGCCTGCTCCGCCATTCAATAAGATCATGGCTGATTTTCAACCTCAACTCCACTTTCCCGCCCGATCCCCATATCCCTTGATTCCCCTCCAGTCCAAAAATCTATCTAGCTCAGCAATGAGTACACTCAATGATTCAGCATCCACAGCCCTCTGGGGTAGAGAATTCCAAAGATTCACCACCCTCTGAGTAAAGAAATTCCTCCTCATCTCAGTCTTAAATGGCCGACCCCTTATCCTGAGACTGTGCCCCCTAGTTCTAGACTCTCCAGCCAGGGGAAACAGCCTCTCAGCAACTACCCTGTCAATCCCCCTCAGAATCGGAGATGTTTCAATGAGATCAGCTCTCATTCTTCTAAACTCCAGAGAGTATAGGCCCAATCTATTCAATCTCTCCTCATAGGACAGCCCTCTCATCCCAGGGATCAATCTAGTGAACTGAAGACAGGCTCACGAGTACTCAACAATGAATTGTCACTCATTGCTACACTTCCCGTCACAAGAACTCAATGTGATTTATGTGTTTCTTATTAGATAAATCCCTAAGAGTCTGTAATATTAGTTTTATGCAACAGGAGATTACCTCCAGGATAATCACATTTCAGTTATGACCTCAGTTGAAAGTTTTATATCCACTTTTAAGATGGGCTAATAGCATCAATAGCACCAGTAACGATTTCAGATAGGAAAATTATTCCCTGTTAGATTCTAATTTATGTAATGATTATATATAGATTATGGTTATATGATCTGACAGGTAATTTATTCAGAATTCCCAACTGCCTTCATCCATTTTTTGCTAATTTTTTGCTATGGCAGAATCCTGTGGGATATTTTGCAACCATACAAAAGGCTCTGTGCCCAAACAAAGCCATCTATTGGTCCTATCCCTACTTTTACAATCACAAGTTCAGGTTTCATCAGTGACAGTAACAACTAGTGGCCGTGGGATCTTTTACGTCCACCCGAGAGAGCAGACGGGGCCTCGGTTTAACGTCTCATCTGAAAGACGGCACCTCCGACAGTGCAGTGCTCCCTCAGCACTGCACTGGAGTGTCAGCCTGGATTTTAGTCCTCAAGTCTCGGGAGTGGGACTTGAACCCACAACCTTCTGATTCAAAAGCAAGCCTGTGGAGGGACAGGAAACCACGACAAGGCCCTTTCCCTCCATTGGTGAAACTCCGGGCCTCAGCTGCCAATCCACCAGAGCTTGCCACCACCTTCCACATGAAAGATCTGTTGGGGACCCAGGACATACACCCAGCTGGCTACCATTTGCATGTGGCGGACAGGGAAGGAGTGATTTCAGGCGGGATTGAAGAGGAGAATGCTTCATTCAGTGAAGACCGAGCTGAGCTGAGATTCTTGGCAATAATTGCTGCAGATATGGGGTTAGTAATTGGTATGCGTTATGCCTGTTTTTCAGGTGTGAAACAGGTGAAAAGCATGCCAATTTAGCAGTGGGACAGCTGGCACCCAATCTGTGAAGGCGATAGTGCCACTGCTAAATTCCTGGGGGCCTTTTTCTTAGGTGTCCCGGGCAGACACTTGGAAGAGTAGTTAGGCCCCTTAATAGGTAATTTAGTGACCGAGCGCCTGTGGAAGGACTCCACCGAGAAATTAGTCGGTGGTGAGCAGGTCAGGCCTTAGGCATGTCCCGCTCACGATTCTTCAGAGGCCTCAGCGGCCGTCAACTCCGGGTAAGTTAATCTTTTATTTTGTTAATGAAAACTTATCCTGTGGAGCTCGGAGGAGGAGGAGCAGGAGCACTCCCTCGACAGGAGTCACGATCGCCAATTCTCCCCCCCCCAATCACAGAGCCCGCTCCAATTGCCCCTCCAAGGACTCACCTGAGGTCCGGGCGCGAGAGAGGTGGCCTGACATTGATTTCGTCGCTCGGGCAAGCTGCCGGTGGAGGGGCGACCAGCGCTGGTCAGCTGATGAAGCCTGGGGACCAATTCCAGTCAATCCTTGGGCTTCTCGGTTCAGGCACGACAACAGGCCCAGACTCGTTCCTAGGCCTATGATCTGCCCACAAATTACCTCACATAGGCCATTATTGGGGCTTAATGTCATTAATAAACCTCTCAACATGCAGTGTCAGCCAGTCAGTGGGCAGCACTCTCGCCTCGGAGTCAGAACCTTTCTGGGTTCAAGTCCCACTCCAGAAACTTGAGCACAAAATCTAGATTGACAGTCCAGTGCAGTGCACTGAGTGAACGCAGCACTGTCGGGGGTGCCGTCTTTCAGATGAGACGTTAAACCGAGGCACCGTCTGCTCCCTCAGGTGGACGTAAAAGTTCCCATGCCACTATTTCAAAGAAGAGCAGGGGAGTTCTCCCTGGTGCCCTGGCCAACATTTATCCCTCAATCAGCATCACAAAAACAGATTATCTGGTCATTATCACGTTGCTGTTTGTGGGAGCTTGCTGTGCGCAAATTGGCTGCCGCGTTTCCTACATCACAAGAGCGACTACACTTCAAAAGTACTTCACTGGCTGTAAAGCGCTTTGGGACGTCCGATGGTCGTGAAGGGTGCCTATAGAAATGCAAGTCTTTCTTTCTTGACAAACTCATTTCAGAATAATGGTAAGTCTAACGCCTTCGATTTTCAAGATCGGGGTTAAACCATTAAATAAACATCATTTATGGCCCTCTGCTCAGAGTGAACTGAGACATACAGACCGGGCAGTTCTACCGTTTTGATCCCCAGTTTGCCGCTGAGTTCGCCGATCTCAGCTGGAGCAGCGACACGGGCGCAGCATTCACCGCATCGCCCCTGGGCTAGGGCGGTGGAACATCAGCAAAAGGGAGAAGTGACACTGCCGAATGATGTCTAAGATTTGCTTTCAAACTGTTAGAACTACCACCGTTTGTGATCAGAGAGATGTTGCTTTCAGCATCGCGCCTTGCAGTATTGACATTAAGTACAGCAATGAAGGGGTTTGGCAGTACCTTCAGTATGGCCGCACATACTGCTGCTCTGTACTGAACGCGCCTTTGCAGATGTCTGTATTGTCTCCCCAGCGTTGTATGGCAGGTAATTAGATTGGCTGCTGCGTGGTGAGGGCATAGACAATGAACCGGGAATAGATCCACCATTCTTACTTAATTGACAAGCGGAAAGGATATTGATTCTGAGGCTAAAATCAAAGTGCTGCTTATTACTTGTCAACTGGTAGGTCATCCAATTCTCTCATAGTTCAGGTACACAGAGTGCCAGAGACTTTTCTCTCTTACAGTGGTCCCATGAGAGAGCAGCGTTCTGGCAGTTTGCCTCAACAACTAGGATGTAGTCTGCATTTCGCTGAATGGATACTGTAAAGTCAAGTGCAAGAGAAATTCATGGAGAAGTTCAAGGCCAGGGATTACACTGTCAGCTATGATACAGGCTGTAAATGACTGGAGATTTCGAGGCTATGTGAGTAGGGGGGGGGGGGAGTGGAGGGTGGAATTTTACCCCTACCCACCTAGCAGGTGTCTGTTTAGATTTTGTGCTCAAGTCTCTGACGTGGGACTTGAACCCATGACCTTTTGACTCAGAAAGCATAAGTGCTACCCACTTAGCCACAACTGACACCGAGGTTGGAGGAGAGAGCTCCAGCTGAAGGCACTGGGATGTCGTTCACAGTGGAGGTTCTAGCTAGCTACCCACTGATTTGCCAACCCCGTTTGCTCCAATCCTGATTTTAACCCTGAGCCGGCAACAAAGGCAGCCGCCTGAAGCCGGCGGGGTCCTTCTTTAAATATGCAGGTTGCGGCCCGATGACATCATCAGGGCGCGATAGCGATTTGAATTCAGGCTGGAGCGAGAAAGACGCTTTTCTTTGTTGGGGCCAGGAGCAGCAGGGGAGTTTGGGCCTCTCCTGCCCCGGACCCCACCCCACCCCTCCCCCCACTTCGCTCTCGCAAGGGCCTACCGGAACCCCCTCCTCCACACCTACCTGCGAGCCGGTGGGCGGCCAAGTTACCGCCGATTTTTCCAGGGTCCGGCAGCCGCTTCCCGCCCACCTCCTCCCCATTCCAGGCGGGAATGGACATGTTAATGAGGCCCGGGAGTTAAAATAGGCCCTGGCCTGATTCGTGCAGCAGTGGATGAGCTTTCAATTCACCTCAACGCCTGCCCGTCTGGAGTTAAAATCGGGGCCAACTACGGAGGTGATAACACCGCTGGCTTTTGGCAGGAAATGGTAGTGCCGACATTTTAGGCTAAAAGTGGGTGATCCTGATTCAGCCGTGGCTCAGTGGGTAGCACCCTTGCCTCTGAGGCAGGAAAGTTGTGGGTTTCAAGTCCCACTCCAGGGACTTAAGCACAAAAATCTAGGCCTGACACTCCAGTGCAGTACTGAGGGAGTGCTGCACTGTCAGAGGTCCTGTCTTTCAGATGAGACGTTAAACTGAGGCCCCGTCTGCTCTCTCAGGTGCCGTGGTTCCAACAGTGACTACACTTCATTGGCTGTAAAGCGCTTTGGGGCGTCCAGTGGTCATGAAAGGCGCTATATAAATGCAAGTCTTTCTTTCTTTCTTTTGATGCCAATTGGCAAATTCTGGCATAGATTTACTACTTTGGTAAATTGTTTATACCAATGAACTGGCGGGCACAGGCACGCTGGGCCGAATGGTCTCCTTCTGTACTGTATGATTCTAAAAACATAAGAATTAGGAGCAGGAGTAGGCCATTCGGCCCTTTGAGCCTGCTCCGCCATTCAGTAAGATCAAGGCTGAACTTCAACCTCAACTCCACTGTCCCGCCTGATCCCCATATCCCTTGATTCCCCTAGAGTCCAAAAATCAATCAATCTCTGTCTTGAATATACTCAACGACTGAGCATCCACAACCCTCTGGGGTAGAGAATTCCAAGATTCCAACCCTCTGAGTGAAGAAATTTCTCCTCATCTCAGTCCTAAATTCTATGAACTAAAAACAGTAATTGAGCCAATTATTCATGGAATCATAGAATGATACAGCACAGAAGGAGGCCATTCGGCCCATCGTGCCTGCACCGTCTCTTTGGTAGGCCGATCTAACTAGTCCCACTCCCCCGCTCTTTCCCCATAGCCCTGTAATTCTTTTCCCTTCGAGTATTTACCCGATTTCCTTTTGAAAGTTGCTACTGAATCTGCTTCCACCACCCTTTCAGGCAGCGCGTTCCACATCACAACAACTCGCTAGCGTAAAAAGATGTTTCCTCATGTAGCCGATTGGGGAGGTGGAGATTAAAATTGTCTCAAGTCATGCTGCAAATTCTGAATAGTTATGTTGGCAATTGAAGTCAGACTTGGGCCAGACTTTAATCTATACTAGCAGTTAAAGGCAGCATAATTGAAGTTTTTTTTTAAATATCTGTCAAAACATGCCAGGTAAAAGGAGTGTGTTTACCTTGTAATTTTATATGAAGACATTAGACTCTAATACTGAGGAATTTCGTCACATTGAATATGCACCACACATTGAGCATGTAAAAACAAACTTTCGTTTTGTTACATTGCATAATATTATTGCATTACTCTGAATGCACTCAATGGCGATTGATGCAAATATAACATTTATGTGGAGGAAATAAACGGTCTGTTGCAATTGCCGCAAGTGAATGTGTTGACAGGAGGACAGCAGAATAAAAGAGACGCAGAACATTCCTGAAGCTGCAACAATTGCACTATAGAAATAATAGAAATCACAGCACAGAAGGAGGCCATTCGGCCAGCTCACCTGTGCTGGTGCTAGCTCCTCGACTGGAGCTATCTCCTCTAACGTAGGAGTCAGCTGTGGCTCAGTGGCTCGGTGGTAGCGCTCTTGCCTCTGAGTCAGAAGGTTGTGGGCTCAAGTCCCTGCTTCAGAGTCTTGGAGCACAAACTCCAAACTGACACTCCATGATGCGGTAGAACGTGCTCTCCCCATGCAGCAGTGAATACGTGAGCACAGATAAGGACTCCATCAGACGCCTATCGAACCATAGAAATTTACGGCACAGAAGGAGGCCATTGGGCCCACCGTGTCCGCGCCAGCGGAAAAAGAGCTAGCCAGCCTAATCCCACTATCCAGCTCTTGGTCCGTAGACTTGCAAGTTGCGGCACTTCAAGTGCACATCCAAGTACATAAGTTAGTTAAGAAGGATTCTTATGAACTACCAACAATAAATATCAAGAAGTTAACAGCTAAGTAACAAAACCAACATCACAGCAGGTCCATAGCACTCCATACTTTACTCCACTACCTCATAAATTCATAGGTAGTTCATGCATTAATAAACTTGCAGAATGGGCACATAATTGGCAAATGAAGTTCAACACAGATAAATGTGAGGTATTACATTTTGGTAGGAAGAATAGGAAGGTCACTTATCACTTGGAGGGTGCGAGTCTCGGTGGGGTAGAGGAACAAAGGAATCTCGGAGTACAAATACACAAATTACTAAAAGTTGTGCCACAGGTTAGCAAGGCCATTAAAAAAAAGCAAACCAAGCACTTGGGCTTATTTCTAGAGGGATAGAATTGAAAAGTAGGGAAGTTATGCTAAACCTGTATCGAACCTTGGTTAGACCACACTTGGAGTACTGCGTACAGTTCTGGTCGCCATATTATAAAAAGGATATAGAGGCACTGGAGAGGGTGCAGAGAAGATTTACAAGGATGATACCAGAAATGCGAGGGTATACATATCAGGAAAGGGTGAACAGGCTGGGTCTCTTTTCTCTTGAAAAAAGAAGGCGGAGGGGTGACCGAATAGAGGTCTTTAAAATTATGAAAGGTTTTGATAGAGTGGATACAGAGAGAATGTTTCCACTTGTGGGGAAGAGCATAACTAGAGGCCATCAATATAAGATAGTCACCAAGAAATCCAATGGGGAATTCAGAAGAAACTTTTTTACCCAAAGAGTGGTAGAATGTGGAACTCGCTACCACAGGGAGTGGTTGAAGTGAATAGTATAGATGCATTTAAGGGGAGGCTGGACAAGCATATGAGGGAGAAGGGAATAGAGGGTTATGCTGATAGATTTAGATGAGGAAAGACAGGAGGAGGCTCGAGTGGAGCATAAACGCCGGCATGGACTGGTTGGGCAGAATGGCCGGTTTCTGTGCCATATATCCTATGTAATCCTATGCATTTTTTTTAGAGTGGCAGATAGCTGCGGATGGATGCATATTGGAGCATTCGCGATGCTGAGAACGTCGTGGATAGCACGTTTAGCGAGTTGGTCACACCGCAGGTAAAGGGTGTACAGGCAGGAAGTGAATGGGTGACCACCAGGCAGAGTAAGAGGTGCAGGCAGGTAGTGCAAGGGTCCCCTGTGGCCATCCCCCTCTCAAACAGATATACCACTTTGGATACTGTTGGGGGGGATGACTTATCAGGGGACGGCAGCAGCAGCCAACTTCCTGGCACCATGGGTGGCTCTGCTGCACAGGCTGGGAGGAAAAAGTGTGGAAGAGCTATAGTGATAGGGGACTCAATTGTAAGGGAATAGATAGGCGTTTCTGCGACCGCAAACGAGACTCCAGGATGGTGTGTTGCCTCCCTGGTGCAAGGGTCAAGGACGTCTCGGAGCGGCTACAGAACATTTTGGAGGGGAGGGCGAACAGCTAGTTGTCGTGGTGCACATAGGCACCAACGATATAGGTAAAAAATGGGATGAGGTTCTAAAAGCAGAATATAGGGAGTTAGGAGGTAAATTAAAAAATAGGACCTCAAAGGTAGTAATCTCAGTATTGCTACCAGTGCCACGTGCTAGTCAGAGTAGAAATAGGAGGATATTTCAAATGAATACGTGGCTAGAGGAATGGTGCAAGGGGGAGGGATTCAAATTCCTTGGACATTGGAACCGGTTCTGGGGGAGGTGGGACCAGTACAAACGGGACAGTCTGCACCTGGGCAGGGCCGGGACCGATGTCCTAGGGGGAGTGTTTGTTAGTGCTGTTGGGGAGGGTTTAAATTAAAGTGGCAGGGGGTTGGGAACCTGAGCAGGGAGACAGAGAAAGGGAAACAAGGATAAAAGCAAAAGACAGGAAGGAGAAAAACAAAAGTAGAAGGCAAAGAACTCAACGGTTTAAATCAAACATGGTCACAGTAAATAATAATTCATATAGGTCTGAGAGCGTTAAAAAAACAAGCCTGAAGGCTTTGTGTCTTAATGCAAGGAGCATTCGCAACAAGGTGGATGAATTAGCTGCGCAAATAGAGGTAAATGAATACGATTTGATTGGGATTACAGAAACATGGCTCCAGGGTGGCCAAGGCTGGGAACTCAACATCCAGGGGTATTCAATATTTAGGAAAGATAGGCAAAAAAGAAAGGGAGGTGGGGTAGCATTGCTGGTTAAAGAGAGGATTAACACAATTGAAAGGAAGGATATTAGCTCTGATGATGCAGAATCTGTATGGGTAGAACTGAAAAATAACAAGGGGCAGAAAACGTTAGTGGGAGTGGTATAGACCTCCAAACAGTAATACGGAGGTTGGGGATGGCATTAAAAGGGAAATTAGAGAAGCATGCAGTAAGGGCACAGCAGACATCATGGGTGACTTTAATTTACATATAGATTGGGCTAACCAAATTAGTAACAATACTGTGGAGGAGGAATTCCTAGAATGTTTACGGGATGGTTTTCTGGAACAATATGTCGAGGAACCAACCAGAGATCAGGCCATCTTAGACTGGGTATTATGTAACGAGAAAGGATTAATTAGCAATCTTGTTGTACGAGGCCCCTTGGGTCAGAGTGATCATAATATGATAGAATTCTTCAATAGGATGGAGAGTGAAGTAGTTGAATCAGAGACTAGGGTCCTGAATTTAAATAAAGGAAACTACGATGGTATGAGGCGCAAATTGGATAGGATTGATTGGGGAATGTCACTCAAGGGGTTGACGGTGGATAGGCAATGGCAAACATTCAAAGACTGCATGGATGAACTACAGAATTTGTTCATCCCAGTGTGGCATAAGAATAAAACAAAAAGGGTGACTCAACCGTGGCTAACAAGGGAAATTTGGGATAGCATAAGATCCAAGGAGAGGGCATATAAATTGGCCAGAAAAAGCAGTAACCCTGAGGATTGGGAGCAGTTTAGGATTCAACAAAGGAGGACAAAGGGATTAATTAAGAAGGGGAAAATAGAATATGAAAGTAAGCTTGCTGGGAACATAAAAACTGACTGTAAGAGCTTTTATAGATATGTGAAGAGAAAAAGATGAGTGAAATCAAGTGTAGGTCCCTTGCAGTCAGAAGCGGGGGAAGCTATAATGGGGAACAAAGAAATGGCAGACCAATTAAATGCATATTTTGGTTCTGTCTTCACAAAGGAGGACACAAATAACCTCCCAGAGATGTTGGAGAACATAGGGTCTGATGAAAGGGAGGAACTGAAAGAAATCAGTATTTGCAGGGAAATGGTGTTAGGGAAATTGACAGGATTGAAGGCCGATAAATCCCCAGGGCCTGATAATCTACATCCTAGGGTACTTAAGGAAGTGTCCCTAGAAATAGTAAATTGCATTGCTGATCATCTTCCAACATTCAATGGAATCTGGGACTGTACCCATGGATTGGAGGGTAGCTAATGTTACCTCACTATTCGAAAAGGGTGGTAGAGAGAAAGCGGGGAATTACAGACCGGTAAGCCTGACATCGGTAGTGGGGAAAATGCTAGAGTCCATTATAAAGGATGTAATAGCTGAGCACTTGAAAAACAGTGACAGGATCGGACAAAGTCAACATGGATTTACAAAAGGTAAATCGTGCTTGACTAATCTACTGGAATTTTTTGAGGATGTAACTGGGAAAATAGATAAGGGAGAACCAGTAGATGTGGTGCATTTGGACTTTCAAAAGGCTTTTGATAAGGTCCCGCATAAGAGATTAGCATGTAAAGTTAAGGCACATGGGATTGGGGATCGGGTATTGACTTGGATAGAGAACTGGTTGGCGGACAGAAAGCAGAGAATAGGAATTAATGGGTCTTTTTCCGAGTGGCAGGCAGTGACTAGTGGGGTACCGCAGGGATCGGTCCTTGGACCCCAACTATTCACAATATACATTGATGATCTAGATAAGGGAACTAAATGTAATATCTCCAAGTTTGCAGCTGACACAAAGCTGGGTGGGCGTGTGTGCTGCGAGGAGGATACCGAGAAACTCCAGGATGATTTGGACAGGTTGGGTGAGTGGGCAGAAGCGTGGCAGATGCAATATAATGTGGATAAATGCAAGGTTATCCACTTTGGTGTCAAAAACAGAAAGGCAGACTATTATCTGAATGGCAATAGATTGGGAGAAGGGGAAGTGCAACGAGGCCTGGGTGTCCTTGTGCACCAGTCGCTGAAGGTAAGCATGCAGGTGCAGCAGGCGGTGAAGAAGGCAAATGGTATGTTGGCCTTCATAGCGAAAGGGTTTGAGTATAGGAACAGGGATGTCCTGCTGCAGTTGTACAGGGCCTTGGTGAGACCACACCTTGAGTACTGTGTGCAGTTTTGGTCGCCTTATCTGAGGAAGGATGTTCTTGCCATGGAAAGAGTTCAGCGAAGATTCACAAGGCTGATACCTGGGATGGCAGGAATGACATATGAGGAGAGATTGGGTCGATTGGGCTTATACTCGCTGGAGTATAGAAGAATGAGAGGGGATCTCATCGAAACATATAAAATTCAGACAGGTCTGGACAAACTAGATGCAGGAAGAATGTTTCCGATGGTCGGAGAGTCCAGAACCAGGGGTCATAATCTAAGGATAAGGGGTAAGCCATTTAGGACAGAAATGAGGAAGAATTTCTTCACCCAGAGAGTGGTGAACCTGTGGAATTCTCTACCACAGAAGGTAGTTGAGGCCAAGTCATTAAATATATTCAAGAATGAGTTAGATATATTTCTTAAAGCTAAAGGTATCAAGGGATATGGGGAGAAGGCAGGTACAGGGTACTGAGTTTGGATGATCAGCCATGATCTCATCGAATGGCGGAGCAGGCTCGAGGGGCCGAATGGCCTACTCCTGCTCCTATCTTCTATGTTTCTATGTTTCTATGACAGAACAGGTTGCCAAGAAAAGCATCGAATTGAGTGTCAAGTGACTCAATCAAAAAAAACAGCTGGAGAAGAGCTTAGTTCAAAATGGGACCGAAGGTGACAGCGATGTTTGAGAACCCAGCTAATCAAATGTTCCACGAAACATAGTGCTGAGTAAAACAAGGGCATGCTATTTTTTGAAAGAGAAGAAAGATTAGCATTTATATAGCGCCTTTCACGACCACCGGATGTCCCAAAATGCTTTACAGTCAATGAAGTACTATTTGAAGTGTAGTCACTGTTGTAATGTAGGAAACAAAGCAGCCAATTTGTGCACAGCAAGCTCCCACAAACAGCAATGTGATAATGACCAGATAATCTGTTTTTAGTGATGTTGATTGAGGGATAAATATTGGCCAGGACACCGGGGATAATTCCCCTGCTCTTCTCTGAAATATTGGCCATGGGATCTTTTACATCCACCCAAGGCCTCAGTTTAAAGTCTCATCCGAAAGGCGGCACCTCCGACAGTGCAGCACTCCCTCAGCACTGCACTGGAGTGTCAGCCTAGCTTTATGTGCTCAAGTCTCTGGAGTGGGACTTGAACCCACAACCTTCTGACTCAGAGGCAAGGGTGCTGCCCACTGAGTCACGGCTGACACAATTGTAGAAAGCAACTGTCCCGGAATGAACAGTGCAGATGTGATGTGCCAGAGTGTGTTCCAGCCGTGGCTCCATTGGCAGCACGCTCGTCTCGGAGTCAGATGGTTGTGGGTTCATAGTCCCACTCAGAGAAACTTGAGCACATAATCTAGGCTGAGTCTCCAGTGCAGTACTGACGGAGCGCTGCACTGTCGGCGGTGCCGTCTTCCGGGTGAGAATTTAAGCCAAGGCACAGTCTGCCCTCTCAGTTGGAGGTAAAAGATCCCTTGGCACTATTTCGAAGAAGAGCATGGGAGTTCTCCCCGGTGTCCTGGGGCCAATATTTACCCCCTCACTTAAACAGATTATCTCAGTCATGATCACATTGCTGTTTTTGGGACCTTGCTTTGCACAAATTGGCTGCGTTTCCTGCATTACAGCAGCGGCTACACTTCTAAGAAACCTCATTGGCTGTAAAGCGCTTTGGGAAGTCCTGAGGTTGTGAAAGGCGCTGGAGAAATGCAAGTCTTCCTTCACAGTTTGACTGAAAGCGTTCTGCAACATAACTGGCGTGTTGGATTATTGGTGCCAGTAAATTGACAGAGAGTAACCAGTTATGTCAGGACAGTGTTTGGGGGAGGGGGGGGGGCGGGGGAGGAGGCTGGTTGGGAGGGACATCCATGACTGGGCTCGTAGTATTATCTGCTGAAAGCAGTGTGAGGCATTACATTGGATAACTTAATTGAGTTTGACAGAATCTGTTTCATCTAATTAACAAGACAGATTGAAGAAAGAGATTTGAATCTCAGCCACAGCTTGTAAAACTGAATCACTTTGCATTTTGCGGTGAAAATAGTTTTGGATAATTTTCAAATGAACTGATGGCTGCTTAATGCTTTGGATTGCAAATGCCTTACACCAGCTTAATAAAGGATTAATGAGCTAGGAGAAGTAGGATTAACAAACACTTATTGAAAAGAAAAACTCCCAATATAGTCTGACTGCAAAATTAACTGTGATATAATATTAGAAAAAAGACCTGCATTTCTATAACGCCTTTCATGACCTCAGGACGTCCTAAAGCGCTTTACAGACAATGAAGTACTTTTGAAGTGTAGAGGGGAATTTAAACCCCCGCAAAACGGGTGGGTTTGGGTCGGGTGGGAGGCAAAAAATTTTTTAAATCTCAAACCCGAACCCAACCCGACTACTTGCGGTTTTATCGGAGGCGGGACGGGGGTGGGCAGCCAACCCGCTCCCAGGAGGTGGGCCGCTCATTTAAATATGTTAATGAGGCCGTGTGCCTCAGATTTTATCTCCATTTTAGGTTTAATCCTGGCTGGCCAGGTTTCCTGGGCCTCGGCAAACCCGGCAGCTAAAGGGAGGCGAGGACTGCTGCGTGAAAGAGGTGAGTGCTTTTCCAGCATGGCTCGTGGGCCAGGAGGAGCAGAAGTGCTTCCCCCCCCCCCCGCCCCCCCCACCCCCGGCCCATCAAGCAAACCTGCTTTGCCCCACTCCCCCCGCGATTGGACCCCACCCGTGATCTGATCGCCAATCCAACCCACGATGTCCCCCAGAGCCATGATCTCACACCGACCTGGTCTTTCTGATCTCCCCCCGACCCTTCTGATCTCCCCCCGACCCTTCCGATCTCCCCCCGACCCTTCCGATCTCCTCCCAACCCTTCCGATCTCCCCCCGACCCTTCTGATCTCCCCCCGACCCTTCCGATCTCCCCCCGACCCTTCCGATCTCCCCCCAACCCTTCCAATCTCCCCCCGACCCTTCCGATCTCCTCCCTGAGACTTCCGATCTCCCCCCGACCCTTCCAATCTCCCCCCGACCCTTCCGATCTCCCCCCGACCCTTCCGATCTCCCCCCGACCCTTCCGATCACCCCCCGACTCTTCCGATCTCCGCCCTGAATCTTCCGATCTCCCCCCTGAATCTTCCGATCTCCCCCCGACCCTTCCGATCTCCCCCCGACCCTTCCGATCTCCCCCCTGAATCTTCCGATCTCCCCCCCGACCCTTCCGATCTCCCCCCGACCCTTCCGATCTCCCCCCGACCCTTCCGATCTCCCCCCTGAATCTTCCGATCTCCCCCCGACCCTTCCGATCTCCCCCGACCCTTCCGATCTCCCCCCTGAATCTTCCGATCTCCCCCCGACCCTTCCGATCTCCCCCCTGAATCTTCCGATCTCCCCCCGACCCTTCCGATCTCCCCCCTGAATCTTCCGATCTCCCCCCTGAATCTTCCGATCTCCCCCCGACCCTTCCGATCTCCCCCCGACCCTTCCGATCTCCCCCCGACCCTTCCGATCTCCCCCCGACCCTTCCGATCACCCCTCGACTCTTCCGATCTCCCCCCTGAATCTTCCGATCTCCCCCCTGAATCTTCCGATCTCCCCCTGAATCTTCCGATCTCCCCCCGACTCTTCCGATCTCCCCCCTGAATCTTCCGATCTCCCCCCTGAATCTTC
This sequence comes from Squalus acanthias, assembly GCA_030390025.1. Taxonomy (NCBI): domain Eukaryota; kingdom Metazoa; phylum Chordata; class Chondrichthyes; order Squaliformes; family Squalidae; genus Squalus; species Squalus acanthias. The sequence continues at coordinate 90,643,635 of CM059437.1, read as the reverse complement.
CGATCTCCCCCCGACCCTTCCGATCTCCCCCTGACCCTTCCGATCTCCCCCCGACCCTTCCGATCTCCCCCCGACCCTTCCGATCTCCCCCCTGAATCTTCCGATCTCCCCCCGACCCTTCCGATCTCCCCCGACCCTTCCGATCTCCCCCCTGAATCTTCCGATCTCCCCCCGACCCTTCCGATCTCCCCCCTGAATCTTCCGATCTCCCCCCGACCCTTCCGATCTCCCCCCTGAATCTTCCGATCTCCCCCCTGAATCTTCCGATCTCCCCCCGACCATTCCGATCTCCCCCCGACCCTTCCGATCTCCCCCCGACCCTTCCGATCTCCCCCCGACCCTTCCGATCACCCCTCGACTCTTCCGATCTCCCCCCTGAATCTTCCGATCTCCCCCCTGAATCTTCCGATCTCCCCCCTGAATCTTCCGATCTCCCCCCGACTCTTCCGATCTCCCCCCTGAATCTTCCGATCTCCCCCCTGAATCTTCCGATCTCCCCCCGACCCTTCCGATCTCCCCCCGACCCTTCCGATCTCCCCCCGACCCTTCCGATCTCCCCCCGACCCTTCCGATCACCCCTCGACTCTTCCGATCTCCCCCCTGAATCTTCCGATCTCCCCCCTGAATCTTCCGATCTCCCCCCTGAATCTTCCGATCTCCCCCCAACTCTTCCGATCTCCCCCCTGAATCTTCCGATCTCCCCCCTGAATCTTCCGATCTCCCCCACGACCCTTCTGATTTCGCCCCTCAACCCTTCCGATCGCCGCCCTGACTCTTCCGATCGCCCCCGACCCTTCCGATCACCCCCCGACCCTTCCGATCTCCCCCCGACCCTTCGATCTCCCCCCGACCCTTCCGATCTCCCCCCGACCCTTCCGATCTCCCCCCTGAATCTACCGATCTCCCCCCGACCCTTCCGATCTCCCCCCGACTCTTCTGATCTCCTCCCGACTCTTCCGATCTCCCCCCTGAATCTACCGATCTCCCCCCGACCCTTCCGATCTTCTCCCAACCCTTCCGATCTCCTTCCGACCCTTCCGATCTCCCCCCGACTCTTCTGATCTCCTCCCGACTCTTCCGATCTCCCCCCGACTCTTCTGATCTCCTCCCGACCCTTCCGATCTCCTCCCGACCCTTCCGATCTCCCCCCGACTCTTCTGATCTCCTCCCGACCCTTCCGATCTCCCCCCGACTCTTCTGATCTCCTCCCGACTCTTCCGATCTCCCCCCGACTCTTCTGATCTCCTCCCGACCCTTCCGATCTCCTCCCGACCCTTCCGATCTCCCCCCGACTCTTCTGATCTCCTCCCGACCCTTCCGATCTCCTCCCGACCCTTCCAATCTCCCCCCGACTCTTCTGATCTCCCCCCAACTCTTCCGATCTCCCCCACGACCCTTCTGATTTCGCCCCTCAACCCTTCTGATCGCCGCCCTGACTCTTCTGATCTCCCCTGGCCCTTCCAATACCCCCCACTCGATCCTTCCGATCTCCCCTCGACCCTTCTGATCTCCCTCCTACCCTTCCGATCTCCCCCCCCCCGACCCTTCCAATCTCCCCCCTGACCCTTCCGATCATGCCCCGACCCTTCCGATCTCACCCTCTGACCCTTCTGACCTCCCCCCGCTTCCCCGGCCTCAGATCTCCCCATCGACACCAGCCTCCAATATCCCACCCCCTCCGATCTCCCATTTCCCCACCCGCCCCTCCGGTCTTTCCGATCCCTCTATCACTCCTCTCCGCTCCCCGACTGCGGCCTGGTACCAAGGGCCTATCCGCCCGATGGCCAGCCAGCCTATCAACCTGGCTGGCAGCGGCCGGAAAAAGGAGGCAAAAAATGTTAATCAGGTCCTGCAATTAAATTCGGTGGGACCAGAGGGACGCAAAAGCTGCGCCCACCGACCCCGCTCCCTCCCGCCTCCCCGTTAATATCAGAGCCATAGTCACTGCTGGAATGTAGGGGAATCGGTAGCCAATGTGCGCACAGCAAGGTCCCACAAACAGCAATGTGATATTAATGGACCTTAGTCTGACTGTTTATATAATCGATAAACAAATTACTTTCTGAGCTTTTCATGGAAGGGTTCATTCTCTCTGTGTGCATTACTTTTAGCCCATTCATGTTAAATTCCTGCCTATTTTAACCCATTAAACAGCCTGGATGGGAATTTAACCAGCACACTGAAGATAGCATGTGGGAGAAATGAAACCCAATAGATTTGTGTGATTTGGCCCCATAATCTGCGGTGAGCGGCGGAGCAAAGGCGTTCGCCACTGGCCCCTGAAGACAGCTTCCCGCAAAGATCTCCCGATCTCTGTGGCGAGAAGTTTGCCTTTTTTGGCACGTAACTGATTGCAGCGCTCTGCTTTGGGAATCCCTGCGGCGATGCTGGCAGTGAGCCAATCACATTGCATATTCTCACAGACAGGAAACCAGGAAATGAGAAGCTGCTTTTATCCCCACGTTTTAAAAATGTTACAGCGAGCGAGACAAAGATTGGAACTCTCACATGGGCATGAGGCAGAAGCTGAAATATCATGAACAAACTTTAAAAAAAATTGTTTATAAAGTTTTTAAAAATTATAATTTTTATCGTAATGGAGAAATTTGACACTCCACAAATATGAAAATCAGTTTTTCAGGGCCGGGACGTTTGTTCAGCAGTCAAAACACTGTTAAAACTCCAGTTACACCTATTCCAACAAGGCTTAACATATAATGGGGTATTTAACAGCGATATTACCGCGGAAAAGCCCAAGTTTTCATCAGTTTCACTGATTACACTGATTGCCGGTTATGGGGGGCCGGGGGGTGGTGGGGCGGGGGGGGGGGGGGGGGGGGGGGGTGGTGGTGAGTCCACAGCGCAGCCAGTGTCGGAGCAGTGAATGACTGACCGCAACTTCAGGATTTCCGCGTTTAGATGCGCGTGCGCTACATCCCGAAGCTGCGCTCAGTTTCAAAGGGGTAATAACGGCAAAACACTAAATAAAGACAGGGAAAGAGGAGAAGACATGAGCTAATTAATCCAAATAAACTGAAGCGCTTGAGTTATTGCCCCAGGGGGAAAAACAAAACCATGGCTAATTGTTACATTAACCAGTACATCAACCTGCACAGAGGCAGTGCACATCAAGTACGTCAGCACTTTTGTATTACAGGTCTAGCTCCAGTGGCAACAGTACTTGTATTTTTGCCTCCTGGATAGTAACAACATTAGGGGAGTGGGGAATTCATAGAATTTTCTGTTATAAGGTCAACCTTATTGACTTTTTCATTATTCCTTGTATTGTAGCCTAAAGATTACTATTGGTGATAATGGCAGACAATCACTTAAGATGTTGGGATGACATTCCTCTGTCTGTTACTTTATTAAACCTGATTATTTTAAGTTGGTTAATGCCTGTGTTTAAATAGATGATTTACAAGGATGATACCAGAAATTTGAGGGTATACCTATCAGGAAAGGATGAACAGGCTGGGTCTCCTTTCTCTTGAAAAAAGAAGGCTGAGGGGTGACCTAATAGAGGTCTTTAAAATTATGAAAGGTTATGATAGGGTGGATACAGAGAGAATGTTTCCACTTGTGGGGAAGAGCATAACTAGAGGCCATCAATATAAGATAGTCACCAAGAAGTCTTTGATGTGGTGCCTTCCTGGCTGACCTGATTGTTTCTCTGCCGAGGTGTGATGAAAGGCAGTCAGAAAGATTAACTGTAGTCGTCTGACATTGTATGCTGCACAGGCATTGTTCTCTGTCTATATATGCTTTGCCAATTCATATTCCTTCACTTCACCTGACGAAGGGGCAGCAGCTCTGAAAGCTTGTGATTTCAAATAAAACTGTTGGACTATAACCTGGTGTTGTGCGACTTCTCACTTTTGTCCACCCCAGTCCAACACCGGCATCTCCGCATCATGACCAAGAAATCCAATAGGGAATTCAGAAGAAACTTCTTTACCCAAAGAGTGGTGAGAATGTGGAACTCGCTCCCACAGGGAGTGGTTGAAGCAAATAATAAAATAGGATAAGGGATAGGCCATTTAAGACTGAGATGAGGAGGAATTTCTTCACTCAGAGGGTTGTGAATCTTTGGAATTCTCTGCCCCAGAGGGCTGTGGATGCTGAGTCTTTGAGTATATTCAAGGCTGAGATATATAGATTTTTGGACTCTAGGGGAATCAAGGGATATGGGGATCGGGCAGGAAAGTGGAGTTGAGGTCGATGATCAGCCATGATTTTATTGAATGGCGGAGCAGGCTCGAGGGGCCGTATGGCCGACTCCTGCTCCTATTTCTCATGTTCTTATGTATAGATGCATTTAAGGGGAGGCTGGACAAGCATATGAGGGAGAAGGGAATAGAGGGTTATGCTGATAGAGTTAGATGAGGAAAGATGGGAGGAGGCTCGAGTGGAGCATAAACGCCGGCATGGACTGGTTGGGCTGAATGGCCTGTTTCTGTGCCGTATATCCTATGTATTAAGTGTTCATCCGCTGATAGTGGCAACATTAATTTCTAGGCTTATGGGTTAGTGCATATTCCCAATGCAACATGCAAAATACTTGTCTCTCAAGGACCGTGTTACAAAGAAATCAGAACAGTGAATGAAGAGTATGAATTTGGCAAGCATTTAAAGGGTAGAAATGACAGCTGGTGATGCTATCACACAAAGGCTTAATGAGCCCATTATCTAATCTAATCTAATTCCATTCTCCACTATTTGGTGAAACATAGAAAAATAGGAGCAGGAGTAGGCCATTCGGCCCTTCGAGCCTGCTCCGCCATTCAATATGATCATGGCTGATCCTCCATCTCAATACCATATTCCCGCTCCCTCCCCATACCCCTTGATGCCTTTTGTGTCTAGAAATCTATCTATCTCCTTAAATATATTCAGTGACTTGGCCTCCACAGCCTTCTGTGGTAGAGAATTCCACAGGTGAAGAAATTTCTGAGTGAAGAAATTTCTCCTCATCTCAGTCCTAAATGTCCTAGCCCGTATCCTGAGACTGTGGCCTCTTGTTCTAGAACCCCCAGCCAGGGGAAACATCCTCCCTGCATCCAGTCTGTCTAGCCCTGTCAGAATTTTATACGTTTCAATGAGATCCCCCCTCATTCTTCTAAACTCTAGTGAATACAGGCCTAGTCGACCCAATCTCTCCTCATATGACAGTCCTGCCATCCCAGGGATCAGTCTGGTGAACCTTCGCTGCACTCCCTCTATGGCAAGTATATCCTTTCTTAGGTAAGGAGACCAAAACTGCACACTGTACTTCAGGTGTGGTCTCACCAAGGCCCTGTATAACTGTAGTAAGACATCTTTGCTCCTGTACTCAAATCCTCTTGCAATGAAGGCCAACATACCAATTGCCTTCCTAACTGCTTGCTGCACCTGCATGTTTGCTTTCAGTGACTGGTGTACAAGGACACCCAGGTCCCTTTGTACATCAACATTTCCCTAACTATCACCATTTAAATAATACTCTGCCTTTCTGTTTTTCCTACTGAAGTGGATAACTTCACATTTATCCACGTTATACTGCATCTGCCATTTATTTGCCCACTCACTCAACTTGTCTAAATCACCCTGAAGCCTCTTTGCATCCTCCTCACAACTCACAATCCCACCTAGTTTTGTGCCATCAGTAAAAATGTCAATCCATTAATGGGTTAACACCTCCACTAAAAAGAAAAGAGATTAACACTTGATATGAGTTTGTGAAGAATGTGAACAATATCGTTCCTGACAGTAATTTCTACCCTTTAGCTTGTCTTCATAACGTTTTCCCACAGCTTGGGACCTTGTTCAAGATATAGGAGTAACAGACATATTAGTTAATGTTAGATTACTGTGCTGTGCTGATATTTCAAGCTTTACATGCTACAATGAAAAATGCATCTACTCTTCACACAACGCCACACGTCACCTAACGGGTTACAGATTTGCTCCACTGAATTTCTGTCAAGTGCCCAAAAGAACCAAAGGCTTAAGCTGATACTTCTCTGAAGTGCAGCTTGCAAGACAGTGAAAGAGATGCATTTATATTCCTTGTCTTCCTCTCTGACTGCACTTACCTCCAAACGAAGGCCCAGAATTTGCTGAAAAAATAACGGCGTGTCTACAGCGCACAGCGTTGTAAAGGCACAAATCCGCCAGCAACTTGTGGCAAGGAAGAGATACCCTGTCAATCGCCACAAGTTGCTGGCCGATTTGCGTCGCTCCACCGTTAGCTTCACGAAAGCGCCATCTCGCCCCCGTGATTTTCATGAAGTTGCTGCATTTGCACATTAATTTCCGATTAAAGTTGCCACAGAAAGTTAAGTCTAGTAATTAATAGCGTAAGTATCCTTTTAATGATGTGATCATTGTCAATGATTGTCAAGCAACCTCTCTGGCCCAGAAAATGAACAATTATAAGCGTGGAGTCTCATTCCTTCAAGTTGTGAATTGTTGTTGGAGATTTTAAATTGTCAAATTTAAAATTTTTACATTTTTTTCTCACTTTTCCTTTCTGTCTCTTTTTTGTCTCTCTCTTAATACAATCTGTACCTGATTTGACATTGAATTCGCCCACTCTAATTCACCTTCCATCTCAGTCCTTCTTCTGTTTATTTCTCAATCTTTTAATCTCGTTGGTTAAAGAGATCCACTGTTTGTCCTATCATTCACCTAGATCCCAGATGCCCTGTTGTACTGGCTGTGCCGTTATCAGCTCGCACTTCCAGTAACTTTGTGGGCAAAAAATTTTAAAATCTAAATGTGCATGAACAAGTCTAACTAACAGGGCGTGCCGTGAGATGCCTGGCTCTAGCAAAACCTGGGCCAAGCTCTCATCGGGTAGAAGCCGTAACCGCCTCTGAGGAGTCTGCCAATCACCTATCACCAGAATAACATTTCATTCGACTACCCAAAGCTCCATCCTTCTGTTCCCCTGTGAAGGAATAAGCCATATTCAGAAAAATACACCATTCTATGAAAGAATTCTGTCCTTATTAAAACATGACAAACTGGGCTTGAAAATCTAAAAAAACCTAACAATGAAGAATCTGTATTGTTAACAGCATTCAGGCTATTGGGATAAGATAAGTTGTTGACACTGAATCAATAACCTTATTGAAACAGGAGGTTGGAGGCTCCTGAAGTCTGAAGCTTTGGAAAGAACACAATGGTACACCCTGTTAAGGTATTCTAAATTACACTTCAGAAAGAAACACATAAAATTAAGAAACATATGCCTTCGTAAAAATGACATCAAGTAAAAGTAACACCTGCTGTCAAACCGTTTTTGTGTTGAACTTGGAACACCTAGAGAGACATAATTCTGTGTTACAACCAGCTGAGGTAAATAAGAATTGCATAGATCACCCTGGTTGAGGTGTTTTAATTTACACTTCATAAACAGACAAACAGAAGACCTTGGTAAAAATGACATCAAATAGATGCACCTGCTGTTACACCATTTTTTATGGTAAGCTTCGGACACCTGGGGTAGAGACATAATTCTGCATTGCTACCAGCTGAGGTGACTGTAAGAATAGCAGGGGTCAGCAGAAAAATGACTAGAGATAAACCAGCTTACATCAGCAGAAAACTTCAAAGGAAATACCACTGAAAAAGGGTATAAATATTGAACTTTCAAATGGGAGGATAGTCTCGCTGTAAAGGGGCAAAGCCATTCTCAGGCTTCAGAGATGGCTCTGTAAGTCTATAACTCTTTGTACCTCGGGGATCAAGGTATTGTACTGTATTTGATTTTGGTGGATATCCTGGAATAAAGACTGAGAACTGTAAAAATGGAGTGAAGTTAAGATCTGATAATAAGAATTGTAAGCTTTTTCTTTTTGGAACTGTTAATGTTGCGATTGAAACACCTACTGTAATTACATGTCGGTTCTTTAATAAATCTATATATTTTTAGAATTGTCTCACATAATACTTCTGTATCAAACTCGCAAACTCAATCTCTGTACGCTCTTTGGTGAGGAGTTGCAGAATTCTGGGGGAGTTATCCGGACCCTCATAATATCCGGAAGGTTACAGTCTAGCTAAACTTATTAAAAGTGCTATCTGGAGGACGGTAACATCTTCAGGCTGTTCCTTTCCTTTAGGGAGAGATGGTCCAGACCTTTAGACCCAATTAAGCATCTTTAGGATTCAGCTACCTCAAACTTTAGTTGAAAGTGAATGCCTGGGGAATACGCCTGATCTGGGGTAGCCCTAAAGGGGCTAGGACTAGTAATCTATCCCTTCACCCCAAAGTGCCCAAGACATCAACGACTCTCCGGGAAAATCGACATCAGCACCTCCTGCCACATCCTCATGCGGACAGTGGTGCACAGCAGTGGCGTACGTGTCCTAATTTGCCCAAAGGGGCTTCACGACTTCTTTGCTGCTCCAGTTATTTCTGAAACCCTCAGCACTATTGCACAGTGGCATTTTGGCTCTCAGAGGAAAACAGAATTGCGGAGTGTGTGCAGTCCCCTTCACCTGGCTAAGATGAATTAGCAGGACTAAAAAACAGTCCTACTGGCCTTGCTAGGGGAGGGGACAGACTTCCACAGGTCATTAGATGGACCAAGTTTAATTACATTGCTGGTGCAATATATGAATGTTCAGTAAGACCCCCATTTTTTGTAGGATTAAAATAAATGATTCAACTGTGGCATTTTCCATTGATTTAAAACCAAATTTATATTGACGCTACTATAATTTCAGCACTGAACTGACTTCCTATTAGCATCACAACAGTATTGAACTTTTACTAAATGACGAATCCAACAGTTTGTCAGTGAGGCCATCAATAGACATCTCAAGTGGGCTTGCGCCTGAAAGTTGATATTCAGCACTTCATATTAACAGTTCGCAGTATTCACAGAAATAACTTTAATTTTCTCGCATACTAGCAACTTGTTGGTTCATAGAAATTTATGGCACAGAAGGAGGCCATTCGGCCCATCGCGTCTGTGCTGGCTGGCAAAGAGCTCGCCAGCCTCATCCCACTTTCCAGCTTTTGGCCCGTAAACCCTGTAGGTTACGGCACTTCAAGTGCATATCCAAGTACTTTTTAAATGTGATGAGGGTTTCTGCCTCTACCACCCTTTCAGGCAGTGAGTTCCAGACTCCCACCACCCTCTGGGTGAAAAATGTTCTCCTCAACTCTCCTCTAATTCTTCCACCAATTACTTTAAATCTATGCCCCCTGGTTATTGACCTCTCAGCTAAGGGAAGCTAAGGGAAGTGAAGTTCCCTGAGTTGAGGTCAAAGATCAGCCATGATCTTATTGAATGGCAGAGCAGGCTCGAATGGCCTACTGCTTAAGTTCTTATGTGTTTAAAAGGAATAAGTGTTAAAATGCTGGCTCCAAGTGACACCTGCATCTTTCCACAGATGCTGGCTGACCTGCTAAGTGTTTCTACCATTTTCTATTTTTTTGTTTCAGATTTCCGGCATTCGCAATCCTTTTGTTTTGTGTTTAGTTTTATCACATTTTGTTGCATAGGAGAAAAAGCAAACCATCAGTTTTGAAAGCAGGATATGACTGATTGTTATGGATAGCCGAGGCAGATATCTCCTGCTCTCCAAAGACAACAAAGGGGGAGTACTCCAAGAAGATCTGTTCAAAGTTACTCCTCACGATCTGTATTCCTCATCGTGCCATCCCCGTTGAGTTTACTTGCTTTCAAGCCACTATTTTGAAGTCACTTGCAGTGCTTGAGCAGTTCACTGATTGCAGTGGGTGCCATGATTTCAAGGAGGACCAAGAAATTGATAAAGAAAGGGAAAATAGAATATGATAGTAAACTAGCGAGAGACATAAAAACAGACTGTAAAAGCTTCTATAGGTATATTAAAAGGAAAAGATTAGCGAAAGTAAATGTGGGTCCCTTACAGGCTGAGACAGGATAAATTATAATGGGGAATAAGGAAATGGCAGCGAAATTAAACAAATACTTTGGGCTGGATTTTGATACTGGGGGCGGGTTGGGGTCGTGAATCCCACTTTTTGGGTTGTAGACCCGCCTCCATCGACTTGTGGCCAACCCACTGTATTTTCCCTTGATTGACCTTGTTGAGCCCGCCCAGTGAGCTCAGCAGGCCAATTAAGGGCCACCCGGCAACAGGTGATGTCACAGACTGACATTTCATCTGTCAAGAGCTTTTGACAGATGAAATATCAGCGTATGACAGCTCTGTGAAGCTGTCAAACACTGACAATTTGTCTTCTAACTTGAGTCCTTCCTCTCAGGCTGAGTTAGAAATCATTCCAGCACAGAAAACAGAGGCTGAAACTTTTGACAGCACCACGACCATTCTGCTTTCTGTGCCGGTGAGATTTCTGACTCCTGAGAACTGAAGGGCTGACACCTGCAGGAGGAAGTTAAGGTAAGTAAAACATTTTTCCACACTTTACACTTACCTTATACACTTACCTCTGCACACATGCACCCATCACTCACCTGCCCACTGGACATATCGACCCCTCCAACCCCTGCAGACCCACGGTCCGCCTCGCTAACTTGGCGTGGTTGGCACCTGTCGGGAAGCCCACATTTCAGCCTTCAAAATAGGGATTAGGCAAAAAACTGCCTGTTAACTACCTGTTAACAGGCAGTTAATTGTCACTAATCCCTTCCCGCCTCGGGGAGTCGGGTCCCAGCACATGTCAGGTACCCGCCGCCAGCGAAACTGGCATGGAGGCGGGTTGGGGGCCGGATGGGGTCGGGACCCCCGAATCTGCAACTTTAACCCCCCACATGCCTCCAAACCCGACTCCACGGGTCAATGAAAATCCAGCCCACTGTGTCTGTCTTCACGGAAGAAGACGCAAAAAACTTCCCAGAAATAGTGGATAACCAAGGGTCTAGCGAGAATGAGGAACTGAAATAAATTAGTATTAGTAAACAAATAGTACTAGAAAAATTAATGGGACTGAAAGCCAATAAATCCCCTCGACCTGATGGCCTACATCCTAGGGCTTTGAAAGAGGTGGCTATAGAGATAGTGGATGCACTGGTTGTCATTTTCCAAAATTTCATACATTCTAGAACAGTTCCCGCAGATTGGAAGGTAGCAAATGTAACCCCACTATTTAAGAAAGGAGGGGGAGAGAAAACGGGGAACTACAGACCAGTTAGCCTGACATCAGTAGTAGGGAAAATGCTAGAATCTATTATTAAGGATGTGGTAACAGGGCACTTGAAAATAATAATAGGATTGGGCAGAATTAACACGGATTTATGAAAGGGAAATCGTAATTGATGAATCTTTTAGAATTTTTTGAGGTTGTAACTAGCAGAATAGATAAGGGGGAACCAGTGGATGTGGTGTATTTGGATTTTCAGAAAGCATTTGATAAGGTGCCACACAAGAGGTTATTAAACAAAATTAGGGCTCATGGGATTGGGGGTAATATACTAGCATAGATTGAGGATTGGTTAATGGACAGAAAACAGAGACTAGGAATAAACAGGTCATTTTCGAGTTGGCAGGCTGTAACTAGTCGGGTACCGCAAGGACCAGTGCTTGGGCCTCAGCTATTCACAATCTACATCATTGATTTGGATGAGGGGACCAAATGTAATATATCCAAATTTCGGATGATACAAAGCTGGGTGGGAATGTAAGTTGTGAGGAGGATGCAAAGAGGCTTCAAGGGGATATAAAAAAGCTAAGTGACTGGGCAAGAACATGGCAAATAGAATTGTGGAGAAATGTAAAGTTATCCACTTTGGTAGGAAAAATAGAAAAGCAGAGTATTTTTTAAATGGTGAGAGATTGGGAAATGTTGGTGTTCAGAGGGGCCTGGGTGTCCTTGTACACGAATCACTGAAAGTTAACACGCAGGTACAGCAAGCAATTAGGAAAGCAAATGGTATGTTAGCCTTTATTACAAGAGGATTTGAATATAAGAGTAACGATGTCTTACTGCAATTATATAGGGCCCTGGTGAGACCACACCTGGAGCATTGTGTACAGTTTTGGTCTCCTTACCTAAGGAAGGATATACTTGCCATAGAGGGAGTGCAATGAAGATTCACCAGACTGATTCCTGGGATGGGGGGATTGTCCTATGAGGAGAGATTGAGTAGACTAGGCCTATATTCTCTAGCGTTTAGAAGAATGAGAGGTGATCTCATTGAAACATACAAAATTCTTAGAGGGCTTGACAGAGTAGATACAGGGAGGATGTTTCCCCTGGCTGGGGAGTCTAGAACCAGGGGTCACAGATTCAGAAGAAGGGGTCGGCCATTTAGGACAGAGATGAGAAAAATGTCTTCACTCAGAGGGTGATGAATCTTTGGAATTCTCTACCCCAGAGGGCTGTGGAGGCTCAATCGTTGAGTATATTCAAGACAGAGATCAATAGATTTTTGGATATTAAGAGAATCAAGGGATATGGGGATAGTGCAGGAAAGTGGAGTTGAGGTAGAAGATCAGCCATGATCTTATTGGATGGCGGAGCAGGCTCGAGGGGCCAAATGGCCTACTCCTGCTCCTGTTTCTTATGTTCTTACGTTTTTCACAACCAGGAGCTGCTCTATCCACACCTCCCGCCACCCCCCCATCCCCCACCTCTTCCCCCTCCCTGCCACCACCCCCCCACCCCACCCCTTCCCCCAGGTAGCATCAGGCAATGAGCTGAAGGATTGAAGCAAACCAGGCTGACCCCCCACTCCATTTCTCATTTCCAACACCCCCAGCCGCGGCTTTCCTTGCCCACCCCCTCCCTGCTCCAAGGGACGCTTCTGTTGCCGACAGCACGTCCTCCAATGGACTGGCTGAGAATCCGGCAAAATGAGCTAAGCCAGTTCGTGCAACGGGCAGCTCGGGGGATTCAGACTGATGACCCTCTCTCGCAAGGCAAGCGCGCAACCACTTAAACTCCTGGTCAGGCTGTCAGACTGCTTTTTAATGAACATTTCCACACCTGCTCTGGGAATTCCGATTTGCTCAAAAAATATGAGGAGATGCATCGCAAGACAGCACTATCATCTCCTGTGAGATATCCTATAATTGGGAATTTGGACACCACCTCCTGAAGAACTGAAGGCTGTACTGCAATAAATAACTTGATATTGTACACTAATTGTGAGATGCACTATTGGACGATTGACATTATAAATGTCTCCTACTCAATACTAAATCCATCAGCACTACAATCTCTTTTATTCTAACAATGAGCCTTGACTCTCTAATCTCCTCTCAGTTCCTGCTGAGGCTAACCACCCACACATGCTCAAACTGGAAAGGTTATCCAAACCCTTCTTTAGCTTCATTTTTCTTCCCTCCCACTTCTCTTCTCTGTGTCTGTTTTGCCGTCCCTGAATTATGCATTCTGGTCATTAAAAGGGCACTGCTCCTTAGCTCTGTGAAAAGATAAACCGCCGCACAACACCCTCACTTATCTGGGACTGCAAGTGAATTATACATGTGCAAAATTATTGGATGGCTGACCCTTTAATCTGCGAAGAATTAACGATCTCACCATCTTGAACCTTTTCACACTTCTTTCCGATCACGACCATGCTTCGTGTCTAGCATCTCGAGATAGATGGTCCCAAAGAGAAGACCAGGTTGGTGCTCCAATACTTTGTGCCATGCAGCAACGAGATACAAGTCTGACTTTGGGACAGCAAGTTGTGGGTCTGAACAGCACCACCTTGGGAGATGGCGGTGTGGAGATTAGGCCAACCTGTACTCAGGGATGGCAGGAAAATCGATGGGTGCGTCACTCTGGGACACTGCCTCCTGGCAACTAGTTAGACGATGACTTTGGGAGAGGCTGCACGTCGAGTTGCTGGCCCAGCTTCTCGATAGCGTGAAAGACAAAGAGAAAAAAACAAGTGGTAAAATATATAAGCACTGTCAACTTTTCGTTAATGCTGTCTTTGGCAGCCTCTTGTACAGCTGTATGTCGGTATTGATATACACAATGTAGAGAGTTTAGAAGAATGAGAGGTGATCTCATTGAAACATTCTTAAGAGGCTTGACGAGGGTAGATGCTGGGAGGATGTTTCCCCTGGCTGGAGAGTCTAGAACCAGGGGTCACAATCTCAGAATAAGGGGTCGGCCATTTAGGACTGAGATGAGGAGAAATTTCTTCACTCAGAGGGTGGTGAATCTCTCAGGTGGACGTAAAAGATCCCACGGCACTATTTTGAAGAAGAGCAGCTGAGTTCTCACCGGAGTCCTGGCCAATATTTATCCCTCAATCAACATCACTAAAAACAGGTGATCTGGCCATCATCACGGTGTTGTTTGTGGGATCTTGCTGTGCACAAATTGGCTGCCGCGTTTCCCACATTACAACAGTGACTACACTTCGAATGTCCTTGGCTGTAAAATGCTTTGAGACGTCCTGAGGTCGTGAATGGCGTTACATAAATGCAAGTCTTTCTTTCTTCATGGCTAATTAATTATTTTTAAAGTACAAACACAGCAGAGAATTTGCACACAGCAATGTACCGCAAACAGCAAATTGAAAGTCAATCAGTTTTTGGTGTTATTCATTGAAGGGGGAGTATTGCCCAGGGACTCTGGGAGAGCTCCCTGCTCTACTGCCATTAGTGCCATGGGGCCTCTTACACCCACTTGAAGGGCCTTGGCTTTGGAGGGAGGGGAGGGGGTGGGGTTGGATGGTGAGAAGTGAATAGTCGCGATGCTCCAGCCATCTTGGTGTGTGGCGCAGGCTTGGTGGACCAGCTGGTCTTTTCCTGCCCGTCAATTTTGTATGTTTGTATCTCATCTGAGAATCTCTGATAACGCAATGTTCTTTCAAAACTGTACTGAGGTGTCAGCCTGGATTATCTGCTCCAGTCCTTGAGTGGGGTTTGAAGCTGCAGCCTTCAGACACAGAGGCAAGAGTACCAACTGAGCCAAGTGCACTTGTACATCAACCCACACTGTCCAGCAGCGGTCACTGGATACGGAACAGGGTCAAGAAGCTGGGCTGATTTTCCCCTTCCTCGTTTCAGCCGTGGATCAGTTGGTAGCACCCTCACCTCTGAGTCAGAAGGTCATGGGTTCAGAGTCCCCACTCCAGAGTCTTGAGCACAAAAATCTTTCTGATGGGGCGTTAAACCGAGGCCTCGTCTGCTCTCTCAGGTGGATGTAAAAGATCCCACGGCACTATTTCAAAGAAGAGCAGGGGAGTTCTCCCCGGCGTCCTGCCCAATATTTATACCTCACTCAACATCACTAAAACAGATTCCCTGGTCATTTTCACATTGCTGTTTGTGGGACCTTGCTGTGTGCAGATTGACGGCCGCGTTTCCTACATTACAACAGTGACTACACTTCAAAAAGTACTTTATTGGCTGTAAAGTGCTTTGGGTCGTCCGGTGGTTGTGAAAGGTGCTGTAGAAATACAAGTCTTTCTTTTTTTTCTTCCCTATTGATACCAGCCTGATTAACCGAGGACCACACTGGCTTTTATGGCTCAGTGTATTTACCAGATCGTCCATACTGTACCAATTCTCTTGATAAGGTAATTAAATATATCAATGAATAATTCAATCATTGCTCCTCTTTAGCAATAACTTTACAAAGTCACGTAAAATGTTTTGATGTTGAATGCTTCAACGATCAATTACATATTCAACTTGCTTTTACTCCAGACTGTACAGTATTCCAATGAGATTAAGAGTGTATTTGCTCAATTTGTCAAAAGAACCAGAGGAGAGAGGAGGAGAAATCTTTTCACGCGGCGAGGTGTTACGATCTGGAATACACTGCCTGAACGGAAGAAGATTCAATCGTAACCTTCAAAAGGGAATTGGATAAATATTGACAAGGACAAATTTGCAGGGCTATGGTGAAAGGGCAGGGGGAGTGGGACTAAATGGAGAGCTACATTTCGAAGAGCCAACACAGGCACGATAGGCTGAATGGCCTCCTTCTATGAATTTATTTGGGACCGCAAATGCTTTGATTTAGTATTCTGAAGAAATTGGGGGTAAATTTTATCTCTTGGCATTTACCGAAGACAACTCCCGCAGTATCTCAATATGAGTTCCTCCAGCCCTTGATGTAGGAGCAGAATATAACCTCTTATCTTTTTATATCTTTTTCCATCCTTAACAGCATCAGGAACCTTTTAAAGATAAGATAACCGGCCGCGTATTTCTGAAGTCATAAAAAATGTATCACAGCCCTGTCAAAATGGAATGTCTGACAGAGCTCAGATCCAAAAAATAAGTCTAGCCGTCAATTTTCTTTGGCTTAACCAATTCTTAGAAAATGGCTTAAGTTTTTGCTTTTTAATTGTGAAGTTTGTAGTCTTCTGTCTTGTTAAACATCCAGTTCAGGCCAATATTTATCCCTCAACCAACATCACTGAAACGAATTATCCGGTCATTTATCTCATTGCTGTTTGTGGGACCTTGCTGTGTGTAAATTGGCTGCCGCGTTTCCCCATATTACAACAGTGACTACACTTCAAAAGTACTTCATTGGTGGTAAAGTGCTTTGGGACAACCTGAGGTTGTGAAAGACGCTCTATAAATTCCAGCCTTTCTTTCTTTTCTTTGGGTTCAAATTCAACCCAGACCAATTAGATGAAAGTCTCCTCTGTCTGTTGGGATTTATATGTAATGACCTTCAACAGTCTTAATCCAGTTCCCAGTTTACTGCTAAATTGGCAATCTCACTAAAAGGCCATAGGATGGCTGGCCTCTGAAGGGGAAACATACCGCACTAGTGCAGTAGGTGGTGTTCTTCTGAGGTTGGGCAAAGTAGAGAGGGCTTTACTCTACATCTAACTGTGCCAAGCGGCCTGGGAGAGCTTGATGCTGATCTGAGGGCTTGAAATGGACATGTTCTACGTCACAGCATTAACATCACTCGAAATTCTTACCTTTATAAGCACAACTTAAAAAAAAAACACTTAATGGTCATCAACAGCAGACAATGCTCCAGAATTAACACATTTGAGGCCCGAGGTTTGCTACCCGACTGGTTTTTTGAGTGGGCTTCCTAAAAATATGGGTACACCATGGTTATGGTACAGGGTGGAATCCAAATATGGCAAGTGTGAAATTAAAATTCAATAATTAGTGAGTTAGCACCAGAATAACAATCACTAATGCTGCTAAATTGTTGTAAAAACGCAACAAAGTAGAAATTGGTTCTTCCGTGTGTCTATTTTCCAGCCAGGAAACGGTAGCAAAAAGGACCCATTTCCAGGCGTAATGCCTCGTGCCCCGATCTGCGCTTGCGTTACGGGCACCGCCATATTGGTAAAGGCGGCTTTGCAGACGTCCCGGGAACCCGCCTAAAACAGGCATGAGGCCCCTGGCACATGTTGACGAGGGGCCTAGCGCCTGTTTTAGGACCGGGCTGCCAAATTGGGCCGCCCGGAGCAGAGCATGCGTCGGGCCAGCTTTTCCTGTCGCGATGTGGCTTAGCAGGCGGCCGCCACCAAAATAAAAGCTAAGTACATTTTTCTCCACAGGTTGATGCGGAGCCAGGAGGAGCAGGATTCCCTCCCCGCTCCCGTTGTCCTCCCGCATAACACCCCCACCACCACCCCACCCAGGGCTTACCTGAGGGCCGCTGCCAGCCAGGCAAGTGAGCCAAAATAGATCCAACTGAAACAGGTGCGCTACCTTTTGAGGCGCAACAGGCTCTGGCACCTTGCTCAGATTATTTAAATGAGTCCTCTCGGCCCAATTTCAGGTGAGCCTTGGGCCTCCCGAATGGGCCGCCCGCTATCTGCATGCCAATCGGGTCGTTGAATATATTTAAGGTGGAGATAGACAGATTTTTGAACGATGAGGGAGTCAAGGGTTATGGGGAGCGGGTAGGAAGTGGAGTTGAGGCCAAGACCAGATCAGCCATGATCTTATTGAATGGCGGAGCAAGCTCGAGGGGCCAACTGGCCTACTCCTGCTCCTATTTCTTATGTTCTTATGCCGTTGGTTATGCGCCCGAAAACTGGCCACAGACGGTTTCTAGCCCCAACTGGTTCACCAGTCCTTCCTGATCTGGTCTACCTGAGATTCCAGTCCCACATTATACGGGCCACTCTGAATGGCCTAGCCAGCCACTCAGTTTAGGGCAACTAGGAATGGGAAATACATTAGAAGTTTAGAAGAGTTTAGAAGAATCAGAGGTGATCTCATTCAAATGTATAAAATTCTTAGAGGGATTGACAGGGTAGATACTGAGAGGCTGTTTCCCCTGGCTGGAGAGTCTAGAACCAGGGGTCATAGTCTCAGGATAAAGGGTCGGCCATTTAGGACTGAGATGAGGAGAAATTTCTTCACTTAGAGGGTTGTGAATCTTTGGAATTCTCTACCCCAGGGGGCTGTGGATGCTCAGTTATTCAAGACTGAGATCAATAGATTTTTGACACTAAGGGAATCAAAGAATATGGCGATCGGGCAGGATGAGGTAGAAGATCAGCCATGATCTTATTGAATGGTGAAGCAGGCTCGAGGGACTGTACGGCCTATTCCTGCTCCTATTTCTTATGTTCTTATGCTCTTATTATCCACATCCTGATGATGTTGAGACATTCGTTATGAAGGTCTTTAATGAATTTTCATCAGCAACAAAGAGAACATCAAAGATCTCAAGCCTCTATCCTGCCCTCTGTCTGAGTTTGAACTTGGCAAAGGGCGGCAAGCCCTATATCAGACACTCAGTGAACAAGTAGGAGATCTCACCAGTAACGGCGAGCTCGGTGCTTTCAGACCTCTGTAACCTGATCACTCTTGGAACGTTCCTGAGTTATATGGGTCCTACAAATGCATCAAACCACCTCTGCAGCCCATCCTGGAGAACTGAGCTGTAACTAGAGGCAATGGTTGGCACGCAGCAAGCATACATACAACCAGCGCGGCACACTAATGGCCCAACAACAATCCAAGGTGTACATCTCTTCATTCGCTGCTGATCAAGCAGTTAAGCATCACTTAAACTCCATTGAGCCATGTAATGAGCATTTGATTTACGATGGCATTTAGTGTTGTGTATCATATGTTTCCTTAATGCCTCACTACAGCGGGCATATGGCACAAATAGGTAACGAAGGTTTGAGTTATGAGCTGCCTTGGAATGGAAAGCTTTCTCAGTGCAGATAGAAGCAGAACACATAAAGTACCATCTGCAACTGAGCGCTAATTAACAAACAAAAAATTACGTAGGATCTGTATGATTTTAAACTTAATTGGAAGTTCCTGAATTAAACACTAGTTTAACACTAGCACATCAATAATTGAACACAATATCAGTATTAAGATTACAAATTTGGTATGTCTGTTCCAATTATATTTGTTAAGTGCACTGTCCCTCCCATTACTGTTGAATTCTCTGGGCTAACGTTCATGTACTATTACACTGTGCAGTGCATGCTTGAGCATTTGTCTATGAGCAGTGTTTTGTGATTCACATATGCCCGCTGCTACAACAAAGCATCATACCCATTGTATCAAGTGATGACTTATTTCTCCAGCATCCAGTGCCTCATCCAGCTAGCCACCAGTGTCGGCAGGCTAGTCGACTGTGGGTTGTGGCAGGGTGACATCCCAGCTCAAGCCTGATCCTGGCCTCATGTGCTAGCAGTGCCCATGCACTTTCCAACTGTGGGTACCAGAAAGCAATCAGGAACGTGAACCCTGAATATTTTCTTTCCTTCCCAGCTTGTGACGGTGAGGCTAATTGGAGTGTTCCAACTGGAGTCTAGCTAAGACCAGCTAATCCAGCAGAGACTGGGGAATCTACAAACATCCTGTCTCAGTACTATACATAGAATCAGACAGCGCAGAAGGAGGCCATTCGGCCCATCGTGCCTGTGCCGGCTCTTTGAAAGAGCAATTAGTCCCTGCTCTTTCCCCATAGCCTTGCAATTTTTTTTCTTTTTCAAGTATTTATTCAATTCCCTTTTGAAAGTTTCTATTGAATCTGCTTCCACTGCCCTTTCAGGCAGTGCATTCCAGATTACAAAGAAAATTGCCCTCATCTCCTCTCTGGTTCTTTATACCGCTGATGCATTCATCGTGAACCATCTGGAATCAGCAATCCATGATTTCTAACATAAATCCTGCCACTTACCCTTCACCACTTTGAAACAGTGGTTGCTGAGAATTGCATTAAAAACTGAAAGGTACAAGTTCCTGTTGGTGATATTAGCGGATGGACATTTGACATGATCAGATGACATTCCTCTGTCTGCTTTCTAAATAAAGACGTTAACGCCTCCATTGGAATAGTGTGTGGGAGAACGCCATGCAAATAAGTTAAGCTTGTGCCCACTAATATTAGCAACAGTCATTTCTACTCTTAAATTGCATCATGTGTTCAGCACCATACCTCTTTGACCTACTGTAGTTTTTTTTCTTATTATTCATTCACGGGATGCGGGCGTAGCTGGCAAGGCTGGCAATTATTGTCCATCCCTAGTTGCCCTAAGAAGGTGGTGGTGGGCCTACTTCTTGAAAGCAGTTTTGATACAACTGAGCGGCTTGCTAGGCCACCTCCGAGGGCAATTAAGAGTCAACCACATTTAAGTGGCACCCAGTTGACAATAGCATCATGTATGTAGCTAAGGCCATTAAAAAGAGTGGGTTGCTGCATGGTGACATAGCTAATTGAATGATCAATTTGAGTTGTGTTGCTGTGTAATGTATGGAGCTCAGACACACCCCTCCTATATAACAACAACAATTTGCATTTATATTGCACTTTTAACTTAGTAAAACGTCCCAAGGTGCTTCACAGGAACGATTATGAAACAAAATTTGATGCCGAGCCACATAAGGAGATATTAGGACAGATGACCAAAAGCTTGGCCAAAGAGGTAGGTTTTAAGAAGCAACAAAGGAGGAGAGGGAGGTGGAGAGGCGGAGAGGTTTAGGGAGGGAATTCCAGAGCTTTTAGGGCCCAGGCAGCTGAAGGCACGGCCACCAATGGTGGAGCGATGAAAATTGGGGATGCGCTAGAGGCCGGAATTGGAGGAGCGCAGAGATCTCAGAGGGCTGTAGGGACGGAGGAGGTCGCAGAGAAAAATTCTCTCTCTGGTGGTTCAGCAGTTAACGCAATGAGAAGCTGAGCCAGACGGAGCAAGAGTGTCCCAGCTTCGATTTCTAGCTTGTGCTGAGTTAGCTGATTGGCCTGGGTGGACCCAGATTAGGGAGGGATAGAATTTGCCAAGGATCTTGCTATCTAGCAGCTCCTCCCGGGACAGTTCACGTGTTAACAACTTTTTTGTTTGTTTCATGTGACAATGAGCCTGAGCCCCCAGCCACACCACCTATCTGGTTTAGGAATTGGCAAAAGGTGCCAACCTTAGTTGGGAAGCAAGAAAAACTTGTATTAACATAAGATGTAAAAGGCTCGTCACAGTTTGAGCTCTCTCCCAATTCTTTATTTGCATTTGCAGTGAATTGTAGCTTTCATAAGCAGATCCTCAGGTCCTACGATTAGAAATTTATATGACTGTGCACAAGAAAGGTGCCATAAGATAAACAATGACCTTTTTAACTGAGATATTTTGCACTAGATGTTGCATGGGCCTCCCACGCACTCCTGTCTATTTTCTGAAAGGCAGGAAGCAACACAATATCACACCATATAATTCAGGCTAAAACTAAGAGTGGAGTTTATTAGTGATATTTATAATTACACCGAAGCTGGAGGAATACAGCACCATAATCAGCAGTATGAATATTTGTTTTACGCACCGCATTAAACTTTTTTGAAAATAAGAAAGTATCTGAAATCTTAGAAGTCTTTTAACAGAGTCTTTGATTGTAATGTAGATGCACGACTGTCTGACGGAATTCTAGCTCACTGGTGCAATAGTGGGAACAAAAAGTTGAGACAAAGGAATGGGATTTGATGAAACAGAAAATACCCCCTCCTTTTATACCATTCCTCAGGGACATTTTTTTTATTCGTTCACAGGATGTGGGCATCATTGGCAAGGCTGGCATTTATTGCCCATCCCTAATTGCCCTCGAGAAGGTGGTGGTGAGCCGCCTTATTGAACTGCTGCAGTCCTTGTGGTGAAGGTAGTCCCACAGTGCTGACTTGGTCGTACCGGTTTGGTACAACTGAGTGACTTGCTAGGCCATTTCAGAGGGCAGTTAAGAGTCAAAACCACATTGCTGTGGGTCTGGAGTCACATATAGGCCAGACCGGGTAAGGACAGCAGATTTCCTTCCCTAAAGGACATTAGTGAACCAGTTGGGTTTTTATGACAATCATCACTGATACTAGCTTTACTTTTAAATTCCAGATTTATTTAATTAACTGAATTTAAATCCCCCCAGCTGCCGTGGTGGAAGATTTGAACTCACGTCTCCAGACTATTAGACCAGGCCTCTGGATTACTAGTCCAGTAACATAACCACTGTGCTACCGACTCCAAGGTAGAATACAACACACAAGACCAAGGGCTCGATCCCCCATAGCAAGTAATTTATTACAAATCAGATTTTTTTTCTTTTGCAGTGGAAGAGTGTGAATTTCAGCCGTCTGACTTTGATCAGTTTCTGTTTGCTTTGAACACCCGACCTCCATATCAAATAATTTGGTCCTTAGAACCAACGATCTTGAGACTGATGAGAGCTTGCGAGAGCGCCTGTACTTAACATTTCAGAGACTCGACTAGGCGGATAATGCAATCATTTTGTAAGTAAAGCCCATCAGCTACACAGTAGGAGACCGACTCAATAGACAGCCAGCCTACCTCCTCCTGTGCCATCCCCATAACATTTTTGTGCATGGCATCAACTCACTTCCCCCCCCCCACACACACACACACACACAAGGAAAAAAGAATTCTTTTCAGCAAACAACCAACAAGAGTTACCTTTCCAATTCACAATATATTGGCCCAACTAAAATTTCATATGAAAAATATATCGCGCACAGATTGAATGGCTTGAAGCAAGGCAGGGTTTAGATTCCGTCACAAAGCCATTATAATGAAAACCTCAGTACTATTAAGACAACTCACCAAGAAAGATCCACTAAGAAGGGAAGCCATATATCTGCAATCTTGAAAACTGGTTAGCCGGTAGCTTTTGACTGCTTATCAAAGTAAATGGACCAAATCACTCTATCTAGTGTCAGCTGTGGCTCAGTGGGTAGCAACTTCGCCCTACTGAGTCAGAAGGTTAGTGGGTTCAAGTCCCACTCCAGGGACTTGAGCACATAAAGCTAGGCTGACACTCCAGTGCGGTGCTGAGGGAGTGCTGCACTGTCAGAGGTGCCCGTCTTTCAGTATGAGACGCTAAACCGAGGTCCCGTCTGCTCTCTCAGGTGGATGTAAAAGATCCCATGGCACTATTTCGAAGAAGAGCCAGGGGAGTTATCCCTGGTGTCCTGGCCAATATTTATCCCTCAATCAACATAACAAAAACAGATTATCTGGTCATTATCACATTGCTGTTTGTGGGGGCTTGCTGTGTGTAAATTGGCTGCCACGTTTCCCACATTGTAACAGTACTTCATTGGCTGTAAAGTGCTTTGAGCCGTCCGGTGGTTGTGAAAGGCGCTATAGAAATGTAAGTCTTTCTTTTCTTTTTATCTCTTTCTGTTGGTCTCTCTCGCTTTCTCTTGCCCCTGTCCTTTTCGGGACTGAGTTCCTTCCTTCCTCTTTTGCTCTCGTCCTTTCTCTTGAATGGCTGTGCCAGCAATTGTTCAATAGTGTTACTGTACTTAGTTGTAAATTGTATGCGTTGTGACTCTGGTTGCGGTGAGTGAATGCTGCTCTCTTCCCGTTTGGCATCACTAGAACAGATTATCAGGTCATTACCAGATTGTTGTTTGCGGGAGCTTGCTGTGCACAAAATTGACTGCCCGCGTTTCCTACATCACAACAGTGACTACGCTTCAAAAAAGTGCTTCATTGGCTGTAAAGCGCTTTGGGACGTCCGGTGGTCGTGGAAGGCGCCATAGAAATGCAAGTCTTTCTTTTTCTATCGTTGCCTCTCACTTGCTGTGTTGATTTCTCTCTCACCATACCGTGTTCAGCATTGCATACGAAGGTAAGAAATGAGTGAAGTGTTTGACGCGTCCTGAGACAGACCACCTGTCTGGGTGAGCCGTGAAAATCCCCTGTCCACTTTGCGCTCAGCTCCATCACTCCGCGGCGCACCATTACTGAGAACGTCTCCAAACCGTTGCTTGGATTTCTGACAAAAGGTTAATGAGTAAGAACAGCACTGCAGGAATTATACAAGGAGAGAGGGCAGTATTGAACCTGCTTCAAATGCACCTTGCAGAACATGGAACACACGTGCAGTGTATCAAAAAGGTGGCGGAAAATCACTGATTGGCTTGTGTTAGGCAGGTCTAGTCCTTAATAATTAGCTTAATTGGTGCTTTAGTCACTTTGAGGTAATGCACTGACGCTGTGATTATCTCTGGAAAAATCCAAGTTTGCTGTAATTAGTTGAAAATAACCATTCCAGAATAAGCGGTCAGAGGGTGGTAGCATTATCACAGTAGGGAAGATTCCGCCCTAGGACTCCACTGATTTAGTTCAGCTCTCTTCCGCATTTCGGCGCAGTGACTATTCCAAGCCAATTCCCTTGATGACGCCATCGGCAACATTTTATTAAAAGAAATTCAACAAGGTGGCACGAAGAAACAGAAGGGGAATAAAGTTATTTATATTTCTCTGAAACTCCATTTTAAAGGGGTACATGTGTGCGCTTCTCAGTCCTCTGCCTTGACTCTTTGATCTGATTAAATGACTCAGTCAGCTTGGCACAGAAATTAAATCAGGATGTTTCATTTACACAGCCTGGCCCAAACGTTTTGATTTTGCCACTTTCAAAGTTATACTGTTACATACAGCCTGTTGCTGCAAGGCTATCATGCTCTTTTAGATTGCGTAGAGTTCTGCAATGACCATGCTTCTTCCTCTTGCAGCCCCCGTGTGTTGAAATCAATACTCATCACGCCATCTCCTGCTCCAGATCATTCTTCCCCAGCAATTCATAACCATGTGAATCCTCACCTCTCTTACCGTTCTCCTCCATCTACAATCTGCAGCTTAGCTGGACAGGTACAAAAGGAGTTGGATGTTATGTTGCAGCTGTACAGAGCTCTGGTTAGACCCTATTTAGAGTAACTGCGTTCAGTTCTGGGCCCCGCACCTCAGGAAGGATATATTGGCCTTGGAGGGGGTGCAGGGCAGATTCACCAGAATGATACCTGGGCTAAAAGTTTTAAATTATGAGGACAGATTGCATAGCCTAGGCTTGTATTCCCTTGATTATAGAGGATGAAGGAGTGATCTAATTGAGCTGTTTAAGATGATCAAAGGAGTTCATAGGGTAGATAGAGAGAAACTATTTCTCCTGATGGGGGAGCCCAGAGCATAGAAGTATAGCCTTAAAATTAGAGTCAGGGGTGATGTCAGGAAGCACTTCTCAAGGGGTAGTGGAAATCTAGAACTCTCTCCCCCAAAAAGCTGTCGAGGCTGGGGGTCAATTGAAAATTTCAAAACTGAGATTGATAGATTTTGGTTAGGCATAAAGGGTATTTCATTGACTGTAAAGTGCTTTGGGACGTCCTGAGGCAGTGAAAGGTGCTGTATAAATGCCAAACTATCTTTCTTTCTCCGTATAGTAAGTGAATCACTTCACTACTTTCCATTATGTTTAAAAGGGAACCCATTTTTCATTTGCCTGGGGACATGCCTGCTCTTGAGTTACGATCTCTGCAGGAAGAATAACATTTTGCCTCCCACTTGGTGGAAAACCGCATTGTCGTAAACTGAACATCACCAGGGCAAAACAAAGTGCTCTGAAAGAAGCAGAAAAGGAGTGTGTATTTTGTGAATAACCTAGCTAAAATTACAGAAGTGCAGAGATCCTCTTTAACAGTTACATTTAAAATACCAGCAAATCGCTCATCAGATAACTTATTTTATGAAGGCAAAAGCGTCATGCCATGAATGCACCCCGCAGACGTTACCCCACAGACGTTACCTCGCAGATGCCACTCCGCAGACGTTACCCCGCAGACGTTACCCCACAGACGTTACCCCGCAGACGTTACCTCGCAGACGCCACTCCGCAGACGTTACTCCGCAGACGTTACCCCGCAGACGTTACCTCGCAGACGCCACTCCACAGACGTTACCCCGCAGACATTATCCCGCAGACATTACCCCGCAGACATTACCCCGCAGACGTTACCCCGCAGACGTTACCCCGCAGACGTTACCCCGCAGACGTTACCCCGCAGATGTTACCTCGCAGACATTACCCCGCAGGCGTTACCCCGCAGACATTACCCCGCAGGCGTTACCATGCAGACATTACCCCGCAGACATTACTCCGCAGACATTACCCCGTGATGGTGCAGTGTGATGGTACAGTGTAACAGAGCAGTGTGACAGTGCAGTGTGACAGAACAATGTGACAGCACAGTGTGACAGAGCAGTGTGACAGCACAGAGTGACAGTGCAGTGTGACGATCCAGTGTGATGGTTCAGTATGACGGTGCAGTGTGAGAGGGCAATGTGACACTGCAGTGTGATGGTGCATTGTGAAGGTGCAGTGTGACATTGCAGTGTGACCATGCAGTGTGACAGAGCAGAGCGAAGGGGCAGTGTGATGTTGCAGTGTTAAGGCGCAGTGTGACAATGCAGTGTGACAGTGCAGTATGATGGTGCAGTCTTAAGGTGCAGTGTAACAGTGCAGTGTTACAGTGCAGTGTTAATGGTGCAGTGTGAAAGGGCAATGTGACAGTGCAGTGTGACGGTACAGTGTGAAGGTGCGGTGTGATGGTACAGTGTGACAGTGCAGTGTGACAGTGCAGTGTGATGGGGCAGTGTGATGGGGCAGTGTGACGAGGCAGTGTGATGGTGCAGTGCCATGGTACAGTGTGACAGTGCAGTGTGATGGGGCAGTGTGATGGTGCAGTGTGACAGTGCAGTGTGATGGGGCAGTGTGATGGGGCAGTGTGACGAGGCAGTGTGATGGTGCAGTGTGATGGTGCAGTGTGACAGTGCAGTGTGACATCGCAGTATGACAGTGCAGTGAGACAGTGCAGTGTGATGGCGCAGTGTGACAGTGCAGTGTAACAGTGCAGTGCGACATTGCAGTGTTATGGTGCAGCGTGATGGTGCAGTGTGATGGCGCAGTATGACAGTGCAGAGTGACGGTGCAGTGCAGCGTGACATTGCAGTGTGACTGTGCAGTGTGACAGAGCAGTGCGAAGGGGCAGTGTTAAGGTGCAGTGTGACAGTACAGTGTGACAGTGCAGTGTGACAGTGCAGTGCGACAGTGCAGTATTATGGTGCAGTGTGATGGTGCAGTGTGATAGTGCAGTGTGATGATACAGTGTACAGGTGCAGTGTGACGGTGCAGCACGATGTTGCAGTGTGATGGGGCAATGCAACAATGCGGTTTGACAGTGCAGTGTGATGGTGCAGTGTTAAGGTGAAGTGTGATGGTGCAGTGTGACGGTGCAGTGTGATGCTACAGTGTGACAGCACAATGTGACAGTGCAGCGTGACGGTGCAGTGAGACGGTGCAATGTGACAGTGCAGTGTGATGGTGCAGTGTGATGATACAGTGTAACAGTGCAGTGTGATGGTGCAGCATAATGTTGCAGTGTGATGGGGCAATGCAATAGTGCAGTTTGACAGTGCAGTGTGATGGTGCAGTGTGATGGCACAGTATGACAGTGCAGAGTGACGGTGCAGTGCAGCGTGGCATTGCAGTGTGACTGTGCAGTGTGACAGAGCAGTGCGAAGGAGCAGTGTTGACAGTGCAGTGTGATGGTGCAGTGTGACAACACAGTGTGATGGTGCAGTGTGATGGCACAGTATGACAGTGCAGAGTGACGGTGCAGTGCAGCGTGGCATTGCAGTGTGACTGTGCAGTGTGACAGTGCAGTGCGACAGTGCAGTGTGATGGTGCAGTGTGACAACACAGTGTGACGGTGCAGTGTGATGGCGCAGTATGACAATGCAGAGTGAGGGTGCAGTGCAGCGTGACATTGCAGTGTGACTGTGCAGTGCGACAGTGCATTGTGATGGTGCAGTGTTAAGGCGCAGTGTAACAGTGCAGTGTGACAGTGCAGCATGATGTTGCAGTGTGACGGGGCAATGCAACAGTGCCGTTTGACAGTGCAGTGTGATGGTGCAGTGTTAAGGTGAAGTGTAATGGTGCAGTGTGATGGTGCAGTATGACAGTGCAGAGTGACGGTGCAGTGCAGCGTGGCATTGCAGTGTGACTGTGCAGTGTGACAGAGCAGTGCGAAGGGGCAGTGTTAAGGCGCAGTGTGACAGTGCAGTGTGATGGTGCAGCATGATGTTGCAGTGTGACGGGGCAATGCAACAGTGCGGTTTGACAGTGCAGTGTGATGGTGCAGTGTGATGGTGCAGTGTGATGGTACAGTGTGACAGCGCAATGTGACAGTGCAGCATGACGGTGCAGTGTGACAGTGCAGTGTGACAGTGCAGTGTGACAGTGCAGTGTGATGGTGCAGTGTGATGATACAGTGTAACAGTGCAGTGTGATGGTGCAGCATGATGTTGCAGTGTGATGGGGCAATGCAACAGTGCGGTTTGACAGTGCAGTGTGATGGTGCAGTGTGACGGTGCAGTGTGACAGTGCAGTGTGACAGTGCAGTGCGATGGTGCAGTGTGATGGTGCAGTGTGAAGGTGAAGAGTGATGGTACAGTGTGACGGTGCAGTGTGATGCTACAGTGTGACAGTGCAGTGTGATGGTTCAGTGCGATGGCGCAGTGTGACACTGCAGTGAGATGATGCAGTGTTAAGGCGCAGTTTGACAGTGCAGTGTGACAGTGCAATGTTACGGTGCAGTGTGATGGTGCACTGTGATGGAGCAGTGTGACAGTGTAACGGCGCAGTGTGACAGTGCAGTGCGATGTGAAGTATGACTGTGCAGTGTGATGGTGCTGTGTGACAGTACAGTGTGACAGTGCAGTGTGATGGCGCAGTGTGACGGTGCAGTGTGACGGCGCAGTGTGATGGTGCAGTGTGATGGTGCAGTGTGATGGTACAGTGTAACAGAGCATTGTGACAGTGCAGTGTGACAGAACAGTGTGACAGCACAGTGTGACAGAGCAGTGTGACAGCACAGAGTGACAGTGCAGTGTGATGATCCAGTGTGATGGTTCAGTATGACGGTGCAGTGTGAGAGGGCAATGTGACACTGCAGTGTGATGGTGCAGTGTTAAGGCGCAGTGTGACAATGCATTGTGACAGTGCAGTGTGATGGTGCAGTGTTAAGGCACAGTGTAACAGTGCAGTGTGTCAGTGCATTGTGAAGGTGCAGTGTGACATTGCAGTGTGACCATGCAGTGTGACAGAGCAGAGCGAAGGGGCAGTGTGATGTTGCAGTGTTAAGGCGCAGTGTGACAATGCAGTGTGACAGTGCAGTATGATGGTGCAGTCTTAAGGTGCAGTGTAACAGTGCAGTGTTACAGTGCAGTGTTAATGGTGCAGTGTGAAGGTGCGGTGTGATGGTACAGTGTGACAGTGCAGTGTGACAGTGCAGTGTGATGGAGCCGTGTGATGGGGCAGTGTGACGAGGCAGTGTGATGGTGCAGTGCCATGGTACAGTGTGACAGTGCAGTGTGATGGGGCAGTGTGATGGTGCAGTGTGACAGTGCAGTGTGATGGGGCAGTGTGATGGGGCAGTGTGACGAGGCAGTGTGATGGTGCAGTGTGACGGTGCAGTGTGACAGTGCAGTGTGACATCGCAGTTTGACAGTGCAGTGAGACAGTGCAGTGTGATGGCGCAGTGTGACGGGGCAATGCAACAGTGCAGTGTGACAGTACAGTGTGACAGTGCATTGAGACAGTGCAGCATGACGGTGCAGTGTGACAGTACAGTGTGACAGTGCAATGTGACAGTGCAGTTTGATGGTGCAATCTGATAATGCAGTGTGTCAGTACAGAGTGGCAGTGCAGTGTGACAGTGCAACAATGCAGTGTGATGGTGCAGTGTGATGGTGCAGTGTGATAGTGCAGTGTGATGATACAGTGTACAGGTGCAGTGTGACGGTGCAGCACGATGTTGCAGTGTGATGGGGCAATGCAACAATGCGGTTTGACAGTGCAGTGTGATGGTGCAGTGTTAAGGTGAAGTGTGATGGTGCAGTGTGACGGTGCAGTGTGATGCTACAGTGTGACAGCACAATGTGACAGTGCAGCGTGACGGTGCAGTGAGACGGTGCAATGTGACAGTGCAGTGTGATGGTGCAGTGTGATGATACAGTGTAACAGTGCAGTGTGATGGTGCAGCATAATGTTGCAGTGTGATGGGGCAATGCAATAGTGCAGTTTGACAGTGCAGTGTGATGGTGCAGTGTGATGGCACAGTATGACAGTGCAGAGTGACGGTGCAGTGCAGCGTGGCATTGCAGTGTGACTGTGCAGTGTGACAGAGCAGTGCGAAGGGGCAGTGTTGACAGTGCAGTGTGATGGTGCAGTGTGACAACACAGTGTGATGGTGCAGTGTGATGGCACAGTATGACAGTGCAGAGTGACGGTGCAGTGCAGCGTGGCATTGCAGTGTGACTGTGCAGTGTGACAGAGCAGTGCGAAGGGGGAGTGTTGACAGCGCAGTGTGACAGTGCAGTGCGACAGTGCAGTGTGATGGTGCAGTGTGACAACACAGTGTGACGGTGCAGTGTGATGGCGCAGTATGACAATGCAGAGTGAGGGTGCAGTGCAGCGTGACATTGCAGTGTGACTGTGCAGTGCGACAGTGCATTGTGATGGTGCAGTGTTAAGGCGCAGTGTAACAGTGCAGTGTGACAGTGCAGCATGATGTTGCAGTGTGAGGGGGCAATGCAACAGTGCCGTTTGACAGTGCAGTGTGATGGTGCAGTGTTAAGGTGAAGTGTAATGGTGTAGTGTGATGGTGCAGTATGACAGTGCAGAGTGACGGTGCAGTGCAGCGTGGCATTGCAGTGTGACTGTGCAGTGTGACAGAGCAGTGCGAAGGGGCAGTGTTAAGGCGCAGTGTGACAGTGCAGTGTGACAGTGCAGTGTGACAGTGCAGTGTGACAGTGCAGTGTGATGGTGCAGTGTGATGATACAGTGTAACAGTGCAGTGTGATGGTGCAGCATGATGTTGCAGTGTGACGGGGCAATGCAACAGTGCGGTTTGACAGTGCAGTGTGATGGTGCAGTGTGATGGTGCAGTGTGATGGTACAGTGTGACAGCGCAATGTGACAGTGCAGCATGACGGTGCAGTGTGACAGTGCAGTGTGACAGTGCAGTGTGACAGTGCAGTGTGATGGTGCAGTGTGATGATACAGTGTAACAGTGCAGTGTGATGGTGCAGCATGATGTTGCAGTGTGATGGGGCAATGCAACAGTGCGGTTTGACAGTGCAGTGTGATGGTGCAGTGTGACGGTGCAGTGTGACAGTGCAGTGTGACAGTGCAGTGCGATGGTGCAGTGTGATGGGGCAATGCAACAGTGCAGTTTGACAGTCCAGTGTGATGGTGCAGTGTGAAGGTGAAGAGTGATGGTACAGTGTGACGGTGCAGTGTGATGCTACAGTGTGACAGTGCAGTGTGATGGTTCAGTGCGATGGCGCAGTGTGACACTGCAGTAAGATGATGCAGTGTTAAGGCGCAGTTTGACAGTGCAGTGTGACAGTGCAATGTTACGGTGCAGTGTGATGGTGCACTGTGATGGAGCAGTGTGACAGTGTAACGGCGCAGTGTGACAGTGCAGTGCGATGTGAAGTATGACTGTGCAGTGTGATGGTGCTGTGTGACAGTACAGTGTGACAGCGCAATGTGACAGTGCAGTGTGACAGTGCAGTGTGATGGTGCAGTGTGATGATACAGTGTAACAGTGCAGTGTGATGGTGCAGCATGATGTTGCAGTGTGACGGGGCAATGCAACAGTGCGGTTTGACAGTGCAGTGTGATGGTGCAGTGTGATGGTGCAGTGTGATGGTACAGTGTGACAGCGCAATGTGACAGTGCAGCATGACGGTGCAGTGTGACAGTGCAGTGTGACAGTGCAGTGTGACAGTGCAGTGTGATGGTGCAGTGTGATGATACAGTGTAACAGTGCAGTGTGATGGTGCAGCATGATGTTGCAGTGTGATGGGGCAATGCAACAGTGCGGTTTGACAGTGCAGTGTGATGGTGCAGTGTGACGGTGCAGTGTGACAGTGCAGTGTGACAGTGCAGTGCGATGGTGCAGTGTGATGGGGCAATGCAACAGTGCAGTTTGACAGTCCAGTGTGATGGTGCAGTGTGAAGGTGAAGAGTGATGGTACAGTGTGACGGTGCAGTGTGATGCTACAGTGTGACAGTGCAGTGTGATGGTTCAGTGCGATGGCGCAGTGTGACACTGCAGTAAGATGATGCAGTGTTAAGGCGCAGTTTGACAGTGCAGTGTGACAGTGCAATGTTACGGTGCAGTGTGATGGTGCACTGTGATGGAGCAGTGTGACAGTGTAACGGCGCAGTGTGACAGTGCAGTGCGATGTGAAGTATGACTGTGCAGTGTGATGGTGCTGTGTGACAGTACAGTGTGACAGCGCAATGTGACAGTGCAGCATGACGGTGCAGTGTGACAGTGCAGTGTGACAGTGCAGTGTGACAGTGCAGTGTGATGGTGCAGTGTGATGATACAGTGTAACAGTGCAGTGTGATGGTGCAGCATGATGTTGCAGTGTGATGGGGCAATGCAACAGTGCGGTTTGACAGTGCAGTGTGATGGTGCAGTGTGACGGTGCAGTGTGACAGTGCAGTGTGACAGTGCAGTGCGATGGTGCAGTGTGATGGGGCAATGCAACAGTGCAGTTTGACAGTCCAGTGTGATGGTGCAGTGTGAAGGTGAAGAGTGATGATACAGTGTAACAGTGCAGTGTGATGGTGCAGCATGATGTTGCAGTGTGATGGGGCAATGCAACAGTGCGGTTTGACAGTGCAGTGTGATGGTGCAGTGTGACGGTGCAGTGCGACAGTGCAGTGTGACAGTGCAGTGCGATGGTGCAGTGTGATGGGGCAATGCAACAGTGCAGTTTGACAGTCCAGTGTGATGGTGCAGTGTGAAGGTGAAGAGTGATGGTACAGTGTGATGGTGCAGTGTGATGCTACAGTGTGACAGTGCAGTGTGATGGTTCAGTGCGATGGCGCAGTGTGACACTGCAGTAAGATGATGCAGTGTTAAGGCGCAGTTTGACAGTGCAGTGTGACAGTGCAATGTTACGGTGCAGTGTGATGGTGCACTGTGATGGAGCAGTGTGACAGTGTAACGGCGCAGTGTGACAGTGCAGTGCGATGTGAAGTATGACTGTGCAGTGTGATGGTGCTGTGTGACAGTACAGTGTGACAGTGCAGTGTGATGGCGTAGTGTGAAGGTGCAGTGTGACGGCGCAGTGTGATGGTGCAGTGTGATGGTGCAGTCTGATGATGCAGTGTGACAGTACAGTGTGACAGTGCACTGTGACATTGCAGTGTGATGGTGCAGTGTGATGGTGCAGTGTGACGGTGCAGTGTGATGGTGCAGTGTGATTATACAGTGTGACAGTGCAGTGTGACATCGCAGTTTGACAGTGCAGTGTGATGGTGCAGTGTGACAACACAGTGTGATGGCGTAGTATTACAGTGCAGAGTGACGGTGCAGTGCAGCATGGCATTGCAGTGTGACTGTGCAGTGTGACAGAGCAGTGCGAAGGGGCAGTGTTAAGGCGCAGTGTGACAGTGCAGTATGACAGTGCAGTGTGACAGTGCAGTGTGATGGTGCAGTGTGATGATGCAGTGTAACAGTGCAGTGTGATGGTGCAGCATGATGTTGCAGTGTGACGGGGCAATGCAACAGTGCGGTTTGACAGTGCAGTGTGATGGTGCAGTGTGATGGTGCAGTGTGATGGTACAGTGTGACAGCGCAATGTGACAGTGCAGCATGACGGTGCAGTGTGACAGTGCAGTGTGACAGTGCAGTGTGACAGTGCAGTGCGATGGTGCAGTGTGATGGGGCAATGCAACAGTGCAGTTTGACAGTCCAGTGTGATGGTGCAGTGTGAAGGTGAAGTGTGATGGTACAGTGTGACGGTGCAGTGTGATGCTACAGTGTGACAGTGCAGTGTGATGGTTCAGTGCGATGGCGCAGTGTGACACTGCAGTGAGATGATGCAGTGTTAAGGCGCAGTTTGACAGTGCAGTGTGACAGTGCAATGTTACGGTGCAGTGTGATGGTGCACTGTGATGGAGCAGTGTGACAGTGTAACGGCGCAGTGTGACAGTGCAGTGCGATGTGAAGTATGACTGTGCAGTGTGATGGTGTTGTGTGACAGTACAGTGTGACAGTGCAGTGTGATGGCGCAGTGTGACGGTGCAGTGTGACGGCGCAGTGTGATGGTGCAGTGTGATGGTGCAGTCTGATGATGCAGTGTGACAGTACAGTGTGACAGTGCGGTGTGACATTGCAGTGTGATGGGGCAGTGTGACTAGGCAGTGTGATGGTGCAGTGCCATGGTACAGTGTGACAGTGCAGTGTGATGGGGCAGTGTGATGGTGCAGTGTAATGGTGCAGTGTGACGGTGCAGTGTGATGGTGCAGTGTGATTATACAGTGTGACAGTGCAGTGTGACATCGCAGTTTGACAGTGTAGTGTGATGGTGCAGTGTGACAACACAGTGTGACGGTGCAGTGTGATGGCGCAGTATTACAGTGCAGAGTGACGGTGCAGTGCAGCGTGGCATTGCAGTGTGACAGAACAGTGTGACAGTGCCGTGTGGCAGTGCAGTGTGACTGTGCAGTGTGACAGTGCAATGTGATGGTGCAGTTTGATGGTGCAGTGTGTCAGTGCAGTGTGGCAGTGCAGTGTGACAGTACAGTGTGACCGTGCAGTGTGACAGTGCAATGTGATGTTGCAGTGTGGTGGTGCAGTGTGACAGTGCAGTGTGAGAGTACAGTGTGACAGTACAGTGTGAGAGTACCGTGTGGCAGCGCAGTGTGATGGTGCAGTTTGATGGTGCAGTGTGTCAGTGCCGTGTGACAGTGCAGTGTGACAGAGCAGTGTGGCAGTACAGTGTGGCAGCGCAGTGTGATGGTGCAGTGTGACAGAGCAGTGTGGCAGTACAGTGTGGCAGTGCAGTGTGATGATGCAGTGTGACAGTACAGTGTGATGGTGCAATGTGACAGTGCAGTGTGACAGTGCAGTGTGGCAGAGCAGTATGGCAGTACAGTGTGACACTGCAGTGTGATGATGCATTGTTAAGGTGCAGTTTGACAGAGCAGTGTGACAGTACAGTGTGACAGTGCCGTGTGGCAGTGCAGTGTGACAGAGCAGTGTGGCAGTGCTGTGTGACAGTACAGTGTGATGGTGCAATGTGACGGTGCAGTGTGATGGTGCAGTGTGATAGTGCAGTGTGACAGTACAGTGTGACCGTGCAGTGTGACAGTGCAATGTGATGTTGCAGTGTGATGGTGCAGTGTGATGGTACAGTGTGATGGTACAGTGTGACAGTGCAATGCGATGGTGCAATGTGATGGTGCAGTGTGACGGTGCAGTGTGACAGTGCAGTGTGGCAGTGCAGTGTGACAGTGCAGTGTGACAGTGCAGTGTGGCAGTGCAGTGTGACACTGCAGTGTGAGAGTGCCGTGTGGCAGCGCAGTGTGATGGTGCAGTGTGATGGCGCAGTGTGATGGTGCAGTGTGACGGCGCAGTGTGATGGTGCAGTGTGATGGTGCAGTGTGATGGTACAGTGTAACAGAGCATTGTGACAGTGCAGCGTGACAGAACAGTGTGACAGCACAGTGTGACAGAGCAGTGTGACAGCACAGAGTGACAGTGCAGTGTGACGATCCAGTGTGATGGTTCAGTATGATGGTGCAGTGTGAGAGGGCAATGTGACACTGCAGTGTGATGGTGCAGTGTTAAGGCGCAGTGTGACAATGCAGTGTGACAGTGCAGTGTGATGGTGCAGTGTTAAGGCGCAGTGTAACAGTGCAGTGTGTCAGTGCATTGTGAAGGTGCAGTGTGACATTGCAGTGTGACCATGCAGTGTGACAGAGCAGAGCGAAGGGGCAGTGTGATGTTGCAGTGTTAAGGCGCAGTGTGACAATGCAGTGTGACAGTGCAGTATGATGGTGCAGTCTTAAGGTGCAGTGTAACAGTGCAGTGTTACAGTGCAGTGTTAATGGTGCAGTGTGAAGGTGCGGTGTGATGGTACAGTGTGACAGTGCAGTGTGACAGTGCAGTGTGATGGAGCCGTGTGATGGGGCAGTGTGACGAGGCAGTGTGATGGTGCAGTGCCATGGTACAGTGTGACAGTGCAGTGTGATGGGGCAGTGTGATGGTGCAGTGTGACAGTGCAGTGTGATGGGGCAGTGTGATGGGGCAGTGTGACGAGGCAGTGTGATGGTGCAGTGTGACGGTGCAGTGTGACAGTGCAGTGTGACATCGCAGTTTGACAGTGCAGTGAGACAGTGCAGTGTGATGGCGCAGTGTGACGGGGCAATGCAACAGTGCAGTGTGACAGTACAGTGTGACAGTGCATTGAGACAGTGCAGTATGACATTGCAGTGTGACTGTGCAGTGTGACAGAGCAGTGCGAAGGGGCAGTTTGATGGTGCAATCTGATAATGCAGTGTGTCAGTACAGAGTGGCAGTGCAGTGTGACAGTGCAACAATGCAGTGTGATGGTGCAGTGTGATGGTGCAGTGTGACGGTGCAGCGTGACGGTGCAGTGAGATGGTGCAATGTGACAGTGCAGTGTGATGGTGCAGTGTGATGATACAGTGTAACAGTGCAGTGTGATGGTGCAGCATAATGTTGCAGTGTGATGGGGTAATGCAATAGTGCAGTTTGACAGTGCAGTGTGATGGTGCAGTGTGATGGCACAGTATGACAGTGCAGAGTGACGGTGCAGTGCAGCGTGGCATTGCAGTGTGACTGTGCAGTGTGACAGAGCAGTGCGAAGGGGCAGTGGTGACAGTGCAGTGTGATGGTGCAGTGTGACAACACAGTGTGATGGTGCAGTGTGATGGCACAGTATGACAGTGCAGAGTGACGGTGCAGTGCAGCGTGGCATTGCAGTGTGACTGTGCAGTGTGACAGTGCAGTGCGACAGTGCAGTGTGATGGTGCAGTGTGACAACACAGTGTGACGGTGCAGTGTGATGGCGCAGTATGACAATGCAGAGTGAGGGTGCAGTGCAGCGTGACATTGCAGTGTGACTGTGCAGTGCGACAGTGCATTGTGATGGTGCAGTGTTAAGGCGCAGTGTAACAGTGCAGTGTGACAGTGCAGCATGATGTTGCAGTGTGACGGGGCAATGCAACAGTGCCGTTTGACAGTGCAGTGTGATGGTGCAGTGTTAAGGTGAAGTGTAATTGTGCAGTGTGATGGCTGCAG
Organism: Squalus acanthias; assembly: GCA_030390025.1. Taxonomy (NCBI): domain Eukaryota; kingdom Metazoa; phylum Chordata; class Chondrichthyes; order Squaliformes; family Squalidae; genus Squalus; species Squalus acanthias. Next base: position 90,606,296 of record CM059437.1, on the reverse strand, counting down.
TATGACAGTGCAGAGTGACGGTGCAGTGCAGCGTGGCATTGCAGTGTGACTGTGCAGTGTGACAGAGCAGTGTGAAGGGGCAGTGTTAAGGCGCAGTGTGACAGTGCAGTGTGACAGTGCAGTGTGACAGTGCAGTGTGACAGTGCAGTGTGACAGTGCAGTGTGATGGTGCAGTGTGATGATGCAGTGTAACAGTGCAGTGTGACAGCGCAGTGTGACAGTGCAGTGTGATGGTGCAGTGTGATGATACAGTGTAACAGTGCAGTGTGATGGTGCAGCATGATGTTGCAGTGTGACGGGGCAATGCAACAGTGCGGTTTGACAGTGCAGTGTGATGGTGCAGTGTGACAGTGCAGTGTGACAGTGCAGTGCGATGGTGCAGTGTGATGGGGCAATGCAACAGTGCAGTTTGACAGTCCAGTGTGATGGTGCAGTGTGAAGGTGAAGAGTGATGGTACAGTGTGACGGTGCAGTGTGATGCTACAGTGTGACAGTGCAGTGTGATGGTTCAGTGCGATGGCGCAGTGTGACACTGCAGTGAGATGATGCAGTGTTAAGGCGCAGTTTGACAGTGCAGTGTGACAGTGCAATGTTACGGTGCAGTGTGATGGTGCACTGTGATGGAGCAGTGTGACAGTGTAACGGCGCAGTGTGACAGTGCAGTGCGATGTGAAGTATGACTGTGCAGTGTGATGGTGCTGTGTGACAGTACAGTGTGACAGTGCAGTGTGATGGCGTAGTGTGAAGGTGCAGTGTGACGGCGCAGTGTGATGGTGCAGTGTGATGGTGCAGTCTGATGATGCAGTGTGACAGTACAGTGTGACAGTGCACTGTGACATTGCAGTGTGATGGTGCAGTGTGACATCGCAGTTTGACAGTGCAGTGTGATGGTGCAGTGTGACAACACAGTGTGATGGCGCAGTATTACAGTGCAGAGTGACGGTGCAGTGCAGCGTGGCATTGCAGTGTGACTGTGCAGTGTGACAGAGCAGTGCGAAGGGGCAGTGTTAAGGCGCAGTGTGACAGTGCAGTATGACAGTGCAGTGTGACACTGCAGTGTGAGAGTGCCGTGTGGCAGCGCAGTGTGATGGTGCAATGTGACGGTGCAGTGTGACGGTGCAGTGTGACAGTGCAGTGTGACAGTGCAGTGTGACAGTGCAGTGTGGCAGTGCAGTGTGACACTGCAGTGTGAGAGTGCCGTGTGGCAGCGCAGTGTGATGGTGCAGTGTGATGGCGCAGTGTGACGGTGCAGTGTGACGGCGCAGTGTGATGGTGCAGTGTGATGGTGCAGTGTGATGGTACAGTGTAACAGAGCATTGTGACAGTGCAGTGTGACAGAACAGTGTGACAGCACAGTGTGACAGAGCAGTGTGACAGCACAGAGTGACAGTGCAGTGTGACGATCCAGTGTGATGGTGCAGTGCCATGGTATAGTGTGACAGTGCAGTGTGATGGGGCAGTGTGATGGTGCAGTGTGACAGTGCAGTGTGATGGGGCAGTGTGATGGGGCAGTGTGATGGTGCAGTGCCATGGTACAGTGTGACAGTGCAGTGTGATGGGGCAGTGTGATGGTGCAGTGTGACAGTGCAGTGTGACATCGCAGTTTGACAGTGCAGTGAGACAGTGCAGTGTGATGGCGCAGTGTGACGGGGCAATGCAACAGTGCAGTGTGACAGTACAGTGTGACAGTGCATTGAGACAGTGCAGTATGACGGTGCAGTGTGACAGTACAGTGTGACAGTGCAATGTGACAGTGCAGTGTGATGGTGCAGTCTGATAATGCAGTGTGACAGTACAGAGTGACAGCGCAGTGTGACAGTGCAACAATGCAGTGTGATGGTGCAGTGTGATGGTGCAGTGTGACGGTGCAGCGTGACGGTGCAGTGAGATGGTGCAATGTGACAGTGCAGTGTGATGGTGCAGTGTGATGATACAGTGTAACAGTGCAGTGTGATGGTGCAGCATAATATTGCAGTGTGATGGGGCAATGCAATAGTGCAGTTTGACAGTGCAGTGTGATGGTGCAGTGTGATGGCACACTATGACAGTGCAGAGTGACGGTGCAGTGCAGCGTGGCATTGCAGTGTGACTGTGCAGTGTGACAGAGCAGTGCGAAGGGGCAGTGTTGACAGTGCAGTGTGACAGAGCAGTGCGAAGGGGGAGTGTTGACAGCGCAGTGTGACAGTGCAGTGCGACAGTGCAGTGTGATGGTGCAGTGTGACAACACAGTGTGACGGTGCAGTGTGATGGCGCAGTATGACAATGCAGAGTGAGGGTGCAGTGCAGCGTGACATTGCAGTGTGACAGTGCCGTTTGACAGTGCAGTGTGATGGTGCAGTGTTAAGGTGAAGTGTAATGGTGCAGTGTGATGGTGCAGTATGACAGTGCAGAGTGACGGTGCAGTGCAGCGTGGCATTGCAGTGTGACTGTGCAGTGTGACAGAGCAGTGTGAAGGGGCAGTGTTAAGGCGCAGTGTGACAGTGCAGTGTGACAGTGCAGTGTGACAGTGCAGTGTGACAGTGCAGTGTGACAGTGCAGTGTGATGGTGCAGTGTGATGATACAGTGTAACAGTGCAGTGTGATGGTGCAGCATGATGTTGCAGTGTGATGGGGCAATGCAACAGTGCGGTTTGACAGTGCAGTGTGATGGTGCAGTGTGATGATACAGTGTGACAGTGCAGTGTGACAGTGCAGTGCGATGGTGCAGTGTGATGGGGCAATGCAACAGTGCAGTTTGACAGTCCAGTGTGATGGTGCAGTGTGAAGGTGAAGAGTGATGGTACAGTGTGACAGTGCAGTGTGATGGTTCAGTGCGATGGCGCAGTGTGACACTGCAGTGAGATGATGCAGTGTTAAGGCGCAGTTTGACAGTGCAGTGTGACAGTGCAATGTTACGGTGCAGTGTGATGGTGCACTGTGATGGAGCAGTGTGACAGTGTAACGGCGCAGTGTGACAGTGCAGTGCGATGTGAAGTATGACTGTGCAGTGTGATGGTGCTGTGTGACAGTACAGTGTGACAGTGCAGTGTGATGGCGTAGTGTGAAGGTGCAGTGTGACGGCGCAGTGTGATGGTGCAGTGTGATGGTGCAGTCTGATGATGCAGTGTGACAGTACAGTGTGACAGTGCACTGTGACATTGCAGTGTGATGGTGCAGTGTGATGGTGCAGTGTGACGGTGCAGTGTGATGGTGCAGTGTGATTATACAGTGTGACAGTGCAGTGTGACATCGCAGTTTGACAGTGCAGTGTGATGGTGCAGTGTGACAACACAGTGTGATGGCGCAGTATTACAGTGCAGAGTGACGGTGCAGTGCAGCGTGGCATTGCAGTGTGACTGTGCAGTGTGACAGAGCAGTGTGTTGGTGCAGTGTGATGATGCAGTGTAACAGTGCAGTGTGATGGTGCAGCATGATGTTGCAGTGTGACGGGGCAATGCAACAGTGCGGTTTGACAGTGCAGTGTGATGGTGCAGTGTGATGGTGCAGTGTGATGGTACAGTGTGACAGCGCAATGTGACAGTGCAGCATGACGGTGCAGTGTGACAGTGCAGTGTGACAGTGCAGTTTGACAGTCCAGTGTGATGGTGCAGTGTGAAGGTGAAGTGTGATGGTACAGTGTGACGGTGCAGTGTGATGCTACAGTGTGACAGTGCAGTGTGATGGTTCAGTGCGATGGCGCAGTGTGACACTGCAGTGAGATGATGCAGTGTTAAGGCACAGTTTGACAGTGCAGTGTGACAGTGCAATGTTACGGTGCAGTGTGATGGTGCACTGTGATGGAGCAGTGTGACAGTGTAACGGCGCAGTGTGACAGTGCAGTGCGATGTGAAGTATGACTTTGCAGTGTGATGGTGTTGTGTGACAGTACAGTGTGACAGTGCAGTGTGATGGCGCAGTGTGACGGTGCAGTGTGACGGCGCAGTGTGATGGTGCAGTGTGATAGTGCAGTCTGATGATGCAGTGTGACAGTACAGTGTGACAGTGCGGTGTGACATTGCAGTGTGATGGGGCAGTGTGACTAGGCAGTGTGATGGTGCAGTGCCATGGTACAGTGTGACAGTGCAGTGTGATGGGGCAGTGTGATGGTGCAGTGTAATGGTGCAGTGTGACGGTGCAGTGTGATGGTGCAGTGTGATTATACAGTGTGACAGTGCAGTGTGACATCGCAGTTTGACAGTGTAGTGTGATGGTGCAGTGTGACAACACAGTGTGACGGTGCAGTGTGATGGCGCAGTATTACAGTGCAGAGTGACGGTGCAGTGCAGCGTGGCATTGCAGTGTGACAGTACAGTGTGACAGTGCCGTGTGGCAGTGCAGTGTGACTGTGCAGTGTGACAGTGCAATGTGATGGTGCAGTTTGATGGTGCAGTGTGTCAGTGCAGTGTGGCAGTGCAGTGTGACAGTACAGTGTGACCGTGCAGTGTGACAGTGCAGTGTGAGAGTACAGTGTGACAGTACAGTGTGAGAGTACCGTGTGGCAGCGCAGTGTGATGGTGCAGTTTGATGGTGCAGTGTGTCAGTGCCGTGTGACAGTGCAGTGTGACAGAGCAGTGTGGCAGTACAGTGTGGCAGCGCAGTGTGATGGTGCAGTGTGACAGTGCAGTGTGACAGAGCAGTGTGGCAGTACAGTGTGGCAGTGCAGTGTGATGATGCAGTGTGACAGTACAGTGTGATGGTGCAATGTGACAGTGCAATGTGATGTTGCAGTGTGATGGTGCTGTGTGACGGCGCAGTGTGATGGTGCAGTGTGATGGTGCAGTCTGATGATGCAGTGTGACAGTACAGTGTGACAGTGCGGTGTGACATTGCAGTGTGATGGGGCAGTGTGACTAGGCAGTGTGATGGTGCAGTGCCATGGTACAGTGTGACAGTGCAGTGTGATGGGGCAGTGTGATGGTGCAGTGTAATGGTGCAGTGTGACGGTGCAGTGTGATGGTGCAGTGTGATTATACAGTGTGACAGTGCAGTGTGACATCGCAGTTTGACAGTGTAGTGTGATGGTGCAGTGTGACAACACAGTGTGACGGTGCAGTGTGATGGCGCAGTATTACAGTGCAGAGTGACGGTGCAGTGCAGCGTGGCATTGCAGTGTGACAGTACAGTGTGACAGTGCCGTGTGGCAGTGCAGTGTGACTGTGCAGTGTGACAGTGCAATGTGATGGTGCAGTTTGATGGTGCAGTGTGTCAGTGCAGTGTGGCAGTGCAGTGTGACAGTACAGTGTGACTGTGCAGTGTGACAGTGCAATGTGATGTTGCAGTGTGGTGGTGCAGTGTGACAGTGCAGTGTGAGAGTACAGTGTGACAGTACAGTGTGAGAGTACCGTGTGGCAGCGCAGTGTGATGGTGCAGTTTGATGGTGCAGTGTGTCAGTGCCGTGTGACAGTGCAGTGTGACAGAGCAGTGTGGCAGTACAGTGTGGCAGCGCAGTGTGATGGTGCAGTGTGACAGTGCAGTGTGACAGAGCAGTGTGGCAGTACAGTGTGGCAGTGCAGTGTGATGATGCAGTGTGACAGTACAGTGTGATGGTGCAATGTGACAGTGCAATGTGATGTTGCAGTGTGATGGTGCAGTGTGACAGTGCAGTGTGGCAGTGCAGTGTGACCATGCAGTGTGACAGTGCAATGTGATGTTGCAGTGTGATGGTGCAGTGTGACAGTGCCGTGTGGCAGTGCAGTGTGACTGTGCAGTGTGACAGTGCAATGTGATGGTGCAGTTTGATGGTGCAGTGTGTCAGTGCAGTGTGGCAGTGCAGTGTGACAGTACAGTGTGACCGTGCAGTGTGACAGTGCAATGTGATGTTGCAGTGTGATGGTGCAGTGTGACAGTGCAGTGTGAGAGTACAGTGTGACAGTACAGTGTGACCGTGCAGTGTGACAGTGCAATGTGATGTTGCAGTGTGGTGGTGCAGTGTGACAGTGCAGTGTGAGAGTACAGTGTGACAGTACAGTGTGAGAGTACCGTGTGGCAACGCAGTGTGATGGTGCAGTTTGATGGTGCAGTGTGTCAGTGCAGTGTGGCAGTGCAGTGTGACAGTGCAGTGTGACAGTGCAGTGTGGCAGTGCCGTGTGACCGTTCAGTATGACAGTGCAATGTGATGTTGCAGTGTGATGGTGCAGTGTGTCAGTGCAGTGTGACAGTACAGTGTGACAGTACAGTGTGATGGTACAGTGTGACGGTGCTGTCTGATGATGCAGTGTGACAGTGCAATGTGATGGAGCAATGTGATGGTGCAATGTGACGGTGCAGTGTGACAGTGCAGTGTGGCAGTGCAGTGTGGCAGTGCAGTGTGACATGCAGTGTGACAGAGCAGTGTGTCAGTGCAGTGTGACACTGCAGTGTGAGAGTGCCGTGTGGCAGCGCAGTGTGATGGTGCAGTGTGATGGTGCAGTGTGACAGTACAGTGTGACCGTGCAGTGTGATAGTGCAGTGTGTCAGTGCAGTGTGGCAGTGCAGTGTGACCGTTCAGTATGACAGTGCAATGTGATGTTGCAGTGTGATGGTGCAGTGTGTCAGTGCAGTGTGACAGTACAGTGTGACAGTACAGTGTGAGAGTGCCGTGTGGCAGCGCAGTGTGATGGTGCAGTGTGATGGTGCAGTGTGACAGTGCAGTGTGACAGAGCAGTGTGGCAGTACAGTGGGACACTGCAGTGTGATGATGCAGTGTTAAGGCGCAGTTTGACAGAGCAGTGTGACAGTACAGTGTGACAGTGCCGTGTGGCAGTGCAGTGTGATGGTGCAGTGTGACGGTGCAGTGTGATGGTACAGTGTGACGGTGCAGTCTGATGAAGCAGTGTGACAGTACAGTGTGACAGTGCCGTGTGGCAGTGCAGTGTGACAGTGCAATGTGATGGTGCAATGTGACGGTGCAGTGTGACGGTGCAGTGTGACAGTGCAGTGTGGCAGTGCAGTGTGACAGTACAGTGTGAAAGTGCTGTGTGGCCGTGCAGTGTGATGGTGCAGTGTGTCAGTGCAGTGTGGCAGTGCAGTGTGACCATTCAGTATGACAGTGCAATGTGATGTTGCAGTGTGATGGTGCAGTGTTACAGTGCAGTGTGACAGTACAGTGTGACAGCGCAGTGTGACAGTGCAACAGTGCAAAGTGACAGTACAGTGTGACCGTGCAGTATGACAGTTCAATGTGATGTTGCAGTGTGATGGTGCAGTGTGTCAGTGCAGTGTGACAGTACAGTGTGACAGTACAATGTGAGAGTGCCGTGTGGCAGCGCAGTGTGATGGTGTACTGTGATGGTGCAGTGTGACAGTGCAGTGTGACAGAGCAGTGTGGCAGTACAGTGTGACGCTGCAGTGTGATGATGCAGTGTTAAGGCGCAGTTTGACAGAGCAGTGTGACAGTACAGTGTGACAGTGCCGTGTGGCAGTGCAGTGTGATGGTGCAGTGTGTCAGTGCAATGTGATGGTGCAATGTGATGGTGCAGTGTGATGGTGCAGTGTGACAGTGCAGTGTGGCAGTGCAGTGTGACAGTGCAGTGTGACAGTGCAGTGTGGCAGTGCCGTGTGGCAGTGCAGTGTGACAGTGCAATGTGATGGTGCAATGTGACGGTGCAGTGTGACGGTGCAGTGTGACAGTGCAGTGTGGCAGTGCAGTGTGACAGTACAGTGTGAAAGTGCTGTGTGGCCGTGCAGTGTGATGGTGCAGTGTGTCAGTGCAGTGTGGCAGTGCAGTGTGACCGTTCAGTATGACAGTGCAATGTGATGTTGCAGTGTGATGGTGCAGTGTGACAGTGCAGTGTGACAGTACAGTGTGACAGCGCAGTGTGACAGTGCAACAGTGCAAAGTGACAGTACAGTGTGACCGTGCAGTATGACAGTTCAATGTGATGTTGCAGTGTGATGGTGCAGTGTGTCAGTGCAGTGTGACAGTACAGTGTGACAGTACAATGTGAGAGTGCCGTGTGGCAGCGCAGTGTGATGGTGCAGTGTGATGGTGCAGTGTGACAGTGCAGTGTGACAGAGCAGTGTGGCAGTACAGTGTGACGCTGCAGTGTGATGATGCAGTGTTAAGGCGCAGTTTGACAGAGCAGTGTGACAGTACAGTGTGACAGTGCCGTGTGGCAGTGCAGTGTGATGGTGCAGTGTGTCAGTGCAATGTGATGGTGCAATGTGATGGTGCAGTGTGATGGTGCAGTGTGACAGTGCAGTGTGGCAGTGCAGTGTGACAGTGCAGTGTGACAGTGCAGTGTGGCAGTGCAGTGTGACAGTGCAGTGTGACAGTGCAGTGTGGCAGTGCAGTGTGACAGTGCAGTGTGACAGAGCAGTGTGTCAGTGCAGTGTGATGATGCAGTGTTAAGGCGCAGTTTGATGGTGCAGTGTGTCAGTGCAGTGTGACAGTACAGTGTGACCGTGCAGTGTGACAGTGCAATGTGATGTTGCAGTGTGATGGTGCAGTGTGACAGTGCAGTGTGATGGTACAGTGTGACGGTGCTGTCTGATGATGCAGTGTGACAGTGCAATGTGATGGAGCAATGTGATGGTGCAATGTGACGGTGCAGTGTGACAGTGCAGTGTGGCAGTGCAGTGTGACAGTGCAGTGTGACAGTGCCGTGTGGCAGTGCAGTGTGATGGTACAGTGTAACGGTGCAGTCTGATGATGCAGTGTGACAGTACAGTGTGATGGTGCAGTGTGACAGTGCAGTGTGATGGTACAGTGTGACGGTGCAGTGTGACAGTACAGTGTGACAGCACAGTGTGACAGTGCAACAGTGCAAAGTGACAGTACAGTGTGACCGTGCAGTGTGACAGTGCAATGTGATGGTGAGTTTGATGGTGCAGTGTGACGGTGCAGTCTGATGATGCAGTGTGACAGTACAGTGTGATGGTGCAGTGTGACAGTACAGTGTGACAGTACAGTGTGAGAGTGCCATGTGGCAGCGCAGTGTGATGGTGCAGTGTGATGGTGCAGTGTGACAGTGCAGTGTGACAGAGCAGTGTGGCGGTACAGTGTGGCAGTGCAGTGTGATGATGCAGTGTGACAGTACAGTGTGATGGTGCAATGTGACGGTGCAGTGTGATGGTGCAGTGTGATAGTGCAGTGTGACAGTACAGTGTGACCGTGCAGTGTGACAGTGCAATGTGATGTTGTAGTGTGATGGTGCAGTGTGATGGTACAGTGTGATGGTACAGTGTGACAGTGCAATGTGATGGTGCAATGTGACGGTGCAGTGTGACAGTGCAGTGTGGCAGTGCAGTGTGATGGTGCAGTGTGACAGTGCAGTGTGATGGTACAGTGTGACGGTGCAGTCTGATGATGCAGTGTGACAGTACAGTGTGATGGTGCAGTGTGACAGTGCAGTGTGATGGTACAGTGTGACGGTGCAGTGTGACGGTGCAGTGTGACAGTGCAGTGTGACAGTACAGTGTGACAGCACAGTGTGACAGTGCAACAGTGCAAAGTGACAGTACAGTGTGACCGTGCAGTGTGACAGTGCAATGTGATGGTGAGTTTGATGGAGCAGTGTGACGGTGCAGTCTGATGATGCAGTGTGACAGTAATGTGTGATGGTGCAGTGTGATGGTGCAGTGTGACAGTGCAGTGTGACAGAGCAGTGTGGCAGTACAGTGTGGCAGTGCAGTGTGATGATGCAGTGTGATAGTACAGTGTGATGGTGCAATGTGATGGTGAGTTTGATGGTGCAGTGTGACGGTGCAGTGTGACGGTGCAGTCTGATGATGCAGTGTGACAGTACAGTGTGATGGTGCAGTGTGACAGTACAGTGTGACAGTACAGTGTGAGAGTGCCGTGTGGCAGCGCAGTGTGATGGTGCAGTGTGACAGTGCAGTGTGACAGAGCAGTGTGGCAGTACAGTGTGGCAGTGCAGTGTGATGATGCAGTGTGACAGTACAGTGTGATGTTGTAGTGTGATGGTGCAGTGTGATGGTACAGTGTGACGGTGCAGTGTGACGGTGCAATGTGACAGTGCTTGTGATGTTGCAGTGTGATGGTGCAGTGTGACAGTGCAGTGTGGCAGAGCAGTGTGGCAGTACAGTGTGACACTGCAGTGTGATGATGCATTGTTAAGGTGCAGTTTGACAGAGCAGTGTGACAGTACAGTGTGACAGTGCCGTGTGGCAGTGCAGTGTGACAGAGCAGTGTGGCAGTGCAGTGTGACAGTACAGTGTGATGGTGCAATGTGACGGTGCAGTGTGATGGTGCAGTGTGACAGTGCAATGTGATGTTGTAGTGTGATGGTGCAGTGTGATGGTACAGTGTGACGGTGCAGTGTGACGGTGCAGTGTGGCAGTGCCGTGTGACAGTGCAGTGTGACAGAGCAGTGTGTCAGTGCAATGTGATGTTGCAGTGTGACGGTGCAGTGTGACAGTGCAGTGTGATGGTACAGTGTGACAGTGCTGTCTGATGATGCAGTGTGACAGTGCAATGTGATGGAGCAATGTGACGGTGCAATGTGACGGTGCAGTGTGACAGTTCAGTGTGGCAGTGCAGTGTGACAGTGCAGTGTGACAGTGCAGTGTGGCGGTGCAGTGTGTCAGTGCAGTGTGACACTGCAGTGTGAGAGTGCCGTGTGGCAGCGCAGTGTGATGGTGCAGTGTGATGGTGCAGTGTGACAGTACAGTGTGACCGTGCAGTGTGACAGTGCAATGTGATGGTGCAATGTGACGGTGCAGTGTGATGGTGCAGTGTGACAGTGCAGTGTGGCAGCGCAGTGTGATGGTGCAGTGTGACAGTACAGCGTGACCGTGCAGTGTGACAGTGCAATGTGATGGTACAGTTTGATGGTGCAGTGTGTCAGTGCAGTATGACATTACAGTGTGACAATACAGTGTGAGTTTGCCGTGTGGCAGCGCAGTGTGATGGTGCAGTGTGATGGTGCAGTGTGACAGTGCAGTGTGACAGAGCAGTGTGGCAGTGCAGTGTGACACTGCAGTGTGAGAGTGCCATGTGGCAGCGCAGTGTGATGGTGCAGTGTGATGGTGCAGTGTGACAGTGCAGTGTGACAGAGCAGTGTGGCAGTACAGTGTGGCAGTGCAGTGTGATGATGCAGTGTGACAGTACAGTGTGATGGTGCAATGTGACAGTGCAATGTGATGTTGCAGTGTGATGGTGCAGTGTGACAGTGCAGTGTGGCAGAGCAGTGTGGCAGTACAGTGTGACACTGCAGTGTGATGATGCATTGTTAAGGCGCAGTTTGACAGAGCAGTGTGACAGTACAGTGTGACAGTACAGTGTGACCGTGCAGTGTGACAGTGCAATGTGATGGTGCAATGTGACGGTGCAGTGTGACAGTGCCGTGTGGCAGTGCAGTGTGATGGTGCAGTGTGACAGTGCAGTGTGATGGTACAGTGTGACGGTGCAGTCTGATGATGCAGTGTGACAGTACAGTGTGATGGTGCAGTGTGACAGTGCAGTGTGATGGTACAGTGTGACGGTGCAGTGTGACGGTGCAGTGTGACAGTGCAGTGTGACAGTACAGTGTGACAGCACAGTGTGACAGTGCAACAGTGCAAAGTGACAGTACAGTGTGACCGTGCAGTGTGACAGTGCAATGTGAAGGTGAGTTTGATGGAGCAGTGTGACGGTGCAGTCTGATGATGCAGTGTGACAGTAATGTGTGATGGTGCAGTGTGATGGTGCAGTGTGACAGTGCAGTGTGACAGAGCAGTGTGGCAGTACAGTGTGGCAGTGCAGTGTGATGATGCAGTGTGATAGTACAGTGTGATGGTGCAATGTGATGGTGAGTTTGATGGTGCAGTGTGACGGTGCAGTGTGACGGTGCAGTCTGATGATGCAGTGTGACAGTACAGTGTGATGGTGCAGTGTGACAGTACAGTGTGACAGTACAGTGTGAGAGTGCCGTGTGGCAGCGCAGTGTGATGGTGCAGTGTGACAGTGCAGTGTGACAGAGCAGTGTGGCAGTACAGTGTGGCAGTGCAGTGTGATGATGCAGTGTGACAGTACAGTGTGATGGTGCAATGTGACAGTGCTTGTGATGTTGCAGTGTGATGGTGCAGTGTGACAGTGCAGTGTGGCAGAGCAGTGTGGCAGTACAGTGTGACACTGCAGTGTGATGATGCATTGTTAAGGTGCAGTTTGACAGAGCAGTGTGACAGTACAGTGTGACAGTGCCGTGTGGCAGTGCAGTGTGACAGAGCAGTGTGGCAGTGCAGTGTGACAGTACAGTGTGATGGTGCAATGTGACGGTGCAGTGTGATGGTGCAGTGTGATAGTGCAGTGTGACAGTACAGTGTGACCGTGCAGTGTGACAGTGCAATGTGATGTTGTAGTGTGATGGTGCAGTGTGATGGTACAGTGTGACGGTGCAGTGTGACGGTGCAGTGTGACAGTGCAGTGTGGCAGTGCAGTGTGACAGTGCAGTGTGACAGAGCAGTGTGTCAGTGCAATGTGATGTTGCAGTGTGACGGTGCAGTGTGACAGTGCAGTGTGATGGTACAGTGTGACAGTGCTGTCTGATGATGCAGTGTGACAGTGCAATGTGATGGAGCAATGTGACGGTGCAATGTGACGGTGCAGTGTGACAGTTCAGTGTGGCAGTGCAGTGTGACAGTGCAGTGTGACAGTGCAGTGTGGCGGTGCAGTGTGTCAGTGCAGTGTGACACTGCAGTGTGAGAGTGCCGTGTGGCAGCGCAGTGTGATGGTGCAGTGTGATGGTGCAGTGTGACAGTACAGTGTGACCGTGCAGTGTGACAGTGCAGTGTGATGGTGCAATGTGACGGTGCAGTGTGATGGTGCAGTGTGACAGTGCAGTGTGGCAGCGCAGTGTGATGGTGCAGTGTGATGGTGCAGTGTGACAGTACAGCGTGACCGTGCAGTGTGACAGTGCAATGTGATGGTACAGTTTGATGGTGCAGTGTGTCAGTGCAGTATGACATTACAGTGTGACAGTACAGTGTGAGTTTGCCGTGTGGCAGTGCAGTGTGATGGTGCAGTGTGATGGTGCAGTGTGACAGTGCAGTGTGACAGAGCAGTGTGGCAGTACAGTGTGACACTGCAGTGTGATGATGCAGTGTTAAGGCGCAGTTTGACAGAGCAGTGTGACAGTACAGTGTGACAGTGCCGTGTGGCAGTGCAGTGTGACAGAGCAGTGTGGCAGTGCAGTGTGACAGTACAGTGTGATGGTGCAATGTGATGGTGCAGTGTGACGGTGCAGTGTGATAGTGCAGTTTGACAGTACAGTGTGACACTGCAGTGTGAGAGTGCCGTGTGGCAGCGCAGTGTGACGGTGCAGTGTGACAGTGCAGTGTGACAGTGCAGTGTGACAGAGCAGTGTGGCAGTGCAGTGTGACACTGCAGTGTGAGAGTGCCGTGTGGCAGCGCAGTGTGATGGTGCAGTGTGATGGTGCAGTGTCACAGTGCAGTGTGTCAGAGCAGTGTGGCAGTGCAGTGTGACACTGCAGTGTGATGATGCAGTGTTAAGGCGCAGTTTGATGATGCAGTGTGTCAGTGCAGTGTGACAGTACAGTGTGACCGTGCAGTGTGACAGTGCAATGTGATGTTGCAGTGTGATGGTGCAGTGTGACAGTGCAGTGTGATGGTACAGTGTGACGGTGCCGTCTGATGATGCAGTGTGACAGTGCAATATGATGGTGCAATGTGATGGTGCAGTGTGATGGTGCAGTGTGACAGTGCAGTGTGGCAGAGCAGTGTGGCAGTACAGTGTGACACTGCAGTGTGATGATGCATTGTTAAGGCGCAGTTTGACAGAGCAGTGTGACAGTACAGTGTGACAGTACAGTGTGACCGTGCAGTGTGACAGTGCAATGTGATGGTGCAATGTGACGGTGCAGTGTGACAGTGCCGTGTGGCAGTGCAGTGTGATGGTGCAGTGTGACAGTGCAGTGTGATGGTACAGTGTGACGGTGCAGTCTGATGATGCAGTGTGACAGTACAGTGTGATGGTGCAGTGTGACAGTGCAGTGTGATGGTACAGTGTGACGGTGCAGTGTGACGGTGCAGTGTGACAGTGCAGTGTGACAGTACAGTGTGACAGCACAGTGTGACAGTGCAACAGTGCAAAGTGACAGTACAGTGTGACCGTGCAGTGTGACAGTGCAATGTGATGGTGAGTTTGATGGTGCAGTGTGACGGTGCAGTCTGATGATGCAGTGTGACAGTAATGTGTGATGGTGCAGTGTGATGGTGCAGTGTGACAGTGCAGTGTGACAGAGCAGTGTGGCAGTACAGTGTGGCAGTGCAGTGTGATGATGCAGTGTGATAGTACAGTGTGATGGTGCAATGTGATGGTGAGTTTGATGGTGCAGTGTGACGGTGCAGTGTGACGGTGCAGTCTGATGATGCAGTGTGACAGTACAGTGTGATGGTGCAGTGTGACAGTACAGTGTGACAGTACAGTGTGAGAGTGCCGTGTGGCAGCGCAGTGTGATGGTGCAGTGTGACAGTGCAGTGTGACAGAGCAGTGTGGCAGTGCAGTGTGACACTGCAGTGTGAGAGTGCCGTGTGGCAGCGCAGTGTGATGGTGCAGTGTGATGGTGCAGTGTCACAGTGCAGTGTGTCAGAGCAGTGTGGCAGTGCAGTGTGACACTGCAGTGTGATGATGCAGTGTTAAGGCGCAGTTTGATGGTGCAGTGTGTCAGTGCAGTGTGACAGTACAGTGTGACCATGCAGTGTGACAGTGCAATGTGATGTTGCAGTGTGATGGTGCAGTGTGACAGTGCAGTGTGATGGTACAGTGTGACGGTGCCGTCTGATGATGCAGTGTGACAGTGCAATATGATGGTGCAATGTGATGGTGCAGTGTGATGGTGCAGTGTGACAGTGCAGTGTGGCAGAGCAGTGTGGCAGTACAGTGTGACACTGCAGTGTGATGATGCATTGTTAAGGCGCAGTTTGACAGAGCAGTGTGACAGTACAGTGTGACAGTACAGTGTGACCGTGCAGTGTGACAGTGCAATGTGATGGTGCAATGTGACGGTGCAGTGTGACAGTGCCGTGTGGCAGTGCAGTGTGATGGTGCAGTGTGACAGTGCAGTGTGATGGTACAGTGTGACGGTGCAGTCTGATGATGCAGTGTGACAGTACAGTGTGATGGTGCAGTGTGACAGTGCAGTGTGATGGTACAGTGTGACGGTGCAGTGTGACGGTGCAGTGTGACAGTGCAGTGTGACAGTACAGTGTGACAGCACAGTGTGACAGTGCAACAGTGCAAAGTGACAGTACAGTGTGACCGTGCAGTGTGACAGTGCAATGTGATGGTGAGTTTGATGGTGCAGTGTGACGGTGCAGTCTGATGATGCAGTGTGACAGTAATGTGTGATGGTGCAGTGTGATGGTGCAGTGTGACAGTGCAGTGTGACAGAGCAGTGTGGCAGTACAGTGTGGCAGTGCAGTGTGATGATGCAGTGTGATAGTACAGTGTGATGGTGCAATGTGATGGTGAGTTTGATGGTGCAGTGTGACGGTGCAGTGTGATGGTGCAGTCTGATGATGCAGTGTGACAGTACAGTGTGATGGTGCAGTGTGACAGTACAGTGTGACAGTACAGTGTGAGAGTGCCGTGTGGCAGCGCAGTGTGATGGTGCAGTGTGACAGTGCAGTGTGACAGAGCAGTGTGGCAGTACAGTGTGGCAGTGCAGTGTGATGATGCAGTGTGACAGTACAGTGTGATGGTGCAGTGTGACAGTACAGTGTGACAGTACAGTGTGAGAGTGCCGTGTGGCAGCGCAGTGTGATGGTGCAGTGTGACGGTGCAGTGTGATGGTGCAGTGTGACAGTGCAGTGTGATGGTACAGTGTGACGGTGCAGTGTGACGGTGCAGTGTGACAGTGCAGTGTGACAGTACAGTGTGACAGCACAGTGTGACAGTGCAACAGTGCAAAGTGACAGTACAGTGTGACCGTGCAGTGTGACAGTGCAATGTGATGGTGAGTTTGATGGTGCAGTGTGACGGTGCAGTCTGATGATGCAGTGTGACAGTAATGTGTGATGGTGCAGTGTGATGGTGCAGTGTGACAGTGCAGTGTGGCAGAGCAGTGTGGCAGTACAGTGTGACACTGCAGTGTGATGATGCATTGTTAAGGCGCAGTTTGACAGAGCAGTGTGACAGTACAGTGTGACAGTACAGTGTGACCGTGCAGTGTGACAGTGCAATGTGATGGTGCAATGTGACGGTGCAGTGTGACAGTGCCGTGTGGCAGTGCAGTGTGATGGTGCAGTGTGACAGTGCAGTGTGATGGTACAGTGTGACGGTGCAGTCTGATGATGCAGTGTGACAGTACAGTGTGATGGTGCAGTGTGACAGTGCAGTGTGATGGTACAGTGTGACGGTGCAGTGTGACGGTGCAGTGTGACAGTGCAGTGTGACAGTACAGTGTGACAGCACAGTGTGACAGTGCAACAGTGCAAAGTGACAGTACAGTGTGACCGTGCAGTGTGACAGTGCAATGTGATGGTGAGTTTGATGGTGCAGTGTGACGGTGCAGTCTGATGATGCAGTGTGACAGTAATGTGTGATGGTGCAGTGTGATGGTGCAGTGTGACAGTGCAGTGTGACAGAGCAGTGTGGCAGTACAGTGTGGCAGTGCAGTGTGATGATGCAGTGTGATAGTACAGTGTGATGGTGCAATGTGATGGTGAGTTTGATGGTGCAGTGTGACGGTGCAGTGTGACGGTGCAGTCTGATGATGCAGTGTGACAGTACAGTGTGATGGTGCAGTGTGACAGTACAGTGTGACAGTACAGTGTGAGAGTGCCGTGTGGCAGCGCAGTGTGATGGTGCAGTGTGACAGTGCAGTGTGACAGAGCAGTGTGGCAGTACAGTGTGGCAGTGCAGTGTGATGATGCAGTGTGACAGTACAGTGTGATGGTGCAGTGTGACAGTACAGTGTGACAGTACAGTGTGAGAGTGCCGTGTGGCAGCGCAGTGTGATGGTGCAGTGTGACGGTGCAGTGTGATGGTGCAGTGTGACAGTGCAGTGTGATGGTACAGTGTGACGGTGCAGTGTGACGGTGCAGTGTGACAGTGCAGTGTGACAGTACAGTGTGACAGCACAGTGTGACAGTGCAACAGTGCAAAGTGACAGTACAGTGTGACCGTGCAGTGTGACAGTGCAATGTGATGGTGAGTTTGATGGTGCAGTGTGACGGTGCAGTCTGATGATGCAGTGTGACAGTAATGTGTGATGGTGCAGTGTGATGGTGCAGTGTGACAGTGCAGTGTGACAGAGCAGTGTGGCAGTACAGTGTGGCAGTGCAGTGTGATGATGCAGTGTGATAGTACAGTGTGATGGTGCAATGTGATGGTGAGTTTGATGGTGCAGTGTGACGGTGCAGTGTGACGGTGCAGTCTGATGATGCAGTGTGACAGTACAGTGTGATGGTGCAGTGTGACAGTACAGTGTGACAGTACAGTGTGAGAGTGCCGTGTGGCAGCGCAGTGTGATGGTGCAGTGTGACAGTGCAGTGTGACAGAGCAGTGTGGCAGTACAGTGTGGCAGTGCAGTGTGATGATGCAGTGTGACAGTACAGTGTGATGGTGCAGTGTGACAGTACAGTGTGACAGTACAGTGTGAGAGTGCCGTGTGGCAGCGCAGTGTGATGGTGCAGTGTGACAGTGCAGTGTGGCAGAGCAGTGTGGCAGTACAGTGTGACACTGCAGTGTGATGATGCATTGTTAAGGCGCAGTTTGACAGAGCAGTGTGACAGTACAGTGTGACAGTGCCGTGTGGCAGTGCAGTGTGACAGAGCAGTGTGGCAGTGCAGTGTGACAGTACAGTGTGATGGTGCAATGTGACGGTGCAGTGTGATGGTGCAGTGTGATAGTGCAGTGTGACAGTACAGTGTGACCGTGCAGTGTGACAGTGCAATGTGATGTTGTAGTGTGATGGTGCAGTGTGATGGTACAGTGTGACGGTGCAGTGTGATGGTGCAGTGTGACAGTGCAGTGTGGCAGTGCAGTGTGACAGTGCAGTGTGACAGTGCAGTGTGGCAGTGCAGTGTGACAGTGCAGTGTGACAGAGCAGTGTGTCAGTGCAATGTGATGTTGCAGTGTGATGGTGCAGTGTGACAGTGCAGTGTGATGGTACAGTGTGACGGTGCAGTGTGACGGTGCAGTGTGACAGTGCAGTGTGACAGTACAGTGTGACAGCACAGTGTGACAGTGCTACAGTGCAAAGTGACAGTACAGTGTGACCGTGCAGTGTGACAGTGCAATGTGATGGTGAGTTTGATGGTGCAGTGTGACGGTGCAGTCTGATGATGCAGTGTGACAGTAATGTGTGATGGTGCAGTGTGATGGTGCAGTGTGACAGTGCAGTGTGACAGAGCAGTGTGGCAGTACAGTGTGGCAGTGCAGTGTGATGATGCAGTGTGATAGTACAGTGTGATGGTGCAATGTGATGGTGAGTTTGATGGTGCAGTGTGACGGTGCAGTGTGACGGTGCAGTCTGATGATGCAGTGTGACAGTACAGTGTGATGGTGCAGTGTGACAGTACAGTGTGACAGTACAGTGTGAGAGTGCCGTGTGGCAGCGCAGTGTGATGGTGCAGTGTGACAGTGCAGTGTGACAGAGCAGTGTGGCAGTACAGTGTGGCAGTGCAGTGTGATGATGCAGTGTGACAGTACAGTGTGATGGTGCAATGTGACAGTGCTTGTGATGTTGCAGTGTGATGGTGCAGTGTGACAGTGCAGTGTGGCAGAGCAGTGTGGCAGTACAGTGTGACACTGCAGTGTGATGATGCATTGTTAAGGCGCAGTTTGACAGAGCAGTGTGACAGTACAGTGTGACAGTGCCGTGTGGCAGTGCAGTGTGACAGAGCAGTGTGGCAGTGCAGTGTGACAGTACAGTGTGATGGTGCAATGTGACGGTGCAGTGTGATGGTGCAGTGTGATAGTGCAGTGTGACAGTACAGTGTGACCGTGCAGTGTGACAGTGCAATGTGATGTTGTAGTGTGATGGTGCAGTGTGATGGTACAGTGTGACGGTGCAGTGTGACGGTGCAGTGTGACAGTGCAGTGTGGCAGTGCAGTGTGACAGTGCAGTGTGAGAGTGCAGTGTGGCAGTGCAGTGTGCAGTGCAGTGTGACAGTGCAGTGTGACAGAGCAGTGTGCAGTGTGACGGTGCAGTGTGACAGTGCAGTGTGATGGTACAGTGTGACAGTGCTGTCTGATGATGCAGTGTGACAGTGCAATGTGATGGAGCAATGTGACGGTGCAATGTGACGGTGCAGTGTGACAGTTCAGTGTGGCAGTGCAGTGTGACAGTGCAGTGTGACAGTGCAGTGTGGCGGTGCAGTGTGTCAGTGCAGTGTGACACTGCAGTGTGAGAGTGCCGTGTGGCAGTGCAGTGTGATGGTGCAGTGTGATGGTGCAGTGTGACAGTACAGTGTGACCGTGCAGTGTGACAGTGCAATGTGATGGTGCAATGTGACGGTGCAGTGTGATGGTGCAGTGTGACGGTGCAGTGTGTCAGTGCAGTGTGACATTACAGTGTGACAGTACAGTGTGAGTTTGCCGTGTGGCAGCGCAGTGTGATGGTGCAGTGTGATGGTGCAGTGTGACAGTGCAGTGTGACAGAGCAGTGTGATGATGCAGTGTTAAGGCGCAGTTTGACAGAGCAGTGTGACAGTACAGTGTGACAGTGCCGTGTGGCAGTGCAGTGTGACAGAGCAGTGTGGCAGTGCAGTGTGACAGTACAGTGTGATGGTGCAATGTGATGGTGCAGTGTGACGGTGCAGTGTGATAGTGCAGTTTGACAGTACAGTGTGACACTGCAGTGTGAGAGTGCCGTGTGGCAGCGCAGTGTGACGGTGCAGTGTGACAGTGCAGTGTGGCAGCGCAGTGTGACGGTGCAGTGTGAAGGTGCAGTGTGACAGTACAGCGTGACCGTGCAGTGTGACAGTGCAATGTGATGGTACAGTTTGATGGTGCAGTGTGTCAGTGCAGTGTGACATTACAGTGTGACAATACAGTGTGAGTTTGCCGTGTGGCAGCGCAGTGTGATGGTGCAGTGTGATGGTGCAGTGTGACAGTGCAGTGTGACAGAGCAGTGTGGCAGTACAGTGTGACACTGCAGTGTGATGATGCAGTGTTACGGCGCAGTTTGACAGAGCAGTGTGACAGTACAGTGTGACAGTGCCGTGTGGCAGTGCAGTGTGACAGAGCAGTGTGGCAGTGCAGTGTGACAGTACAGTGTGATGGTGCAATGTGATGGTGCAGTGTGACGGTGCAGTGTGATAGTGCAGTTTGACAGTACAGTGTGACACTGCAGTGTGAGAGTGCCGTGTGGCAGCGCAGTGTGACGGTGCAGTGTGACAGTGCAGTGTGACAGTGCAGTGTGACAGAGCAGTGTGGCAGTGCAGTGTGACACTGCAGTGTGAGAGTGCCGTGTGGCAGCGCAGTGTGATGGTGCAGTGTGATGGTGCAGTGTCACAGTGCAGTGTGTCAGAGCAGTGTGGCAGTGCAGTGTGACACTGCAGTGTGATGATGCAGTGTTAAGGCGCAGTTTGATGGTGCAGTGTGTCAGTGCAGTGTGACAGTACAGTGTGACCGTGCAGTGTGACAGTGCAATGTGATGTTGCAGTGTGATGGTGCAGTGTGACAGTGCAGTGTGATGGTACAGTGTGACGGTGCCGTCTGATGATGCAGTGTGACAGTGCAATATGATGGTGCAATGTGACGGTGCAGTGTGACGGTGCAGTGTGACAGTGCAATGTGATGTTGCAGTGTGATTGTGCAGTGCGTCAGTGCCGTGTGACAGTACAGTGTGACAGTACAATGTGAGAGTGCCGTGTGGCAGCGCAGTGTGACATTACAGTGTGACAATACAGTGTGAGTTTGCCGTGTGGCAGCGCAGTGTGATGGTGCAGTGTGATGGTGCAGTGTGACAGTGCAGTGTGACAGAGCAGTGTGGCAGTACAGTGTGACACTGCAGTGTGATGATGCAGTGTTAAGGCGCAGTTTGACAGAGCAGTGTGACAGTACAGTGTGACAGTGCCGTGTGGCAGTGCAGTGTGACAGAGCAGTGTGGCAGTGCAGTGTGACAGTACAGTGTGATGGTGCAATGTGATGGTGCAGTGTGACGGTGCAGTGTGATAGTGCAGTTTGACAGTACAGTGTGACACTGCAGTGTGAGAGTGCCGTGTGGCAGCGCAGTGTGACGGTGCAGTGTGACAGTGCAGTGTGACAGTGCAGTGTGACAGAGCAGTGTGGCAGTGCAGTGTGACACTGCAGTGTGAGAGTGCCGTGTGGCAGCGCAGTGTGATGGTGCAGTGTGATGGTGCAGTGTCACAGTGCAGTGTGTCAGAGCAGTGTGGCAGTGCAGTGTGACACTGCAGTGTGATGATGCAGTGTTAAGGCGCAGTTTGATGGTGCAGTGTGTCAGTGCAGTGTGACAGTACAGTGTGACCGTGCAGTGTGACAGTGCAATGTGATGTTGCAGTGTGATGGTGCAGTGTGACAGTGCAGTGTGATGGTACAGTGTGACGGTGCCGTCTGATGATGCAGTGTGACAGTGCAATATGATGGTGCAATGTGACGGTGCAGTGTGACGGTGCAGTGTGACAGTGCAATGTGATGTTGCAGTGTGATTGTGCAGTGTGTCAGTGCCGTGTGACAGTACAGTGTGACAGTACAATGTGAGAGTGCCGTGTGGCAGCGCAGTGTGATGGTGTACTGTGATGGTGCAGTGTGACAGTGCAGTGTGACAGTACAGTGTGACAGTACAGTGTGAGAGTGCCGTGTGGCAGCGCAGTGTGATGGTGCAGTGTGATGTGCAGTGTGACAGTGCAGTGTGACAGAGCAGTGTGGCAGTACAGTGTGATGCTGCAGTGTGATGATGCAGTGTTAAGGCGCAGTTTGACAGAGCAGTGTGACAGTACAGTGTGACAGTGCCATGTGGCAGTGCAGTGTGATGGTGCAGTGTGGCAGTGCAGTGTGACAGTACAGTTTGACCGTGCAGTGTGACAGTGCAATGTGATGGGCAATGTGAGGGTGCAGTGTGACAGTGCCGTGTGGCAGTGCAGTGTGATGGTGCAGTGTGACAGTGCAGTGTGACAGTACAGTGTGACGGTGCAGTCTGATGATGCAGTGTGACAGTGCAGTGTGACAGCGCAGTGTGTCAGTGCAATGTGATGTTGCAGTGTGACGGTGCAGTGTGACAGTGCAATGTGATGGTACAGTTTGATGGTGCAGTGTGTCAGTGCAGTGTGACATTACAGTGTGACAATACAGTGTGAGTTTGCCGTGTGGCAGCGCAGTGTGATGGTGCAGTGTGATGGTGCAGTGTGACAGTGCAGTGTGACAGAGCAGTGTGGCAGTACAGTGTGACACTGCAGTGTGATGATGCAGTGTTAAGGCGCAGTTTGACAGAGCAGTGTGACAGTACAGTGTGACAGTGCCGTGTGGCAGTGCAGTGTGACAGAGCAGTGTGGCAGTGCAGTGTGACAGTACAGTGTGATGGTGCAATGTGATGGTGCAGTGTGACGGTGCAGTGTGATAGTGCAGTTTGACAGTACAGTGTGACACTGCAGTGTGAGAGTGCCGTGTGGCAGCGCAGTGTGACGGTGCAGTGTGACAGTGCAGTGTGACAGTGCAGTGTGACAGAGCAGTGTGGCAGTGCAGTGTGACACTGCAGTGTGAGAGTGCCGTGTGGCAGCGCAGTGTGATGGTGCAGTGTGATGGTGCAGTGTCACAGTGCAGTGTGTCAGAGCAGTGTGGCAGTGCAGTGTGACACTGCAGTGTGATGATGCAGTGTTAAGGCGCAGTTGATGGTGCAGTGTGTCGTGCAGTGTGACAGTACAGTGTGACCGTGCAGTGTGACAGTGCAATGTGATGTTGCAGTGTGATGGTGCAGTGTGACAGTGCAGTGTGATGGTACAGTTGACGGTGCCGTCTGATGATGCAGTGTGACAGTGCAATATGATGTGCAATGTGACGGTGCAGTGCGACGGTGCAGTGTGACAGTGCAATGTGATGTTGCAGTGTGATTGTGCAGTGTGTCAGTGCCGTGTGACAGTACAGTGTGACAGTACAATGTGAGAGTGCCGTGTGGCAGCGCAGTGTGATGGTGTACTGTGATGGTGCAGTGTGACAATACAGTGTGACAGAGCAGTGTGGCAGTACAGTGTGATGCTGCAGTGTGATGATGCAGTGTTAAGGCGCAGTTTGACAGAGCAGTGTGACAGTACAGTGTGACAGTGCCATGTGGCAGTGCAGTGTGATGGTGCAGTGTGTCAGTGCAGTGTGACAGTACAGTGTGACCGTGCAGTGTGACAGTGCAATGTGATGGTGCAATGTGAGGGTGCAGTGTGACAGTGCCGTGTGGCAGTGCAGTGTGATGGTGCAGTGTGACAGTGCAGTGTGATGGTACAGTGTGACGGTGCAGTCTGATGATGCAGTGTGACAGTGCAGTGTGACAGAGCAGTGTGTCAGTGCAATGTGATGTTGCAGTGTGACGGTGCAGTGTGACAGTGCAGTGTGATGGTACAGTGTGACAGTGCTGTCTGATGATGCAGTGTGACAGTGCAATGTGATGGTACAGTGTGACGGTGCAGTGTGATAGTGCAGTTTGACAGTACAGTGTGACACTGCAGTGTGAGAGTGCCGTGTGGCAGCGCAGTGTGACGGTGCAGTGTGACAGTGCAGTGTGACAGTGCAGTGTGACAGAGCAGTGTGGCAGTGCAGTGTGACACTGCAGTGTGAGAGTGCCGTGTGGCAGCGCAGTGTGATGGTGCAGTGTGATGGTGCAGTGTCACAGTGCAGTGTGTCAGAGCAGTGTGGCAGTGCAGTGTGACACTGCAGTGTGATGATGCAGTGTTAAGGCGCAGTTTGATGGTGCAGTGTGTCAGTGCAGTGTGACAGTACAGTGTGACCGTGCAGTGTGACAGTGCAATGTGATGTTGCAGTGTGATGGTGCAGTGTGACAGTGCAGTGTGATGGTACAGTGTGACGGTGCCGTCTGATGATGCAGTGTGACAGTGCAATATGATGGTGCAATGTGACGGTGCAGTGTGACGGTGCAGTGTGACAGTGCAATGTGATGTTGCAGTGTGATTGTGCAGTGTGTCAGTGCCGTGTGACAGTACAGTGTGACAGTACAATGTGAGAGTGCCGTGTGGCAGCGCAGTGTGATGGTGTACTGTGATGGTGCAGTGTGACAGTGCAGTGTGACAGAGCAGTGTGGCAGTACAGTGTGATGCTGCAGTGTGATGATGCAGTGTTAAGGCGCAGTTTGACAGAGCAGTGTGACAGTACAGTGTGACAGTGCCATGTGGCAGTGCAGTGTGATGGTGCAGTGTGTCAGTGCAGTGTGACAGTACAGTGTGACCGTGCAGTGTGACAGTGCAATGTGATGGTGCAATGTGAGGGTGCAGTGTGACAGTGCCGTGTGGCAGTGCAGTGTGATGGTGCAGTGTGACAGTGCAGTGTGATGGTACAGTGTGACGGTGCAGTCTGATGATGCAGTGTGACAGTGCAGTGTGACAGAGCAGTGTGTCAGTGCAATGTGATGTTGCAGTGTGACGGTGCAGTGTGACAGTGCAATGTGATGGTACAGTTTGATGGTGCAGTGTGTCAGTGCAGTGTGACATTACAGTGTGACAATACAGTGTGAGTTTGCCGTGTGGCAGCGCAGTGTGATGGTGCAGTGTGATGGTGCAGTGTGACAGTGCAGTGTGACAGAGCAGTGTGGCAGTACAGTGTGACACTGCAGTGTGATGATGCAGTGTTAAGGCGCAGTTTGACAGAGCAGTGTGACAGTACAGTGTGACAGTGCCGTGTGGCAGTGCAGTGTGACAGAGCAGTGTGGCAGTGCAGTGTGACAGTACAGTGTGATGGTGCAATGTGATGGTGCAGTGTGACGGTGCAGTGTGATAGTGCAGTTTGACAGTACAGTGTGACACTGCAGTGTGAGAGTGCCGTGTGGCAGCGCAGTGTGACGGTGCAGTGTGACAGTGCAGTGTGACAGTGCAGTGTGACAGAGCAGTGTGGCAGTGCAGTGTGACACTGCAGTGTGAGAGTGCCGTGTGGCAGCGCAGTGTGATGGTGCAGTGTGATGGTGCAGTGTCACAGTGCAGTGTGTCAGAGCAGTGTGGCAGTGCAGTGTGACACTGCAGTGTGATGATGCAGTGTTAAGGCGCAGTTTGATGGTGCAGTGTGTCAGTGCAGTGTGACAGTACAGTGTGACCGTGCAGTGTGACAGTGCAATGTGATGTTGCAGTGTGATGGTGCAGTGTGACAGTGCAGTGTGATGGTACAGTGTGACGGTGCCGTCTGATGATGCAGTGTGACAGTGCAATATGATGGTGCAATGTGACGGTGCAGTGTGACGGTGCAGTGTGACAGTGCAATGTGATGTTGCAGTGTGATGGTGCAGTGTGTCAGTGCAGTGTGACAGTACAGTGTGACAGTACAATGTGAGAGTGCCGTGTGGCAGCGCAGTGTGATGGTGTACTGTGATGGTGCAGTGTGACAGTGCAGTGTGACAGAGCAGTGTGGCAGTACAGTGTGATGCTGCAGTGTGATGATGCAGTGTTAAGGCGCAGTTTGACAGAGCAGTGTGACAGTACAGTGTGACAGTGCCATGTGGCAGTGCAGTGTGATGGTGCAGTGTGTCAGTGCAGTGTGACAGTACAGTGTGACCGTGCAGTGTGACAGTGCAATGTGATGGTGCAATGTGAGGGTGCAGTGTGACAGTGCCGTGTGGCAGTGCAGTGTGATGGTGCAGTGTGACAGTGCAGTGTGATGGTACAGTGTGACGGTGCAGTCTGATGATGCAGTGTGACAGTGCAGTGTGACAGAGCAGTGTGTCAGTGCAATGTGATGTTGCAGTGTGACGGTGCAGTGTGACAGTGCAGTGTGATGGTACAGTGTGACAGTGCTGTCTGATGATGCAGTGTGACAGTGCAATGTGATGGAGCAATGTGACGGTGCAATGTGACGGTGCAGTGTGACAGTTCAGTGTGGCAGTGCAGTGTGACAGTGCAGTGTGACAGTGCAGTGTGGCGGTGCAGTGTGTCAGTGCAGTGTGACACTGCAGTGTGAGAGTGCCGTGTGGCAGCGCAGTGTGATGGTGCAGTGTGATGGTGCAGTGTGACAGTACAGTGTGACCGTGCAGTGTGACAGTGCAATGGACTGTGCAATGGAGGGCAATGTGATGGTGCAGTGTGACGGTGCAGTGTGACAGTGCAGTGTGGCAGTGCAGTGTGACAGTACAGTGTGAAAGTGCTGTGTGGCCGTGCAGTGTGATGGTGCAGTGTGATGGTACAGTTTGATGGTGCAGTGTGACAGTGCAGTGTGACATTACAGTGTGACAGTACAGTGTGAGTTTGCCGTGTGGCAGCGCAGTGTGATGGTGCAGTGTGATGGTGCAGTGTGACGCTGCAGTGTGATGATGCAGTGTTAAGGCGCAGTTTGACAGAGCAGTGTGACAGTACAGTGTGACAGTGCCGTGTGGCAGTGCAGTGTGACAGAGCAGTGTGGCAGTGCAGTGTGACAGTACAGTGTGATGGTGCAATGTGATGGTGCAGTGTGACGGTGCAGTGTGATAGTGCAGTTTGACAGTACAGTGTGACACTGCAGTGTGAGAGTGCCGTGTGGCAGCGCAGTGTGACGGTGCAGTGTGACAGTGCAGTGTGGCAGCGCAGTGTGACGGTGCAGTGTGAAGGTGCAGTGTGACAGTACAGCGTGACCGTGCAGTGTGACAGTGCAATGTGATGGTACAGTTTGATGGTGCAGTGTGTCAGTGCAGTGTGACATTACAGTGTGACAGTACAGTGTGAGTTTGCCGTGTGGCAGCGCAGTGTGATGGTGCAGTGTGATGGTGCAGTGTGACAGTGCAGTGTGACAGAGCAGTGTGGCAGTACAGTGTGACACTGCAGTGTGATGATGCAGTGTTAAGGCGCAGTTTGACAGAGCAGTGTGACAGTACAGTGTGACAGTGCCGTGTGGCAGTGCAGTGTGACAGAGCAGTGTGGCAGTGCAGTGTGACAGTACAGTGTGATGGTGCAATGTGATGGTGCAGTGTGACGGTGCAGTGTGATAGTGCAGTTTGACAGTACAGTGTGACACTGCAGTGTGAGAGTGCCGTGTGGCAGCGCAGTGTGACGGTGCAGTGTGACAGTGCAGTGTGACAGTGCAGTGTGACAGAGCAGTGTGGCAGTGCAGTGTGACACTGCAGTGTGAGAGTGCCGTGTGGCAGCGCAGTGTGATGGTGCAGTGTGATGGTGCAGTGTCACAGTGCAGTGTGTCAGAGCAGTGTGGCAGTGCAGTGTGACACTGCAGTGTGATGATGCAGTGTTAAGGCGCAGTTTGATGGTGCAGTGTGTCAGTGCAGTGTGACAGTACAGTGTGACCGTGCAGTGTGACAGTGCAATGTGATGTTGCAGTGTGATGGTGCAGTGTGACAGTGCAGTGTGATGGTACAGTGTGACGGTGCCGTCTGATGATGCAGTGTGACAGTGCAATATGATGGTGCAATGTGACGGTGCAGTGTGACGGTGCAGTGTGACAGTGCAATGTGATGTTGCAGTGTGATTGTGCAGTGTGTCAGTGCCGTGTGACAGTACAGTGTGACAGTACAATGTGAGAGTGCCGTGTGGCAGCGCAGTGTGATGGTGTACTGTGATGGTGCAGTGTGACAGTGCAGTGTGACAGAGCAGTGTGGCAGTACAGTGTGATGCTGCAGTGTGATGATGCAGTGTTAAGGCGCAGTTTGACAGAGCAGTGTGACAGTACAGTGTGACAGTGCCGTGTGGCAGTGCAGTGTGATGGTGCAGTGTGTCAGTGCAGTGTGACAGTACAGTGTGACCGTGCAGTGTGACAGTGCAATGTGATGGTGCAATGTGACGGTGCAGTGTGACAGTGCCGTGTGGCAGTGCAGTGTGATGGTGCAGTGTGACAGTGCAGTGTGATGGTACAGTGTGACGGTGCAGTCTGATGATGCAGTGTGACAGTACAGTGTGATGGTGCAGTGTGACAGTGCAGTGTGATGGTACAGTGTGACGGTGCAGTGTGACGGTGCAGTGTGACAGTGCAGTGTGACAGTGCAGTGTGGCAGTGCAGTGTGACAGTGCAGTGTGACAGAGCAGTGTGGCAGTGCAGTGTGACACTGCAGTGTGAGAGTGCCGTGTGGCAGCGCAGTGTGATGGTGCAGTGTGATGGTGCAGTGTGACAGTGCAGCGTGACAGTGCAGTGTGGCAGTGCAGTGTGACACTGCAGTGTGATGATGCAGTGTTAAGGCGCAGTTTGATGTTGCAGTGTGATGGTGCAGTGTGACAGTGCAGTGTGATGGTACAGTGTGACGGTGCCGTCTGATGATGCAGTGTGACAGTGCAATGTGATGGTGCAATGTGATGGTGCAGTGTGACGGTGCAGTGTGACAGTACAGTGTGACAGTGCCGTGTGGCAGTGCAGTGTGATGGTGCAGTGTGTCAGTGCAGTGTGGCAGTGCAGTGTGACCGTTCAGTATGACAGTGCAATGTGATGTTGCAGTGTGATGGTGCAGTGTGACAGTGCAGTGTGATGGTGTACTGTGATGGTGCAGTGTGACAGTGCAGTGTGACAGTGCAGTGTGGCAGTGCAGTGTGACAGTGCAGTGTGACAGTACAGTGTGACAGCGCCGTGTGACAGTGCAACAGTGCAAAGTGACAGTACGGTGTGACCGTGCAGTATGACAGTGCAATGTGATGTTGCAGTGTGATGGTGCAGTGTGTCAGTGCAGTGTGACAGTACAGTGTGACAGTACAATGTGAGAGTGCCGTGTGGCAGCGCAGTGTGATGGTGTACTGTGATGGTGCAGTGTGACAGTGCAGTGTGACAGAGCAGTGTGGCAGTACAGTGTGATGCTGCAGTGTGATGATGCAGTGTTAAGGCGCAGTTTGACAGAGCAGTGTGACAGTACAGTGTGACAGTGCCGTGTGGCAGTGCAGTGTGATGGTGCAGTGTTTCAGTGCAGTGTGACAGTACAGTGTGACCGTGCAGTGTGACAGTGCAATGTGATGGTGCAATGTGACGGTGCAGTGTGACAGTGCCGTGTGGCAGTGCAGTGTGATGGTGCAGTGTGACAGTGCAGTGTGATGGTACAGTGTGACGGTGCAGTCTGATGATGCAGTGTGACAGTACAGTGTGATGGTGCAGTGTGACAGTGCAGTGTGATGGTACAGTGTGATGGTGCAGTGTGACGGTGCAGTGTGACAGAGCTGTGTGGCAGTGCAGTGTGACACTGCAGTGTGAGAGTGCCGTGTGGCAGCGCAGTGTGATGGTGCAGTGTGATGGTGCAGTGTGACAGTGCAGCGTGACAGTGCAGTGTGGCAGTGCAGTGTGACACTGCAGTGTGATGATGCAGTGTTAAGGCGCAGTTTGATGTTGCAGTGTGATGGTGCAGTGTGACAGTGCAGTGTGATGGTACAGTGTGACGGTGCCGTCTGATGATGCAGTGTGACAGTGCAATGTGATGGTGCAATGTGATGGTGCAGTGTGACGGTGCAGTGTGACAGTGCAGTGTGGCAGTGCAGTGTGACAGTACAGTGTGAAAGTGCTGTGTGGCCGTGCAGTGTGATGGTGCAGTGTGTCAGTGCAGTGTGGCAGTGCAGTGTGACCGTTCAGTATGACAGTGCAATGTGATGTTGCAGTGTGATGGTGCAGTGTGACAGTGCAGTGTGATGGTGTACTGTGATGGTGCAGTGTGACAGTGCAGTGTGACAGTGCAGTGTGGCAGTGCAGTGTGACAGTGCAGTGTGACAGTACAGTGTGACAGCGCCGTGTGACAGTGCAACAGTGCAAAGTGACAGTACGGTGTGACCGTGCAGTATGACAGTGCAATGTGATGTTGCAGTGTGATGGTGCAGTGTGTCAGTGCAGTGTGACAGTACAGTGTGACAGTACAATGTGAGAGTGCCGTGTGGCAGCGCAGTGTGATGGTGTACTGTGATGGTGCAGTGTGACAGTGCAGTGTGACAGAGCAGTGTGGCAGTACAGTGTGACGCTGCAGTGTGATGATGCAGTGTTAAGGTGCAGTTTGACAGAGCAGTGTGACAGTACAGTGTGACAGTGCCGTGTGGCAGTGCAGTGTGATGGTGCAGTGTGTCAGTGCAGTGTGATGGTACAGTGTGACCGTGCAGTGTGACAGTGCAATGTGATGGTGCAATGTGACGGTGCAGTGTGACAGTGCCGTGTGGCAGTGCAGTGTGATGGTGCAGTGTGACAGTGCAGTCTGATGATGCAGTGTGACAGTACAGTGTGATGGTGCAGTGTGACAGTGCAGTGTGATGGTACAGTGTGACGGTGCAGTGTGACCGTGCAGTGTGAGAGTGCCGTGTGGCAGCGCAGTGTGATGGTGTACTGTGATGGTGCAGTGTGACAGTGCAGTGTGACAGAGCAGTGTGGCAGTACAGTGTGATGCTGCAGTGTGATGATGCAGTGTTAAGGCGCAGTTTGACAGAGCAGTGTGACAGTACAGTGTGACAGTGCCGTGTGGCAGTGCAGTGTGATGGTGCAGTGTGTCAGTGCAGTGTGACAGTACAGTGTGACCGTGCAGTGTGACAGTGCAATGTGATGGTGCAATGTGACGGTGCAGTGTGACAGTGCCGTGTGGCAGTGCAGTGTGATGGTGCAGTGTGACAGTGCAGTGTGATGGTACAGTGTGACGGTGCAGTCTGATGATGCAGTGTGACAGTACAGTGTGATGGTGCAGTGTGACAGTGCAGTGTGATGGTACAGTGTGACGGTGCAGTGTGACGGTGCAGTGTGACAGTGCAGTGTGACAGTGCAGTGTGGCAGTGCAGTGTGACAGTGCAGTGTGACAGAGCTGTGTGGCAGTGCAGTGTGACACTGCAGTGTGAGAGTGCCGTGTGGCAGCGCAGTGTGATGGTGCAGTGTGATGGTGCAGTGTGACAGTGCAGCGTGACAGTGCAGTGTGGCAGTGCAGTGTGACACTGCAGTGTGATGATGCAGTGTTAAGGCGCAGTTTGATGTTGCAGTGTGATGGTGCAGTGTGACAGTGCAGTGTGATGGTACAGTGTGACGGTGCCGTCTGATGATGCAGTGTGACAGTGCAATGTGATGGTGCAATGTGATGGTGCAGTGTGACGGTGCAGTGTGACAGTGCAGTGTGGCAGTGCAGTGTGACAGTACAGTGTGAGAGTGCTGTGTGGCCGTGCAGTGTGATGGTGCAGTGTGTCAGTGCAGTGTGGCAGTGCAGTGTGACCGTTCAGTATGACAGTGCAATGTGATGTTGCAGTGTGATGGTGCAGTGTGACAGTGCAGTGTGATGGTGTACTGTGATGGTGCAGTGTGACAGTGCAGTGTGACAGTGCAGTGTGGCAGTGCAGTGTGACAGTGCAGTGTGACAGTACAGTGTGACAGCGCCGTGTGACAGTGCAACAGTGCAAAGTGACAGTACGGTGTGACCGTGCAGTATGACAGTGCAATGTGATGTTGCAGTGTGATGGTGCAGTGTGTCAGTGCAGTGTGACAGTACAGTGTGACAGTACAATGTGAGAGTGCCGTGTGGCAGCGCAGTGTGATGGTGTACTGTGATGGTGCAGTGTGACAGTGCAGTGTGACAGAGCAGTGTGGCAGTACAGTGTGACGCTGCAGTGTGATGATGCAGTGTTAAGGTGCAGTTTGACAGAGCAGTGTGACAGTACAGTGTGACAGTGCCGTGTGGCAGTGCAGTGTGATGGTGCAGTGTGTCAGTGCAGTGTGATGGTACAGTGTGACCGTGCAGTGTGACAGTGCAATGTGATGGTGCAATGTGACGGTGCAGTGTGACAGTGCCGTGTGGCAGTGCAGTGTGATGGTGCAGTGTGACAGTGCAGTGTGATGGTACAGTGTGACGGTGCAGTCTGATGATGCAGTGTGACAGTACAGTGTGATGGTGCAGTGTGACAGTGCAGTGTGATGGTACAGTGTGACGGTGCAGTGTGACGGTGCAGTGTGACAGTGTAGTGTGACAGTACAGTGTGACAGCACAGTGTGACAGTGCAACAGTGCAAAGTGACAGTACAGTGTGACCGTGCAGTGTGACAGTGCAATGTGATGGTGAGTTTGATGGTGCAGTGTGACGGTGCAGTCTGATGATGCAGTGTGACAGTACAGTGTGATGGTGCAGTGTGATGGTGCAGTGTGACAGTGCAGTGTGACAGAGCAGTGTGGCAGTACAGTGTGGCAGTGCAGTGTGATGATGCAGTGTGACAGTACAGTGTGATGGTGCAATGTGATGGTGAGTTTGATGGTGCAGTGTGACGGTGCAGTCTGATGATGCAGTGTGACAGTACAGTGTGATTGTGCAGTGTGACAGTACAGTGTGACAGTACAGTGTGAGAGTGTCGTGTGGCAGCGCAGTGTGATGGTGCAGTGTGATGGTGCAGTGTGACAGTGCAGTGTGACAGAGCAGTGTGGCAGTACAGTGTGGCAGTGCAGTGTGATGATGCAGTGTGACAGTACAGTGTGATGGTGCAATGTGACAGTGCAATGTGATGTTGCAGTGTGATGGTGCAGTGTGACAGTGCAGTGTGGCAGAGCAGTGTGGCAGTACAGTGTGACACTGCAGTGTGATGATGCATTGTTAAGGCGCAGTTTGACAGAGCAGTGTGACAGTACAGTGTGACAGTGCCGTGTGGCAGTGCAATGTGATGGTGCAATGTGACGGTGCAGTGTGACGGTGCAGTGTGACAGTGCAGTGTGGCAGTGCAGTGTGACAGTGCAGTGTGACAGTGCAGTGTGACACTGCAGTGTGAGAGTGCGGTGTGGCAGCGCAGTGTGATGGTGCAGTGTGATGGTGCAGTGTGACAGTACAGTGTGACCGTGCAGTGTGACAGTGCAATGTGATGGTGCAATGTGACGGTGCAGTGTGATGGTGCAGTGTGACAGTGCAGTGTGGCAGCGCAGTGTGATGGTGCAGTGTGATGGTGCAGTGTGACAGTACAGTGTGACCGTGCAGTGTGACAGTGCAATGTGATGGTACAGTTTGATGGTGCAGTGTGTCAGTGCAGTGTGACATTACAGTGTGACAGTACAGTGTGAGAGTGCCGTGTGGCAGCGCAGTGTGATGGTGCAGTGTGATGGTGCAGTGTGACAGTGCAGTGTGACAGAGCAGTGTGGCAGTACAGTGTGACACTGCAGTGTGATGATGCAGTGTTAAGGCGCAGTTTGACAGAGCAGTGTGACAGTACAGTGTGACAGTGCCATGTGGCAGTGCAGTGTGACAGAGCAGTGTGGCAGTGCAGTGTGACAGTACAGTGTGATGGTGCAATGTGATGGTGCAGTGTGACGGTGCAGTGTGATAGTGCAGTTTGACAGTACAGTGTGACACTGCAGAGTGAGAGTGCCGTGTGGCAGCGCAGTGTGACGGTGCAGTGTGACAGTGCAGTGTGGCAGTGCAGTGTGACAGTGCAGTATGACAGAGCAGTGTGGCAGTGCAGTGTGACACTGCAGTGTGATGATGCAGTGTTAAGGCGCAGTTTGATGGTGCAGTGTGTCAGTGCAGTGTGACAGTACAGTGTGACCGTGCAGTGTGACAGTGCAATGTGATGTTGCAGTGTGATGGTGCAGTGTGACAGTGCAGTGTGATGGTACAGTGTGACGGTGCCGTCTGATGATGCAGTGTGACAGTGCAATATGATGGTGCAATGTGACGGTGCAGTGTGATGGTGCAGTGTGACAGTGCAGTGTGACAGTACAGTGTGACAGTACAGTGTGAGAGTGCCGTGTGGCAGCGCAGTGTGATGGTGCAGTGTGATGGTGCAGTGTGTCAGTGCAGTGTGACATTACAGTGTGACAGTACAGTGTGAGAGTGCCGTGTGGCAGCGCAGTGTGATGGTGCAGTGTGATGGTGCAGTGTGACAGTGCAGTGTGACAGAGCAGTGTGACAGTATAGTGTGACACTGCAGTGTGATGATGCAGTGTTAAGGCGCAGTTTGACAGAGCAGTGTGACAGTACAGTGTGACAGTGCCGTGTGGCAGTGCAGTGTGATGTTGTAGTGTGATGGTGCAGTGTGATGGTACAGTGTGACAGTGCAATGTGATGGTGCAATGTGACGGTGCAGTGTGACGGTGCAGTGTGACAGTGCAGTGTGGCAGTGCAGTGTGACAGTGCAGTGTGACAGTGCAGTGTGACACTGCAGTGTGAGAGTGCGGTGTGGCAGCGCAGTGTGATGGTGCAGTGTGATGGTGCAGTGTGACAGTACAGTGTGACCGTGCAGTGTGACAGTGCAATGTGATGGTGCAATGTGACGGTGCAGTGTGATGGTGCAGTGTGACAGTGCAGTGTGGCAGCGCAGTGTGATGGTGCAGTGTGATGGTGCAGTGTGACAGTACAGTGTGACCGTGCAGTGTGACAGTGCAATGTGATGGTACAGTTTGATGGTGCAGTGTGTCAGTGCAGTGTGACATTACAGTGTGACAGTACAGTGTGAGAGTGCCGTGTGGCAGCGCAGTGTGATGGTGCAGTGTGATGGTGCAGTGTGACAGTGCAGTGTGACAGAGCAGTGTGGCAGTACAGTGTGACACTGCAGTGTGATGATGCAGTGTTAAGGCGCAGTTTGACAGAGCAGTGTGACAGTACAGTGTGACAGTGCCATGTGGCAGTGCAGTGTGACAGAGCAGTGTTGCAGTGCAGTGTGACAGTACAGTGTGATGGTGCAATGTGATGGTGCAGTGTGACGGTGCAGTGTGATAGTGCAGTTTGACAGTACAGTGTGACACTGCAGAGTGAGAGTGCCGTGTGGCAGCGCAGTGTGACGGTGCAGTGTGACAGTGCAGTGTGGCAGTGCAGTGTGACAGTGCAGTGTGACAGAGCAGTGTGGCAGTGCAGTGTGACACTGCAGTGTGATGATGCAGTGTTAAGGCGCAGTTTGACGGTGCAGTGTGTCAGTGCAGTGTGACAGTACAGTGTGACCGTGCAGTGTGACAGTGCAATGTGATGTTGCAGTGTGATGGTGCAGTGTGACAGTGCAGTGTGATGGTACAGTGTGACGGTGCCGTCTGATGATGCAGTGTGACAGTGCAATATGATGGTGCAATGTGACGGTGCAGTGTGACGGTGCAGTGTGACAGTGCAGTGTGGCAGTGCAGTGTGACAGTGCAGTGTGATGGTGCAGTGTGACAGTGCAGTGTGACAGTACAGTGTGACAGTACAGTGTGAGAGTGCCGTGTGGCAGCGCAGTGTGATGGTGCAGTGTGATGGTGCAGTGTGTCAGTGCAGTGTGACATTACAGTGTGACAGTACAGTGTGAGAGTGCCGTGTGGCAGCGCAGTGTGATGGTGCAGTGTGATGGTGCAGTGTGACAGTGCAGTGTGACAGAGCAGTGTGACAGTACAGTGTGACACTGCAGTGTGATGATGCAGTGTTAAGGCGCAGTTTGACAGAGCAGTGTGACAGTACAGTGTGACAGTGCCATGTGGCAGTGCAGTGTGATGGTGCAGTGTTACAGTGCAGTGTGATGGTACAGTGTGACGGTGCAGTCTGATGAAGCAGTGTGACAGTACAGTGTGATGGTGCAATGTGACGGTGCAGTGTGACAGTGCAGTGTGATAGTGCAGTGTGGCAGTACAGTGTGACCGTGCAGTGTGACAGTGCAATGTGATGTTGCAGTGTGATGGTGCAGTGTGATGGTACAGTGTGACAGTGCAATGTGATGGTGCAATGTGACGGTGCAGTGTGACGGTGCAGTGTGACAGTGCAGTGTGACAGAGCAGTGTGGCAGTGCAGTGTGACACTGCAGTGTGATGATGCAGTGTTAAGGCGCAGTTTGATGGTGCAGTGTGTCAGTGCAGTGTGACAGTACAGTGTGACCGTGGTGCAGTATGACAGTGCAATGTGATGGTGCAGTGTATCAGCACAGTGTGATGGTGAAGTGTGACGGTGCAGTTAGATGATGCAGTGTGACAGTACAGTATGACAGCGCAGTGTGACAGTGCAACAGTGCAGTGTGACAGTGCAATGTGATGGTACAGTGTGACAGTACAGTATGACAGCGAAGTGTGACAGTGCAACAGTGCAGTGTGACAGTGCAATGTGATGGTACAGTGTGACAGTGCCGTGTGGCAGTGCAGTGTGATGGTGCAGTGTGGCAGTGCAGTGTGGCAGTGCAGTGTGACACTGCAGTGTGCTGATGCAGTGTTAAAGCAGAGTTTGACAGTGCAGTGTGACACTGCAATGTGAACGTGCAGTATGGCAGTGCAATGTGATGGTGCAGTGTATCTGCACAGTGTGATGGTGCAGTGTGATGGTGCAGTGTGATGGTGCACTGTGGCAGTGCAGTGTGGCAGTGCAGTGTGACACTGCAGTGTGATGATGCAGTGTTAAGGCACAGTTTGACAGTACAGTGCGACAGTACAGTGTGACAGTGCCGTGTGGCAGTGCAGTGTGATGGTGCAGTGTGACAGTACAGTGTGATGGTGCAATGTGACGGTGCAGTGTGACGGTGCAGTGTGACGGTGCAGTCTGATGATGCAGTGTGACAGTACAGTGTGGCAGTGCAGTGTGACAGTGCAATGTGATGGTGCAGTGTGATGGTGCAGTGTGACAGTGCAGTGTGACAGAGCAGTGTGGCAGTACAGTGGGACACTGCAGTGTGATGATGCAGTGTTAAGGCGCAGTTTGACAGAGCAGTGTGACAGTACAGTGTGACAGTGCCGTGTGGCAGTGCAGTGTGATGGTGCAGTGTGACAGTGCAGTGTGGCAGTGCAGTGTGACAGTGCAGTGTGACAGAGCAGAGTGGCAGTGCAGTGTGACACTGCAGTGTGAGAGTGCCGTGTGGCAGCGCAGTGTGATGGTGCAGTGTGATGGTGCAGTGTGACAGTGCAGTGTGACAGAGCAGTGTGGCAGTGCAGTGTGATGGTACAGTGTGACGGTGCCGTCTGATGATGCAGTGTGACAGTGCAATGTGATGGTGCAATGTGACGGTGCAGTGTGACGGTGCAGTGTGACAGTGCAGTGTGGCAGTGCAGTGTGACAGTACAGTGTGAAAGTGCTGTGTGGCCGTGCAGTGTGATGGTGCAGTGTGTCAGTGCAGTGTGGCAGTGCAGTGTGACCGTTCAGTATGACAGTGCAATGTGATGTTGCAGTGTGATGGTGCAGTGTGACAGTGCAGTGTGACAGTACAGTGTGACAGCGCAGTGTGACAGTGCTAACAGTGCAAAGTGACAGTACAGTGTGACCGTGCAGTATGACAGTGCAATGTGATGTTGCAGTGTGATGGTACAGTGTGTCAGTGCAGTGTGACAGTACAGTGTGACAGTACAATGTGAGAGTGCCGTGTGGCAGCGCAGTGTGATGGTGCAGTGTGATGGTGCAGTGTGACAGTGCAGTGTGACAGAGCAGTGTGGCAGTACAGTGCGACACTGCAGTGTGATGATGCAGTGTTAAGGCGCAGTTTGACAGAGCAGTGTGACAGTACAGTGTGACAGTGCCGTGTGGCAGTGCAGTGTGATGGTGCAGTGTTACAGTGCAGTGTGATGGTACAGTGTGACGCTGCAGTGTGACGGTGCAGTGTGATAGTGCAGTGTGGCAGTACAGTGTGACCGTGCAGTGTGACAGTGCAATGTGATGTTGCAGTGTGATGGTGCAGTGTGACGGTGCAGTCTGATGAAGCAGTGTGCCAGTACAGTGTGATGTTGCAATGTGACGGTGCAGTGTGACGGTGCAGTGTGATAGTGCAGTGTGGCAGTACAGTGTGACCGTGCAGTGTGACAGTGCAATGTGATGTTGCAATGTGATGGTGCAATGTGATGTTGCAGTGTGACGGTGCAGTGTGACAGTGCAGTGTGGCAGTGCAGTGTGACACTGCAGTGTGAGAGTGCCGTGTGGCAGCGCAGTGTGATGGTGAAGTGTGACAGTACAATGTGATGGTGCAGTGTGACAGTGCAGTGTGACAGAGCAGTATGGCAGTGCAGTGTGATGGTACAGTGTGACGGTGCCGTCTGATGATGCAGTGTGACAGTTCAATGTGATGGTGCAATGTGACGGTGCAGTGTGACGGTGCAGTGTGACAGCGCAGTGTGGCAGTGCAATGTGATGGTGCAGTGTGATGGTGCAGTGCGGCAGTGCAGTGCAACAGTACAATGTGACAGTGCAATGTGATGGTACAGTGTGACGGTGCAGTCTAATGATGCAGTGTGACAGTACAGTGTGATGGTGCATTGTGATGGTGCAGTGTGACGGTGCAGTGTGATGATACACTGTGACGGTGCAGTCTGATGATGCAGTGTGACAGTGCAATGTGATGGTGCAGTGTGATGGTACACTGTGACGGTGCAGTCTGATGATGCAGTGTGACAGTGCAATGTGATGGTGCAGTGTATCAGCACAGTGTGATTGGTGAAGTGTGACAGTACAATGTGATGGTGCAGTGTGACAGTGCAGTGTGACAGAGCAGTGTGGCAGTGCAGTGTGATGGTACAGTGTGACGGTGCCGTCTGATGATGCAGTGTGACAGTGCAATGTGATGGTGCAATGTGACGGTGCAGTGTGACGGTGCAGTGTGACAGTGCAGTGTGGCAGTGCAGTGTGACAGTACAGTGTGAAAGTGCTGCGAGGCCGTGCAGTGTGATGGTGCAGTGTGTCAGTGCAGTGTGGCAGTGCAGTGTGACCGTTCAGTATGACAGTGCAATGTGATGTTGCAGTGTGATGGTGCAGTGTGACAGTGCAGTGTGACAGTACAGTGTGACAGCGCAGTGTGACAGTGCAACAGTGCAAAGTGACAGTACAGTGTGACAGTACAATGTGAGAGTGCCGTGTGGCAGCGCAGTGTGATGGTGCAGTGTGATGGTGCAGTGTGACAGTGCAGTGTGACAGAGCAGTGTGGCAGTACAGTGTGACACTGCAGTGTGATGATGCAGTGTTAAGGCGCAGTTTGACAGAGCAGTGTGACAGTACAGTGTGACAGTGCCGTGTGGCAGTGCAGTGTGATGGAACAGTGTTACAGTGCAGTGTGATGGTACAGTGTGACGGTGCAGTCTGATGAAGCAGTGTGACAGTACAGTGTGATGGTGCAGTCTGATGATGCAGTGTGACAGTACAGTGTGATAGTGCAATGTGACGGTGCAGTGTGACGGTGCAGTGTGATAGTGCAGTGTGACACTGCAGTGTGATGATGCAGTGTTAAGGCGCAGTTTGATGGTGCAGTGTGTCAGTGCAGTGTGGCAGTACAGTGTGACAGTACAGTGTGACAGTGCCGTGTGGCAGTGCAGTGTGATGGTGCAGTGTTACAGTGCAGTGTGATGGTACAGTGTGACGGTGCAGTCTGATGAAGCAGTGTGACAGTACAGTGTGATGGTGCAGTCTGATGATGCAGTGTGACAGTACAGTGTGACAGAGCAGTGTGGCAGTGCAGTGTGATGGTACAGTGTGACGGTGCCGTCTGATGATGCAGTGTGACAGTGCAATGTGATGGTGCAATGTGACGGTGCAGTGTGACGGTGCAGTGTGACAGTGCAGTGTGGCAGTGCAGAGTGACAGTACAGTGTGACAGTGCCGTGTGGCAGTACAGTGTGACACTGCAGTGTGACGGTGCAGTGTGATAGTGCAGTGTGGCAGTACAGTGTGACCGTGCAGTGTGACAGTGCAATGTGATGTTGCAGTGTGATGGTGCAGTGTGGCGGTGCAGTCTGATGAAGCAGTGTGACAGTACAGTGTGATGGTGCAGTCTGATGATGCAGTGTGACAGTACAGTGTGATAGTGCAATGTGACGGTGCAGTGTGACGGTGCAGTGTGATAGTGCAGTGTGACACTGCAGTGTGATGATGCAGTGTTAAGGCGCAGTTTGATGGTGCAGTGTGTCAGTGCAGTGTGGCAGTACAGTGTGACAGTACAGTGTGACAGTGTCGTGTGGCAGTGCAGTGTGATGGTGCAGTGTTACAGTGCAGTGTGATGGTACAGTGTGACGGTGCAGTCTGATGAAGCAGTGTGACAGTACAGTGTGATGGTGCAGTCTGATGATGCAGTGTGACAGTACAGTGTGACAGAGCAGTGTGGCAGTGCAGTGTGATGGTACAGTGTGACAGTGCCGTGTGGCAGTGCAGTGTGATGGTGCAGTGTTACAGTGCAGTGTGATGGTACAGTGTGACGGTGCAGTCTGATGAAGCAGTGTGACAGTACAGTGTGACAGAGCAGTGTGGCAGTGCAGTGTGATGGTACAGTGTGACGGTGCCGTCTGATGATGCAGTGTGACAGTGCAATGTGATGGTGCAATGTGATGGTGCAGTGTGACGGTGCAGTGTGACAGTGCAGTGTGGCAGTGCAGAGTGACAGTACAGTGTGAAAGTGCAGTGTGGCCGTGCAGTGTGACCGTTCAGTATGACAGTGCAATGTGATGTTGCAGTGTGATGGTGCAGAGTGACAGTGCAGTGTGACAGTACAGTGTGACAGCGCAGTGTGACAGTGCAACAGTGCAAAGTGACAGTACAGTGTGACCGTGCAGTATGACAGTGCAATGTGATGTTGCAGTGTGATGGTACAGTGTGTCAGTGCAGTGTGACAGTACAGTGTGACAGTACAATGTGAGAGTGCCGTGTGGCAGCGCAGTGTGATGGTGCAGTGTGATGGTGCAGTGTGATAGTGCAGTGTGACAGAGCAGTGTGGCAGTACAGTGTGACACTGCAGTGTGATGATGCAGTGTTAAGGCGCAGTTTGACAGAGCAGTGTGACAGTACAGTGTGACAGTGCCGTGTGGCAGTACAGTGTGACGCTGCAGTGTGACGGTGCAGTGTGATAGTGCAGTGTGGCAGTACAGTGTGACCGTGCAGTGTGACAGTGCAATGTGATGTTGCAGTGTGATGGTGCAGTGTGGCGGTGCAGTCTGATGAAGCAGTGTGACAGTACAGTGTGATGGTGCAATGTGATGGTGCAGTGTGACGGTGCAGTGTGATAGTGCAGTGTGGCAGTACAGTGTGACCGTGCAGTGTGACAGTGAAATGTGATGTTGCAATGTGATGGTGCAATGTGATGTTGCAGTGTGATGGTGCAGTGTGACAGTGCAGAGTGGCAGTGCAGTGTGACACTGCAGTGTGAGAGTGCCGTGTGGCAGCGCAGTGTGATGGTGAAGTGTGACAGTACAATGTGATGGTGCAGTGTGACAGTGCAGTGTGACAGAGCAGTGTGGCAGTGCAGTGTGATGGTACAGTGTGACGGTGCCGTCTGATGATGCAGTGTGACAGTGCAATGTGATGGTGCAATGTGACGGTGCAGTGTGACGGTGCAGTGTGACAGTGCAGTGTGGCAGTGCAATGTGATGGTGCAGTGTGATGGTGCAGTGCGGCAGTGCAGTGCAACAGTACAATGTGACAGTGCAATGTGACGGTACAGTGTGACGGTGCAGTCTAATGATGCAGTGTGACAGTACAGTGTGATGGTGCATTGTGATGGTGCAGTGTGACGGTGCAGTGTGATGGTACACTGTGATGGTGCAGTCTGATGATGCAGTGTGACAGTGCAATGTGATGGTGCAGTGTATCAGCACAGTGTGATTGGTGAAGTGTGACAGTACAATGTGCTGGTGCAGTGTGATGGTGCAGTGTGATGGTGCAATGTGACGGTGCAGTGTGACGGTGCAATGTGATGTTGCAGTGCGATGGTGCAGTGTGATGCTACAGTTTGACAGTGCAATGTGATGGTGCAATGTGACGGTGCAGTGTGACGGTGCAGTGTGATGCTACAGTGTGACAGTGCAATGTGATGGTGCAATGTGACGGTGCAGTGTGACGGTGCAGTGTGATGCTACAGTGTGACAGTGCAATGTGATGGTGCAATGTGACGGTGCAGTGTGACGGTGCAACAGTGCAAAGTGACAGTACAGTGTGACCGTTCAGTATGACAGTGCAATGTGATGTTGCAGTGTGATGGTGCAGTGTGTCAGTGCAGTGTGACAGTACAGTGTGACAGTACAATGTGAGAGTGCCGTGTGGCAGCGCAGTGTGATGGTGCAGTGTGATGGTGCAGTGTGACAGTGCAGTGTGACAGAGCAGTGTGGCAGTACAGTGTGACACTGCAGTGTGATGATGCAGTGTTAAGGCGCAGTTTGACAGAGCAGTGTGACAGTACAGTGTGACAGTGCCGTGTGGCAGTGCAGTGTGATGGTGCAGTGTTACAGTGCAGTGTGATGGTACAGTGTGACGGTGCAGTCTGATGATGCAGTGTTAAGGCGCAGTTTGATGGTGCAGTGTGTCAGTGCAGTGTGACAGTACAGTGTGACCGTGCAGTGTGACAGTGCAATGTCATGTTGCAGTGTGATGGTGCAGTGTGACAGTGCAGTGTGATGGTACAGTGTGACGGTGCAGTCTGATGATGCAGTGTGACAGTGCCATGTGATGGTGCAATGTGACGGTGCAGTGTGACGGTGCAGTGTGACAGTGCAGTGTGGCAGTGCAGTGTGACACTGCAGTGTGAGAGTGCCATGTGGCAGCGCAGTGTGATGGTGCAGTGTGATGGTGCAGTGTGACAGTGCAGTGTGACAGAGCAGTGTGACCGCGCAGTGTGACAGTGCAACAGTGCAAAGTGACAGTACAGTGTGACCGTTCAGTATGACAGTGCAATGTGATGTTGCAGTGTGATGGTGCAGTGTGTCAGTGCAGTGTGACAGTACAGTGTGACAGTACAATGTGAGAGTGCCGTGTGGCAGCGCAGTGTGATGGTGCAGTGTGATGGTGCAGTGTGACAGTGCAGTGTGACAGAGCAGTGTGGCAGTACAGTGTGACACTGCAGTGTGATGATGCAGTGTTAAGGCGCAGTTTGACAGAGCAGTGTGACAGTACAGTGTGAAAGTG
Source organism: Squalus acanthias (assembly GCA_030390025.1). Classification (NCBI taxonomy): domain Eukaryota; kingdom Metazoa; phylum Chordata; class Chondrichthyes; order Squaliformes; family Squalidae; genus Squalus; species Squalus acanthias. The sequence continues at coordinate 90,563,588 of CM059437.1, read as the reverse complement.
CCGTGTGGCAGTGCAGTGTGATGGTGCAGTGTTACAGTGCAGTGTGATGGTACAGTGTGACGGTGCAGTCTGATGATGCAGTGTGACAGTACAGTGTGATAGTGCAATGTGACGGTGCAGTGTGACGGTGCAGTGTGATAGTGCAGTGTGGCAGTACAGTGTGACCGTGCAGTGTGACAGTGCAATGTGATGTTGCAGTGTGATGGTGCAGTGTGATGGTACAGTGTGACAGTGCAATGTGATGGTGCAATGTGATGGTGCAGTGTGACGGTGCAGTGTGACAGTGCAGTGCGACAGAGCAGTGTGGCAGTGCAGTGTGACACTGCAGTGTGATGATGCAGTGTTAAGGCGCAGTTTGATGGTGCAGTGTTAAGGCACAGTTTGACAGAGCAGTGTGACAGTACAGTGTGACAGTGCCGTGTGGCAGTGCAGTGTGATGGTGCAGTGTTACAGTGAAGTGTGATGGTACAGTGTGACGGTGCAGTCTGATGAAGCAGTGTGACAGTACAGTGTGATGGTGCAGTCTGATGATGCAGTGTGACAGTACAGTGTGATAGTGCAATGTGACGGTGCAGTGTGACGGTGCAGTGTGATAGTGCAGTGTGGCAGTACAGTGTGACAGTACAGTGTGACAGTGCCGTGTGGCAGTGCAGTGTGTCAGTGCAGTGTGACAGTACAGTGTGACCGTGCAGTGTGACAGTGCAATGTGATGTTGCAGTGTGATGGTGCAGTGTGATGGTGCAATGTGACGGTGCAGTGTGACGGTGCAGTGTGATAGTGCAGTGTGGCAGTACAGTGTGACCGTGCAGTGTGACAGTGCAATGTGATGTTGCAGTGTGATGGTGCAGTGTGATGCTACAGTGTGACAGTGCAATGTGATGGTGCAATGTGACGGTGCAGTGTGACGGTGCAGTGTGACAGTGCAGTGTGACAGAGCAGTGTGGCAGTGCAGTGTGACACTGCAGTGTGATGATGCAGTGTTAAGGCGCAGTTTGATGGTGCAGTGTGTCAGTGCAGTGTGACAGTACAGTGTGACCGTGCAGTGTGACAGTGCAATGTGATGTTGCAGTGTGATGGTGCAGTGTGACAGTGCAGTGTGATGGTACAGTGTGACGGTGCAGTCTGATGATGCAGTGTGACAGTGCCATGTGATGGTGCAATGTGACGGTGCAGTGTGACGGTGCAGTGTGACCGTGCAGTGTGGCAGTGCAGTGTGACACTGCAGTGTGAGAGTGCCATGTGGCAGCGCAGTGTGATGGTGCAGTGTGATGGTGCAGTGTGACAGTGCAGTGTGACAGAGCAGTGTGGCAGTGCAGTGTGACAGTACAGTGTGATGGTGCAATGTGACGGTGCAGTGTGACGGTGCAGTGTGATAGTGCAGTGTGATGGTACAGTGTGACAGTGCAGTGTGACCATGCAGTATGACAGTGCAATGTGATGGTGCAGTGTATCAGCACAGTGTGATTGGTGAAGTGTGACAGTACAATGTGATGGTGCAGTGTGACAGTGCAGTGTGACAGAGCAGTGTGGCAGTGCAGTGTGATGGTACAGTGTGACGGTGCCGTCTGATGATGCAGTGTGACAGTGCAATGTGATGGTGCAATGTGACGGTGCAGTGTGACAGTGCAGTGTGACAGTGCAGTGTGGCAGTGCAGTGTGACAGTACAGTGTGAAAGTGCTGTGTGGCCGTGCAGTGTGATGGTGCAGTGTGTCAGTGCAGTGTGACAGCGCAGTGTGACAGTGCAACAGTGCAAAGTTACAGTACAGTGTGACCGTGCAGTATGACAGTGCAATGTGATGTTGCAGTGTGATGGTGCAGTGTGACAGTGCAGTGTGACAGCGCAGTGTGACAGTGCAACAGTGCAAAGTGACATTACAGTGTGACCGTGCAGTATGACAGTGCAATGTGATGTTGCAGTGTGATGGTGCAGTGTGACAGTGCAGTGTGACAGTACAGTGTGACAGCGCAGTGTGACAGTGCAACAGTGCAAAGTGACAGTACAGTGTGATGATGCAGTATGACAGATGCAGTGTTAAGGCGCAGTTTGACAGAGCAGTGTGACAGTACAGTGTGACAGTGCCGTGTGGCAGTGCAGTATGATGGTGCAGTGTTACAGTGAAGTGTGATGGTACAGTGTGACGGTGCAGTCTGATGAAGCAGTGTGACAGTACAGTGTGATGGTGCAGTCTGATGATGCAGTGTGACAGTACAGTGTGATAGTGCAATGTGACGGTGCAGTGTGACGGTGCAGTGTGATAGTGCAGTGTGGCAGTACAGTGTGACCGTGCAGTGTGACAGTGCAATGTGATGTTGCAGTGTGATGGTGCAGTGTGATGGTACAGTGTGACAGTGCAATGCGATGGTGCAATGTGACGGTGCAGTGTGACGGTGCAGTGTGACAGTGCAGTGCGACAGAGCAGTGTGGCAGTGCAGTGTGACAGTACAGTGTGACAGCGCAGTGTGACAGTGCAACAGTGCAAAGTGACAGTACAGTGTGATGATGCAGTATGACAGATGCACTGTTAAGGCGCAGTTTGACAGAGCAGTGTGACAGTACAGTGTGACACTGCAGTGTGATGATGCACTGTTAAGGCGCAGTTTGATGGTGCAGTGTGTCAGTGCAGTGTGGCAGTACAGTGTGACAGTACAGTGTGACAGTGCCGTGTGGCAGTGCAGTGTGATGGTGCAGTGTTACAGTGCAGTGTGATGGTACAGTGTGACGGTGCAGTCTGATGAAGCAGTGTGACAGTACAGTGTGATGGTGCAGTCTGATGATGCAGTGTGACAGTACAGTGTGATAGTGCAATGTGACGGTGCAGTGTGAAGGTGCAGTGTGATAGTGCAGTGTGGCAGTACAGTGTGACGGTGCAGTGTGACAGTGCAGTGTGACAGAGCAGTGTGGCAGTGCAGTGTGACACTGCGGTGTGATGATGCAGTGTTAAGGCGCAGTTTGATGGTGCAGTGTGTCAGTGCAGTGTGACAGTACAGTGTGACCGTGCAGTGTGACAGTGCAATGTGATGTTGCAGTGTGATGGTGCAGTGTGATGGTGCAATGTGACGGTGCAGTGTGACGGTGCAATGTGATGTTGCAGTGTGATGGTGCAGTGTGATGCTACAGTGTGACAGTGCAATGTGATGGTGCAATGTGACGGTGCAGTGTGACGGTGCAGTGTGATGCTACAGTGTGACAGTGCAATGTGATGGTGCAATGTGACGGTGCAGTGTGACGGTGCAGTGTGACAGTGCAGTGTGACAGAGCAGTGTGGCAGTGCAGTGTGACACTGCAGTGTGATGATGCAGTGTTAAGGCGCAGTTTGATGGTGCAGTGTGTCAGTGCAGTGTGACAGTACAGTGTGACCGTGCAGTGTGACAGTGCAATGTCATGTTGCAGTGTGATGGTGCAGTGTGACAGTGCAGTGTGATGGTACAGTGTGACAGTGCAGTGTGGCAGTGCAGTGTGACACTGCAGTGTGAGAGTGCCGTGTGGCAGCGCAGTGTGATGGTGAAGTGTGACAGTACAATGTGATGGTGCAGTGTGACAGTGCAGTGTGACAGAGCAGTGTGGCAGTGCAGTGTGATGGTACAGTGTGACGGTGCCGTCTGATGATGCAGTGTGACAGTGCAATGTGATGGTGCAATGTGACGGTGCAGTGTGACGGTGCAGTGTGACAGTGCAGTGTGGCAGTGCAATGTGATGGTGCAGTGTGATGGTGCAGTGCGGCAGTGCAGTGCAACAGTACAATGTGACAGTGCAATGTGACGGTACAGTGTGACGGTGCAGTCTAATGATGCAGTGTGACAGTACAGTGTGATGGTGCATTGTGATGGTGCAGTGTGACGGTGCAGTGTGATGGTACACTGTGATGGTGCAGTCTGATGATGCAGTGTGACAGTGCAATGTGATGGTGCAGTGTATCAGCACAGTGTGATTGGTGAAGTGTGACAGTACAATGTGCTGGTGCAGTGTGATGGTGCAGTGTGATGGTGCAATGTGACGGTGCAGTGTGACGGTGCAATGTGATGTTGCAGTGTGATGGTGCAGTGTGATGCTACAGTGTGACAGTGCAATGTGATGGTGCAATGTGACGGTGCAGTGTGACGGTGCAGTGTGATGCTACAGTGTGACAGTGCAATGTGATGGTGCAATGTGACGGTGCAGTGTGACGGTGCAGTGTGATGCTACAGTGTGACAGTGCAATGTGACGGTGCAGTGTGACGGTGCAGTGTGACGGTGCAGTGTGACAGTGCAGTGTGACACTGCAGTGTGATGATGCAGTGTTAAGGCGCAGTTTGATGGTGCAGTGTGTCAGTGCAGTGTGACAGTACAGTGTGACCGTGCAGTGTGACAGTGCAATGTCATGTTGCAGTGTGATGGTGCAGTGTGACAGTGCAGTGTGATGGTACAGTGTGACGGTGCAGTCTGATGATGCAGTGTGACAGTGCCATGTGATGGTGCAATGTGACGGTGCAGTGTGACGGTGCAGTGTGACCGTGCAGTGTGGCAGTGCAGTGTGACACTGCAGTGTGAGAGTGCCATGTGGCAGCGCAGTGTGATGGTGCAGTGTGATGGTGCAGTGTGACAGTGCAGTGTGACAGAGCAGTGTGGCAGTGCAGTGTGACAGTACAGTGTGATGGTGCAATGTGACGGTGCAGTGTGACGGTGCAGTGTGATAGTGCAGTGTGATGGTACAGTGTGACAGTGCAGTGTGACCATGCAGTATGACAGTGCAATGTGATGGTGCAGTGTATCAGCACAGTGTGATTGGTGAAGTGTGACAGTACAATGTGATGGTGCAGTGTGACAGTGCAGTGTGACAGAGCAGTGTGGCAGTGCAGTGTGATGGTACAGTGTGACGGTGCCGTCTGATGATGCAGTGTGACAGTGCAATGTGATGGTGCAATGTGACGGTGCAGTGTGACAGTGCAGTGTGACAGTGCAGTGTGGCAGTGCAGTGTGACAGTACAGTGTGAAAGTGCTGTGTGGCCGTGCAGTGTGATGGTGCAGTGTGTCAGTGCAGTGTGACAGCGCAGTGTGACAGTGCAACAGTGCAAAGTTACAGTACAGTGTGACCGTGCAGTATGACAGTGCAATGTGATGTTGCAGTGTGATGGTGCAGTGTGACAGTGCAGTGTGACAGCGCAGTGTGACAGTGCAACAGTGCAAAGTGACATTACAGTGTGACCGTGCAGTATGACAGTGCAATGTGATGTTGCAGTGTGATGGTGCAGTGTGACAGTGCAGTGTGACAGTACAGTGTGACAGCGCAGTGTGACAGTGCAACAGTGCAAAGTGACAGTACAGTGTGATGATGCAGTATGACAGATGCAGTGTTAAGGCGCAGTTTGACAGAGCAGTGTGACAGTACAGTGTGACAGTGCCGTGTGGCAGTGCAGTATGATGGTGCAGTGTTACAGTGAAGTGTGATGGTACAGTGTGACGGTGCAGTCTGATGAAGCAGTGTGACAGTACAGTGTGATGGTGCAGTCTGATGATGCAGTGTGACAGTACAGTGTGATAGTGCAATGTGACGGTGCAGTGTGACGGTGCAGTGTGATAGTGCAGTGTGGCAGTACAGTGTGACCGTGCAGTGTGACAGTGCAATGTGATGTTGCAGTGTGATGGTGCAGTGTGATGGTACAGTGTGACAGTGCAATGCGATGGTGCAATGTGACGGTGCAGTGTGACGGTGCAGTGTGACAGTGCAGTGCGACAGAGCAGTGTGGCAGTGCAGTGTGACAGTACAGTGTGACAGCGCAGTGTGACAGTGCAACAGTGCAAAGTGACAGTACAGTGTGATGATGCAGTATGACAGATGCACTGTTAAGGCGCAGTTTGACAGAGCAGTGTGACAGTACAGTGTGACACTGCAGTGTGATGATGCACTGTTAAGGCGCAGTTTGATGGTGCAGTGTGTCAGTGCAGTGTGGCAGTACAGTGTGACAGTACAGTGTGACAGTGCCGTGTGGCAGTGCAGTGTGATGGTGCAGTGTTACAGTGCAGTGTGATGGTACAGTGTGACGGTGCAGTCTGATGAAGCAGTGTGACAGTACAGTGTGATGGTGCAGTCTGATGATGCAGTGTGACAGTACAGTGTGATAGTGCAATGTGACGGTGCAGTGTGAAGGTGCAGTGTGATAGTGCAGTGTGGCAGTACAGTGTGACGGTGCAGTGTGACAGTGCAGTGTGACAGAGCAGTGTGGCAGTGCAGTGTGACACTGCGGTGTGATGATGCAGTGTTAAGGCGCAGTTTGATGGTGCAGTGTGTCAGTGCAGTGTGACAGTACAGTGTGACCGTGCAGTGTGACAGTGCAATGTGATGTTGCAGTGTGATGGTGCAGTGTGATGGTGCAATGTGACGGTGCAGTGTGACGGTGCAATGTGATGTTGCAGTGTGATGGTGCAGTGTGATGCTACAGTGTGACAGTGCAATGTGATGGTGCAATGTGACGGTGCAGTGTGACGGTGCAGTGTGATGCTACAGTGTGACAGTGCAATGTGATGGTGCAATGTGACGGTGCAGTGTGACGGTGCAGTGTGACAGTGCAGTGTGACAGAGCAGTGTGGCAGTGCAGTGTGACACTGCAGTGTGATGATGCAGTGTTAAGGCGCAGTTTGATGGTGCAGTGTGTCAGTGCAGTGTGACAGTACAGTGTGACCGTGCAGTGTGACAGTGCAATGTCATGTTGCAGTGTGATGGTGCAGTGTGACAGTGCAGTGTGATGGTACAGTGTGACAGTGCAGTGTGGCAGTGCAGTGTGACACTGCAGTGTGAGAGTGCCGTGTGGCAGCGCAGTGTGATGGTGAAGTGTGACAGTACAATGTGATGGTGCAGTGTGACAGTGCAGTGTGACAGAGCAGTGTGGCAGTGCAGTGTGATGGTGCAGTGCGGCAGTGCAGTGCAACAGTACAATGTGACAGTGCAATGTGACGGTACAGTGTGACGGTGCAGTCTAATGATGCAGTGTGACAGTACAGTGTGATGGTGCATTGTGATGGTGCAGTGTGACGGTGCAGTGTGATGGTACACTGTGATGGTGCAGTCTGATGATGCAGTGTGACAGTGCAATGTGATGGTGCAGTGTATCAGCACAGTGTGATTGGTGAAGTGTGACAGTACAATGTGCTGGTGCAGTGTGATGGTGCAGTGTGATGGTGCAATGTGACGGTGCAGTGTGACGGTGCAGTGTGATGCTACAGTGTGACAGTGCAATGTGATGGTGCAATGTGATGGTGCAGTGTGACGGTGCAGTGTGATGCTACAGTGTGACAGTGCAATGTGACGGTGCAGTGTGACGGTGCAGTGTGACGGTGCAGTGTGACAGTGCAGTGTGACACTGCAGTGTGATGATGCAGTGTTAAGGCGCAGTTTGATGGTGCAGTGTGTCAGTGCAGTGTGACAGTACAGTGTGACCGTGCAGTGTGACAGTGCAATGTCATGTTGCAGTGTGATGGTGCAGTGTGACAGTGCAGTGTGATGGTACAGTGTGACGGTGCAGTCTGATGATGCAGTGTGACAGTGCCATGTGATGGTGCAATGTGACGGTGCAGTGTGACGGTGCAGTGTGACAGTGCAGTGTGGCAGTGCAGTGTGACACTGCAGTGTGAGAGTGCCATGTGGCAGCGCAGTGTGATGGTGCAGTGTGATGGTGCAGTGTGACAGTGCAGTGTGACAGAGCAGTGTGACAGCGCAGTGTGACAGTGCAACAGTGCAAAGTGACAGTACAGTGTGACCGTTCAGTATGACAGTGCAATGTGATGTTGCAGTGTGATGGTGCAGTGTGTCAGTGCAGTGTGACAGTACAGTGTGACAGTACAATGTGAGAGTGCCGTGTGGCAGCGCAGTGTGATGGTGCAGTGTGATGGTGCAGTGTGACAGTGCAGTGTGACAGAGCAGTGTGGCAGTACAGTGTGACACTGCAGTGTGATGATGCAGTGTTAAGGCGCAGTTTGACAGAGCAGTGTGACAGTACAGTGTGACAGTGCCGTGTGGCAGTGCAGTGTGACAGAGCAGTGTGGCAGTGCAGTGTGACAGTACAGTGTGATGGTGCAATGTGATGGTGCAGTGTGACGGTGCAGTGTGATGGTGCAGTGTTACAGTGCAGTGTGATGGTACAGTGTGACGCTGCAGTCTGATGATGCAGTGTTAAGGCGCAGTTTGATGGTGCAGTGTGTCAGTGCAGTGTGACAGTACAGTGTGACCGTGCAGTGTGACAGTGCAATGTCATGTTGCAGTGTGATGGTGCAGTGTGACAGTGCAGTGTGATGGTACAGTGTGACGGTGCAGTCTGATGATGCAGTGTGACAGTGCCATGTGATGGTGCAATGTGACAGTGCAGTGTGGCAGTGCAGTGTGACACTGCAGTGTGAGAGTGCCATGTGGCAGCGCAGTGTGATGGTGCAGTGTGATGGTGCAGTGTGACAGTGCAGTGTGACAGAGCAGTGTTACAGTGCAGTGTGATGGTACAGTGTGACGGTGCAGTCTGATGATGCAGTGTGACAGTACAGTGTGATAGTGCAATGTGACGGTGCAGTGTGACGGTGCAGTGTGATAGTGCAGTGTGGCAGTACAGTGTGACCGTGCAGTGTGACAGTGCAATGTGATGTTGCAGTGTGATGGTGCAGTGTGATGGTACAGTGTGACAGTGCAATGTGATGGTGCAATGTGATGGTGCAGTGTGACGGTGCAGTGTGACAGTGCAGTGCGACAGAGCAGTGTGGCAGTGCAGTGTGACACTGCAGTGTGATGATGCAGTGTTAAGGCGCAGTTTGATGGTGCAGTGTTAAGGCACAGTTTGACAGAGCAGTGTGACAGTACAGTGTGACAGTGCCGTGTGGCAGTGCAGTGTGATGGTGCAGTGTTACAGTGAAGTGTGATGGTACAGTGTGACGGTGCAGTCTGATGAAGCAGTGTGACAGTACAGTGTGATGGTGCAGTCTGATGATGCAGTGTGACAGTACAGTGTGATAGTGCAATGTGACGGTGCAGTGTGACGGTGCAGTGTGATAGTGCAGTGTGGCAGTACAGTGTGACCGTGCAGTGTGACAGTGCAATGTGATGTTGCAGTGTGATGGTGCAGTTTGATGGTGCAGTGTGTCAGTGCAGTGTGGCAGTACAGTGTGACCGTGCAGTGTGACAGTGCAATGTGATGTTGCAGTGTGATGGTGCAGTGTGACAGTGCAGTGTGACAGTGCAATGTGATGATGCAGTGTGACAGTGCAGTGTGACAGAGCAGTGTGGCAGTGCAGTGTGGCAGTACAGTGTGACAGTACAGTGTGACAGTGCCGTGTGGCAGTGCAGTGTGTCAGTGCAGTGTGACAGTACAGTGTGACCGTGCAGTGTGACAGTGCAATGTGATGTTGCAGTGTGATGGTGCAGTGTGATGGTGCAATGTGACGGTGCAGTGTGACGGTGCAGTGTGATAGTGCAGTGTGGCAGTACAGTGTGACCGTGCAGTGTGACAGTGCAATGTGATGTTGCAGTGTGATGGTGCAGTGTGATGCTACAGTGTGACAGTGCAATGTGATGGTGCAATGTGACGGTGCAGTGTGACGGTGCAGTGTGACAGTGCAGTGTGACAGAGCAGTGTGGCAGTGCAGTGTGACACTGCAGTGTGATGATGCAGTGTTAAGGCGCAGTTTGATGGTGCAGTGTGTCAGTGCAGTGTGACAGTACAGTGTGACCGTGCAGTGTGACAGTGCAATGTGATGTTGCAGTGTGATGGTGCAGTGTGACAGTGCAGTGTGATGGTACAGTGTGACGGTGCAGTCTGATGATGCAGTGTGACAGTGCCATGTGATGGTGCAATGTGACGGTGCAGTGTGACGGTGCAGTGTGACCGTGCAGTGTGGCAGTGCAGTGTGACACTGCAGTGTGAGAGTGCCATGTGATGTTGCAGTGTGATGGTGCAGTTTGATGGTGCAGTGTTACAGTGAAGTGTGATGGTACAGTGTGACGGTGCAGTCTGATGAAGCAGTGTGACAGTACAGTGTGATGGTGCAGTCTGATGATGCAGTGTGACAGTACAGTGTGATAGTGCAATGTGACGGTGCAGTGTGACGGTGCAGTGTGATAGTGCAGTGTGGCAGTACAGTGTGACCGTGCAGTGTGACAGTGCAATGTGATGTTGCAGTGTGATGGTGCAGTTTGATGGTGCAGTGTGTCAGTGCAGTGTGGCAGTACAGTGTGACCGTGCAGTGTGACAGTGCAATGTGATGTTGCAGTGTGATGGTGCAATGTGACGGTGCAGTGTGACGGTGCAGTGTGATGGTGCAGTGTGACAGTGCAGTGTGACAGAGCAGTGTGGCAGTGCAGTGTGACAGTACAGTGTGATGGTGCAATGTGACGGTGCAGTGTGACGGTGCAGTGTGATAGTGCAGTGTGATGGTACAGTGTGACAGTGCAGTGTGACCATGCAGTATGACAGTGCAATGTGATGGTGCAGTGTATCAGCACAGTGTGATTGGTGAAGTGTGACAGTACAATGTGATGGTGCAGTGTGACAGTGCAGTGTGACAGAGCAGTGTGGCAGTGCAGTGTGATGGTACAGTGTGACGGTGCCGTCTGATGATGCAGTGTGACAGTGCAATGTGATGGTGCAATGTGACGGTGCAGTGTGACAGTGCAGTGTGACAGTGCAGTGTGGCAGTGCAGTGTGACAGTACAGTGTGAAAGTGCTGTGTGGCCGTGCAGTGTGATGGTGCAGTGTGTCAGTGCAGTGTGACAGCGCAGTGTGACAGTGCAACAGTGCAAAGTTACAGTACAGTGTGACCGTGCAGTATGACAGTGCAATGTGATGTTGCAGTGTGATGGTGCAGTGTGACAGTGCAGTGTGACAGCGCAGTGTGACAGTGCAACAGTGCAAAGTGACATTACAGTGTGACCGTGCAGTATGACAGTGCAATGTGATGTTGCAGTGTGATGGTGCAGTGTGACAGTGCAGTGTGACAGTACAGTGTGACAGCGCAGTGTGACAGTGCAACAGTGCAAAGTGACAGTACAGTGTGATGATGCAGTATGACAGATGCAGTGTTAAGGCGCAGTTTGACAGAGCAGTGTGACAGTACAGTGTGACAGTGCCGTGTGGCAGTGCAGTATGATGGTGCAGTGTTACAGTGAAGTGTGATGGTACAGTGTGACGGTGCAGTCTGATGAAGCAGTGTGACAGTACAGTGTGATAGTGCAATGTGACGGTGCAGTGTGACGGTGCAGTGTGATAGTGCAGTGTGGCAGTACAGTGTGACCGTGCAGTGTGACAGTGCAATGTGATGTTGCAGTGTGATGGTGCAGTGTGATGGTACAGTGTGACAGTGCAATGCGATGGTGCAATGTGACGGTGCAGTGTGACGGTGCAGTGTGACAGTGCAGTGCGACAGAGCAGTGTGGCAGTGCAGTGTGACAGTACAGTGTGACAGCGCAGTGTGACAGTGCAACAGTGCAAAGTGACAGTACAGTGTGATGATGCAGTATGACAGATGCACTGTTAAGGCGCAGTTTGACAGAGCAGTGTGACAGTACAGTGTGACACTGCAGTGTGATGATGCACTGTTAAGGCGCAGTTTGATGGTGCAGTGTGTCAGTGCAGTGTGGCAGTACAGTGTGACAGTACAGTGTGACAGTGCCGTGTGGCAGTGCAGTGTGATGGTGCAGTGTTACAGTGCAGTGTGATGGTACAGTGTGACGGTGCAGTCTGATGAAGCAGTGTGACAGTACAGTGTGATGGTGCAGTCTGATGATGCAGTGTGACAGTACAGTGTGATAGTGCAATGTGACGGTGCAGTGTGAAGGTGCAGTGTGATAGTGCAGTGTGGCAGTACAGTGTGACGGTGCAGTGTGACAGTGCAGTGTGACAGAGCAGTGTGGCAGTGCAGTGTGACACTGCGGTGTGATGATGCAGTGTTAAGGCGCAGTTTGATGGTGCAGTGTGTCAGTGCAGTGTGACAGTACAGTGTGACCGTGCAGTGTGACAGTGCAATGTGATGTTGCAGTGTGATGGTGCAGTGTGATGGTGCAATGTGACGGTGCAGTGTGACGGGGCAATGTGATGTTGCAGTGTGATGGTGCAGTGTGATGCTACAGTGTGACAGTGCAATGTGATGGTGCAATGTGACGGTGCAGTGTGACGGTGCAGTGTGATGCTACAGTGTGACAGTGCAATGTGATGGTGCAATGTGACGGTGCAGTGTGACGGTGCAGTGTGACAGTGCAGTGTGACAGAGCAGTGTGGCAGTGCAGTGTGACACTGCAGTGTGATGATGCAGTGTTAAGGCGCAGTTTGATGGTGCAGTGTGTCAGTGCAGTGTGACAGTACAGTGTGACCGTGCAGTGTGACAGTGCAATGTCATGCTGCAGTGTGATGGTGCAGTGTGACAGTGCAGTGTGATGGTGCAGTGTGACAGTGCAGTGTGGCAGTGCAGTGTGACACTGCAGTGTGAGAGTGCCGTGTGGCAGCGCAGTGTGATGGTGAAGTGTGACAGTACAATGTGATGGTGCAGTGTGACAGTGCAGTGTGACAGAGCAGTGTGGCAGTGCAGTGTGATGGTACAGTGTGACGGTGCCGTCTGATGATGCAGTGTGACAGTGCAATGTGATGGTGCAATGTGACGGTGCAGTGTGACGGTGCAGTGTGACAGTGCAGTGTGGCAGTGCAATGTGATGGTGCAGTGTGATGGTGCAGTGCGGCAGTGCAGTGCAACAGTACAATGTGACAGTGCAATGTGACGGTACAGTGTGACGGTGCAGTCTAATGATGCAGTGTGACAGTACAGTGTGATGGTGCATTGTGATGGTGCAGTGTGACGGTGCAGTGTGATGGTACACTGTGATGGTGCAGTCTGATGATGCAGTGTGACAGTGCAATGTGATGGTGCAGTGTATCAGCACAGTGTGATTGGTGAAGTGTGACAGTACAATGTGCTGGTGCAGTGTGATGGTGCAGTGTGATGGTGCAATGTGACGGTGCAGTGTGACGGTGCAGTGTGATGCTACAGTGTGACAGTGCAATGTGATGGTGCAATGTGATGGTGCAGTGTGACGGTGCAGTGTGATGCTACAGTGTGACAGTGCAATGTGACGGTGCAGTGTGACGGTGCAGTGTGACGGTGCAGTGTGACAGTGCAGTGTGACACTGCAGTGTGATGATGCAGTGTTAAGGCGCAGTTTGATGGTGCAGTGTGTCAGTGCAGTGTGACAGTACAGTGTGACCGTGCAGTGTGACAGTGCAATGTCATGTTGCAGTGTGATGGTGCAGTGTGACAGTGCAGTGTGATGGTACAGTGTGACGGTGCAGTCTGATGATGCAGTGTGACAGTGCCATGTGATGGTGCAATGTGACGGTGCAGTGTGACGGTGCAGTGTGACAGTGCAGTGTGGCAGTGCAGTGTGACACTGCAGTGTGAGAGTGCCATGTGGCAGCGCAGTGTGATGGTGCAGTGTGATGGTGCAGTGTGACAGTGCAGTGTGACAGAGCAGTGTGACAGCGCAGTGTGACAGTGCAACAGTGCAAAGTGACAGTACAGTGTGACCGTTCAGTATGACAGTGCAATGTGATGTTGCAGTGTGATGGTGCAGTGTGTCAGTGCAGTGTGACAGTACAGTGTGACAGTACAATGTGAGAGTGCCGTGTGGCAGCGCAGTGTGATGGTGCAGTGTGATGGTGCAGTGTGACAGTGCAGTGTGACAGAGCAGTGTGGCAGTACAGTGTGACACTGCAGTGTGATGATGCAGTGTTAAGGCGCAGTTTGACAGAGCAGTGTGACAGTACAGTGTGACAGTGCCGTGTGGCAGTGCAGTGTGACAGAGCAGTGTGGCAGTGCAGTGTGACAGTACAGTGTGATGGTGCAATGTGATGGTGCAGTGTGACGGTGCAGTGTGATGGTGCAGTGTTACAGTGCAGTGTGATGGTACAGTGTGACGCTGCAGTCTGATGATGCAGTGTTAAGGCGCAGTTTGATGGTGCAGTGTGTCAGTGCAGTGTGACAGTACAGTGTGACCGTGCAGTGTGACAGTGCAATGTCATGTTGCAGTGTGATGGTGCAGTGTGACAGTGCAGTGTGATGGTACAGTGTGACGGTGCAGTCTGATGATGCAGTGTGACAGTGCCATGTGATGGTGCAATGTGACAGTGCAGTGTGGCAGTGCAGTGTGACACTGCAGTGTGAGAGTGCCATGTGGCAGCGCAGTGTGATGGTGCAGTGTGATGGTGCAGTGTGACAGTGCAGTGTGACAGAGCAGTGTTACAGTGCAGTGTGATGGTACAGTGTGACGGTGCAGTCTGATGATGCAGTGTGACAGTACAGTGTGATAGTGCAATGTGACGGTGCAGTGTGACGGTGCAGTGTGATAGTGCAGTGTGGCAGTACAGTGTGACCGTGCAGTGTGACAGTGCAATGTGATGTTGCAGTGTGATGGTGCAGTGTGATGGTACAGTGTGACAGTGCAATGTGATGGTGCAATGTGATGGTGCAGTGTGACGGTGCAGTGTGACAGTGCAGTGCGACAGAGCAGTGTGGCAGTGCAGTGTGACACTGCAGTGTGATGATGCAGTGTTAAGGCGCAGTTTGATGGTGCAGTGTTAAGGCACAGTTTGACAGAGCAGTGTGACAGTACAGTGTGACAGTGCCGTGTGGCAGTGCAGTGTGATGGTGCAGTGTTACAGTGAAGTGTGATGGTACAGTGTGACGGTGCAGTCTGATGAAGCAGTGTGACAGTACAGTGTGATGGTGCAGTCTGATGATGCAGTGTGACAGTACAGTGTGATAGTGCAATGTGACGGTGCAGTGTGACGGTGCAGTGTGATAGTGCAGTGTGGCAGTACAGTGTGACCGTGCAGTGTGACAGTGCAATGTGATGTTGCAGTGTGATGGTGCAGTTTGATGGTGCAGTGTGTCAGTGCAGTGTGGCAGTACAGTGTGACCGTGCAGTGTGACAGTGCAATGTGATGTTGCAGTGTGATGGTGAGTGTGACAGTGCAGTGTGACAGTGCAATGTGATGATGCAGTGTGACAGTGCAGTGTGACAGAGCAGTGTGGCAGTGCAGTGTGGCAGTACAGTGTGACAGTACAGTGTGACAGTGCCGTGTGGCAGTGCAGTGTGTCAGTGCAGTGTGACTGTACAGTGTGACTGTGCAGTGTGACAGTGCAATGTGATGTTGCAGTGTGATGGTGCAGTGTGATGGTACAATGTGACGGTGCAGTGTGACGGTGCAGTGTGATAGTGGCAGTGTGGCATTACAGTGTGACCGTGCAGTGTGACAGTGCAATGTGATGTTGCAGTGTGATGGTGCAGTGTGATGCTACAGTGTGACAGTGCAATGTGATGGTGCAATGTGACGGTGCAGTGTGACGGTGCAGTGTGACAGTGCAGTGTGACAGAGCAGTGTGGCAGTGCAGTGTGACACTGCAGTGTGATGATGCAGTGTTAAGGCGCAGTTTGATGGTGCAGTGTGTCAGTGCAGTGTGACAGTACAGTGTGACCGTGCAGTGTGACAGTGCAATGTGATGTTGCAGTGTGATGGTGCAGTGTGACAGTGCAGTGTGATGGTACAGTGTGACGGTGCAGTCTGATGATGCAGTGTGACAGTGCCATGTGATGGTGCAATGTGACGGTGCAGTGTGACGGTGCAGTGTGACCGTGCAGTGTGGCAGTGCAGTGTGACACTGCAGTGTGAGAGTGCCATGTGGCAGCGCAGTGTGATGGTGCAGTGTGATGGTGCAGTGTGACAGTGCAGTGTGACAGAGCAGTGTGGCAGTGCAGTGTGACAGTACAGTGTGATGGTGCAATGTGACGGTGCAGTGTGACGGTGCAGTGTGATAGTGCAGTGTGATGGTACAGTGTGACGGTGCAGTCTGATGATGCAGTGTGACAGTGCCATGTGATGGTGCAATGTGACGGTGCAGTGTGACGGTGCAGTGTGACCGTGCAGTGTGGCAGTGCAGTGTGACACTGCAGTGTGAGAGTGCCATGTGGCAGCGCAGTGTGATGGTGCAGTGTGATGGTGCAGTGTGACAGTGCAGTGTGACAGAGCAGTGTGGCAGTGCAGTGTGACAGTACAGTGTGATGGTGCAATGTGACGGTGCAGTGTGACGGTGCAGTGTGATAGTGCAGTGTGATGGTACAGTGTGACAGTGCAGTGTGACCATGCAGTATGACAGTGCAATGTGATGGTGCAGTGTATCAGCACAGTGTGATTGGTGAAGTGTGACAGTACAATGTGATGGTGCAGTGTGACAGTGCAGTGTGACAGAGCAGTGTGGCAGTGCAGTGTGATGGTACAGTGTGATGGTGCCGTCTGATGATGCAGTGTGACAGTGCAATGTGATGGTGCAATGTGACGGTGCAGTGTGACAGTGCAGTGTGACACTGCAGTGTGAGAGTGCCATGTGGCAGCGCAGTGTGATGGTGCAGTGTGATGGTGCAGTGTGACAGTGCAGTGTGACAGAGCAGTGTGGCAGTGAAGTGTGACAGTACAATGTGATGGTGCAGTGTGACAGTGCAGTGTGACAGAGCAGTGTGGCAGTGCAGTGTGATGGTACAGTGTGACGGTGCCGTCTGATGATGCAGTGTGACAGTGCAATGTGATGGTGCAATGTGACGGTGCAGTGTGACAGTGCAGTGTGACAGTGCAGTGTGGCAGTGCAGTGTGACAGTACAGTGTGAAAGTGCTGTGTGGCCGTGCAGTGTGATGGTGCAGTGTGTCAGTGCAGTGTGACAGCGCAGTGTGACAGTGCAACAGTGCAAAGTTACAGTACAGTGTGACCGTGCAGTATGACAGTGCAATGTGATGTTGCAGTGTGATGGTGCAGTGTGACAGTGCAGTGTGACAGCGCAGTGTGACAGTGCAACAGTGCAAAGTGACATTACAGTGTGACCGTGCAGTATGACAGTGCAATGTGATGTTGCAGTGTGATGGTGCAGTGTGACAGTGCAGTGTGACAGTACAGTGTGACAGCGCAGTGTGACAGTGCAACAGTGCAAAGTGACAGTACAGTGTGATGATGCAGTATGACAGATGCAGTGTTAAGGCGCAGTTTGACAGAGCAGTGTGACAGTACAGTGTGACAGTGCCGTGTGGCAGTGCAGTATGATGGTGCAGTGTTACAGTGAAGTGTGATGGTACAGTGTGACGGTGCAGTCTGATGAAGCAGTGTGACAGTACAGTGTGATGGTGCAGTCTGATGATGCAGTGTGACAGTACAGTGTGATAGTGCAATGTGACGGTGCAGTGTGACGGTGCAGTGTGATAGTGCAGTGTGGCAGTACAGTGTGACCGTGCAGTGTGACAGTGCAATGTGATGTTGCAGTGTGATGGTGCAGTGTGATGGTACAGTGTGACAGTGCAATGCGATGGTGCAATGTGACGGTGCAGTGTGACGGTGCAGTGTGACAGTGCAGTGCGACAGAGCAGTGTGGCAGTGCAGTGTGACAGTACAGTGTGACAGCGCAGTGTGACAGTGCAACAGTGCAAAGTGACAGTACAGTGTGATGATGCAGTATGACAGATGCACTGTTAAGGCGCAGTTTGACAGAGCAGTGTGACAGTACAGTGTGACACTGCAGTGTGATGATGCAGTGTTAAGGCGCAGTTTGATGGTGCAGTGTGTCAGTGCAGTGTGGCAGTACAGTGTGACAGTACAGTGTGACAGTGCCGTGTGGCAGTGCAGTGTGATGGTGCAGTGTTACAGTGCAGTGTGATGGTACAGTGTGACGGTGCAGTCTGATGAAGCAGTGTGACAGTACAGTGTGATGGTGCAGTCTGATGATGCAGTGTGACAGTACAGTGTGATAGTGCAATGTGACGGTGCAGTGTGAAGGTGCAGTGTGATAGTGCAGTGTGGCAGTACAGTGTGACCGTGCAGTGTGACAGTGCAATGTGATGTTGCAGTGTGATGGTGCAGTGTGATGGTACAGTGTGACAGTGCAATGCGATGGTGCAATGTGACGGTGCAGTGTGACGGTGCAGTGTGACAGTGCAGTGCGACAGAGCAGTGTGGCAGTGCAGTGTGACAGTACAGTGTGACAGCGCAGTGTGACAGTGCAACAGTGCAAAGTGACAGTACAGTGTGATGATGCAGTATGACAGATGCACTGTTAAGGCGCAGTTTGACAGAGCAGTGTGACAGTACAGTGTGACACTGCAGTGTGATGATGCAGTGTTAAGGCGCAGTTTGATGGTGCAGTGTGTCAGTGCAGTGTGGCAGTACAGTGTGACAGTACAGTGTGACAGTGCCGTGTGGCAGTGCAGTGTGATGGTGCAGTGTTACAGTGCAGTGTGATGGTACAGTGTTACAGTGCAGTGCGACAGAGCAGTGTGGCAGTGCAGTGTGACAGTACAGTGTGACAGCGCAGTGTGACAGTGCAACAGTGCAAAGTGACAGTACAGTGTGATGATGCAGTATGACAGATGCACTGTTAAGGCGCAGTTTGACAGAGCAGTGTGACAGTACAGTGTGACACTGCAGTGTGATGATGCAGTGTTAAGGCGCAGTTTGATGGTGCAGTGTGTCAGTGCAGTGTGGCAGTACAGTGTGACAGTACAGTGTGACAGTGCCGTGTGGCAGTGCAGTGTGATGGTGCAGTGTTACAGTGCAGTGTGATGGTACAGTGTGACGGTGCAGTCTGATGAAGCAGTGTGACAGTACAGTGTGATGGTGCAGTCTGATGATGCAGTGTGACAGTACAGTGTGATAGTGCAATGTGACGGTGCAGTGTGAAGGTGCAGTGTGATAGTGCAGTGTGGCAGTACAGTGTGACGGTGCAGTGTGACAGTGCAGTGTGACAGAGCAGTGTGGCAGTGCAGTGTGACACTGCGGTGTGATGATGCAGTGTTAAGGCGCAGTTTGATGGTGCAGTGTGTCAGTGCAGTGTGACAGTACAGTGTGACCGTGCAGTGTGACAGTGCAATGTGATGTTGCAGTGTGATGGTGCAGTGTGATGGTGCAATGTGACGGTGCAGTGTGACGGTGCAATGTGATGTTGCAGTGTGATGGTGCAGTGTGATGCTACAGTGTGACAGTGCAATGTGATGGTGCAATGTGACGGTGCAGTGTGACGGTGCAGTGTGATGCTACAGTGTGACAGTGCAATGTGATGGTGCAATGTGACGGTGCAGTGTGACGGTGCAGTGTGACAGTGCAGTGTGACAGAGCAGTGTGGCAGTGCAGTGTGACACTGCAGTGTGATGATGCAGTGTTAAGGCGCAGTTTGATGGTGCAGTGTGTCAGTGCAGTGTGACAGTACAGTGTGACCGTGCAGTGTGACAGTGCAATGTCATGTTGCAGTGTGATGGTGCAGTGTGACAGTGCAGTGTGATGGTACAGTGTGACGGTGCAGTCTGATGATGCAGTGTGACAGTGCCATGTGATGGTGCAATGTGACGGTGCAGTGTGACGGTGCAGTGTGACAGTGCAGTGTGGCAGTGCAGTGTGACACTGCAGTGTGAGAGTGCCATGTGGCAGCGCAGTGTGATGGTGCAGTGTGATGGTGCAGTGTGACAGTGCAGTGTGACAGTACAGTGTGACAGCGCAGTGTGACAGTGCAACAGTGCAAAGTGACAGTACAGTGTGACCGTGCAGTATGACAGTGCAATGTGATGTTGCAGTGTGATGGTGCAGTGTGTCAGTGCAGTGTGACAGTACAGTGTGACAGTACAATGTGAGAGTGCCGTGTGGCAGCGCAGTGTGATGGTGCAGTGTGACAGTGCAGTGTGACAGTGCAGTGTGACAGAGCAGTGTGGCAGTACAGTGTGACACTGCAGTGTGATGATGCAGTGTTAAGGCGCAGTTTGACAGAGCAGTGTGACAGTACAGTGTGACAGTGCCGTGTGGCAGTGCAGTGTGATGGTGCAGTGTTACAGTGCAGTGTGATGGTACAGTGTGATGGTGCAGTCTGATGAAGCAGTGTGACAGTACAGTGTGATGGTGCAGTCTGATGATGCAGTGTGACAGTACAGTGTGATAGTGCAATGTGACACTGCAGTGTGATGATGCAGTGTTAAGGCGCAGTTTGATGGTGCAGTGTGTCAGTGCAGTGTGACAGTACAGTGTGACCGTGCAGTGTGACAGTGCAATGTCATGTTGCAGTGTGATGGTGCAGTGTGACAGTGCAGTGTGATGGTACAGTGTGACGGTGCAGTCTGATGATGCAGTGTGACAGTGCCATGTGATGGTGCAATGTGACGGTGCAGTGTGACGGTGCAGTGTGACAGTGCAGTGTGACAGTACAGTGTGACAGTGCCGTGTGGCAGTGCAGTGTGATGGTGCAGTGTTACAGTGCAGTGTGATGGTACAGTGTGACGGTGCAGTCTGATGAAGCAGTGTGACAGTACAGTGTGATGGTGCAGTCTGATGATGCAGTGTGACAGTACAGTGTGATAGTGCAATGTGACACTGCAGTGTGATGATGCAGTGTTAAGGCGCAGTTTGATGGTGCAGTGTGTCAGTGCAGTGTGACAGTACAGTGTGACCGTGCAGTGTGACAGTGCAATGTCATGTTGCAGTGTGATGGTGCAGTGTGACAGTGCAGTGTGATGGTACAGTGTGACGGTGCAGTCTGATGATGCAGTGTGACAGTGCCATGTGATGGTGCAATGTGACGGTGCAGTGTGACGGTGCAGTGTGACAGTGCAGTGTGGCAGTGCAGTGTGACACTGCAGTGTGAGAGTGCCATGTGGCAGCGCAGTGTGATGGTGCAGTGTGATGGTGCAGTGTGACAGTGCAGTGTGACAGAGCAGTGTGACAGTGCCATGTGATGGTGCAATGTGACGGTGCAGTGTGACGGTGCAGTGTGACAGTGCAGTGTGACAGTACAGTGTGACAGTGCCGTGTGGCAGTGCAGTGTGATGGTGCAGTGTTACAGTGCAGTGTGATGGTACAGTGTGACGGTGCAGTCTGATGAAGCAGTGTGACAGTACAGTGTGATGGTGCAGTCTGATGATGCAGTGTGACAGTACAGTGTGATAGTGCAATGTGACACTGCAGTGTGATGATGCAGTGTTAAGGCGCAGTTTGATGGTGCAGTGTGTCAGTGCAGTGTGACAGTACAGTGTGACCGTGCAGTGTGACAGTGCAATGTCATGTTGCAGTGTGATGGTGCAGTGTGACAGTGCAGTGTGATGGTACAGTGTGACGGTGCAGTCTGATGATGCAGTGTGACAGTGCCATGTGATGGTGCAATGTGACGGTGCAGTGTGACGGTGCAGTGTGACAGTGCAGTGTGGCAGTGCAGTGTGACACTGCAGTGTGAGAGTGCCATGTGGCAGCGCAGTGTGATGGTGCAGTGTGATGGTGCAGTGTGACAGTGCAGTGTGACAGAGCAGTGTGACAGCGCAGTGTGACAGTGCAACAGTGCAAAGTGACAGTACAGTGTGACCATTCAGTATGACAGTGCAATGTGATGTTGCAGTGTGATGGTGCAGTGTGTCAGTGCAGTGTGACAGTACAGTGTGACAGTACAATGTGAGAGTGCCGTGTGGCAGCGCAGTGTGATGGTGCAGTGTGATGGTGCAGTGTGACAGTGCAGTGTGACAGAGCAGTGTGGCAGTACAGTGTGACACTGCAGTGTGATGATGCAGTGTTAAGGCGCAGTTTGACAGAGCAGTGTGACAGTACAGTGTGACAGTGCCGTGTGGCAGTGCAGTGTGATGGTGCAGTGTTACAGTGCAGTGTGATGGTACAGTGTGACGGTGCAGTCTGATGATGCAGTGTGACAGTACAGTGTGATAGTGCAATGTGACGGTGCAGTGTGACGGTGCAGTGTGATAGTGCAGTGTGGCAGTACAGTGTGACCGTGCAGTGTGACAGTGCAATGTGATGTTGCAGTGTGATGGTGCAGTGTGATGGTACAGTGTGACAGTGCAATGTGATGGTGCAATGTGATGGTGCAGTGTGACGGTGCAGTGTGACAGTGCAGTGCGACAGAGCAGTGTGGCAGTGCAGTGTGACACTGCAGTGTGATGATGCAGTGTTAAGGCGCAGTTTGATGGTGCAGTGTTAAGGCACAGTTTGACAGAGCAGTGTGACAGTACAGTGTGACAGTGCCGTGTGGCAGTGCAGTGTGATGGTGCAGTGTTACAGTGAAGTGTGATGGTACAGTGTGACGGTGCAGTCTGATGAAGCAGTGTGACAGTACAGTGTGATAGTGCAATGTGACGGTGCAGTGTGACGGTGCAGTGTGATAGTGCAGTGTGGCAGTACAGTGTGACCGTGCAGTGTGACAGTGCAATGTGATGTTGCAGTGTGATGGTGCAGTTTGATGGTGCAGTGTGTCAGTGCAGTGTGGCAGTACAGTGTGACCGTGCAGTGTGACAGTGCAATGTGATGTTGCAGTGTGATGGTGCAGTGTGACAGTGCAGTGTGACAGTGCAATGTGATGATGCAGTGTGACAGTGCAGTGTGACAGAGCAGTGTGGCAGTGCAGTGTGGCAGTACAGTGTGACAGTACAGTGTGACAGTGCCGTGTGGCAGTGCAGTGTGTCAGTGCAGTGTGACAGTACAGTGTGACCGTGCAGTGTGACAGTACAGTGTGACCGTGCAGTGTGACAGTGCAATGTCATGTTGCAGTGTGATGGTGCAGTGTGACAGTGCAGTGTGATGGTACAGTGTGACGGTGCAGTCTGATGATGCAGTGTGACAGTGCCATGTGATGGTGCAATGTGACGGTGCAGTGTGACGGTGCAGTGTGACAGTGCAGTGTGGCAGTGCAGTGTGACACTGCAGTGTGAGAGTGCCATGTGGCAGCGCAGTGTGATGGTGCAGTGTGATGGTGCAGTGTGACAGTGCAGTGTGACAGTACAGTGTGACAGCGCAGTGTGACAGTGCAACAGTGCAAAGTGACAGTACAGTGTGACCGTGCAGTATGACAGTGCAATGTGATGTTGCAGTGTGATGGTGCAGTGTGTCAGTGCAGTGTGACAGTACAGTGTGACAGTACAATGTGAGAGTGCCGTGTGGCAGCGCAGTGTGATGGTGCAGTGTGACAGTGCAGTGTGACAGTGCAGTGTGACAGAGCAGTGTGGCAGTACAGTGTGACACTGCAGTGTGATGATGCAGTGTTAAGGCGCAGTTTGACAGAGCAGTGTGACAGTACAGTGTGACAGTGCCGTGTGGCAGTGCAGTGTGATGGTGCAGTGTTACAGTGCAGTGTGATGGTACAGTGTGACGGTGCAGTCTGATGAAGCAGTGTGACAGTACAGTGTGATGGTGCAGTCTGATGATGCAGTGTGACAGTACAGTGTGATAGTGCAATGTGACACTGCAGTGTGATGATGCAGTGTTAAGGCGCAGTTTGATGGTGCAGTGTGTCAGTGCAGTGTGACAGTACAGTGTGACCGTGCAGTGTGACAGTGCAATGTCATGTTGCAGTGTGATGGTGCAGTGTGACAGTGCAGTGTGATGGTACAGTGTGACGGTGCAGTCTGATGATGCAGTGTGACAGTGCCATGTGATGGTGCAATGTGACGGTGCAGTGTGACGGTGCAGTGTGACAGTGCAGTGTGACAGTACAGTGTGACAGTGCCGTGTGGCAGTGCAGTGTGATGGTGCAGTGTTACAGTGCAGTGTGATGGTACAGTGTGACGGTGCAGTCTGATGAAGCAGTGTGACAGTACAGTGTGATGGTGCAGTCTGATGATGCAGTGTGACAGTACAGTGTGATAGTGCAATGTGACACTGCAGTGTGATGATGCAGTGTTAAGGCGCAGTTTGATGGTGCAGTGTGTCAGTGCAGTGTGACAGTACAGTGTGACCGTGCAGTGTGACAGTGCAATGTCATGTTGCAGTGTGATGGTGCAGTGTGACAGTGCAGTGTGATGGTACAGTGTGACGGTGCAGTCTGATGATGCAGTGTGACAGTGCCATGTGATGGTGCAATGTGACGGTGCAGTGTGACGGTGCAGTGTGACAGTGCAGTGTGGCAGTGCAGTGTGACACTGCAGTGTGAGAGTGCCATGTGGCAGCGCAGTGTGATGGTGCAGTGTGATGGTGCAGTGTGACAGTGCAGTGTGACAGAGCAGTGTGACAGCGCAGTGTGACAGTGCAACAGTGCAAAGTGACAGTACAGTGTGACCATTCAGTATGACAGTGCAATGTGATGTTGCAGTGTGATGGTGCAGTGTGTCAGTGCAGTGTGACAGTACAGTGTGACAGTACAATGTGAGAGTGCCGTGTGGCAGCGCAGTGTGATGGTGCAGTGTGATGGTGCAGTGTGACAGTGCAGTGTGACAGAGCAGTGTGGCAGTACAGTGTGACACTGCAGTGTGATGATGCAGTGTTAAGGCGCAGTTTGACAGAGCAGTGTGACAGTACAGTGTGACAGTGCCGTGTGGCAGTGCAGTGTGATGGTGCAGTGTTACAGTGCAGTGTGATGGTACAGTGTGACGGTGCAGTCTGATGATGCAGTGTGACAGTACAGTGTGATAGTGCAATGTGACGGTGCAGTGTGACGGTGCAGTGTGATAGTGCAGTGTGGCAGTACAGTGTGACCGTGCAGTGTGACAGTGCAATGTGATGTTGCAGTGTGATGGTGCAGTGTGATGGTACAGTGTGACAGTGCAATGTGATGGTGCAATGTGATGGTGCAGTGTGACGGTGCAGTGTGACAGTGCAGTGCGACAGAGCAGTGTGGCAGTGCAGTGTGACACTGCAGTGTGATGATGCAGTGTTAAGGCGCAGTTTGATGGTGCAGTGTTAAGGCACAGTTTGACAGAGCAGTGTGACAGTACAGTGTGACAGTGCCGTGTGGCAGTGCAGTGTGATGGTGCAGTGTTACAGTGAAGTGTGATGGTACAGTGTGACGGTGCAGTCTGATGAAGCAGTGTGACAGTACAGTGTGATAGTGCAATGTGACGGTGCAGTGTGACGGTGCAGTGTGATAGTGCAGTGTGGCAGTACAGTGTGACCGTGCAGTGTGACAGTGCAATGTGATGTTGCAGTGTGATGGTGCAGTTTGATGGTGCAGTGTGTCAGTGCAGTGTGGCAGTACAGTGTGACCGTGCAGTGTGACAGTGCAATGTGATGTTGCAGTGTGATGGTGCAGTGTGACAGTGCAG
Source organism: Squalus acanthias (assembly GCA_030390025.1). Taxonomy (NCBI): domain Eukaryota; kingdom Metazoa; phylum Chordata; class Chondrichthyes; order Squaliformes; family Squalidae; genus Squalus; species Squalus acanthias. Next base: position 90,538,546 of record CM059437.1, on the reverse strand, counting down.
TGTGACAGTGCAATGTGATGATGCAGTGTGACAGTGCAGTGTGACAGAGCAGTGTGGCAGTGCAGTGTGGCAGTACAGTGTGACAGTACAGTGTGACAGTGCCGTGTGGCAGTGCAGTGTGTCAGTGCAGTGTGACAGTACAGTGTGACCGTGCAGTGTGACAGTGCAATGTGATGTTGCAGTGTGATGGTGCAGTGTGATGGTGCAATGTGATGGTGCAGTGTGACGGTGCAGTGTGATAGTGCAGTGTGGCAGTACAGTGTGACCGTGCAGTGTGACACTGCAGTGTGATGATGCAGTGTTAAGGCGCAGTTTGATGGTGCAGTGTGTCAGTGCAGTGTGACAGTACAGTGTGACCGTGCAGTGTGACAGTGCAATGTGATGTTGCAGTGTGATGGTGCAGTGTGACAGTGCAGTGTGATGGTACAGTGTGACGGTGCAGTCTGATGATGCAGTGTGACAGTGCCATGTGATGGTGCAATGTGACGGTGCAGTGTGACGGTGCAGTGTGACAGTGCAGTGTGAGAGTGCCATGTGGCAGCGCAGTGTGATGGTGCAGTGTGATGGTGCAGTGTGACAGTGCAGTGTGACAGAGCAGTGTGGCAGTGCAGTGTGACAGTACAGTGTGATGGTGCAATGTGACGGTGCAGTGTGACGGTGCAGTGTGATAGTGCAGTGTGATGGTACAGTGTGACAGTGCAGTGTGACCATGCAGTATGACAGTGCAATGTGATGGTGCAGTGTATCAGCACAGTGTGATTGGTGAAGTGTGACAGTACAATGTGATGGTGCAGTGTGACAGTGCAGTGTGACAGAGCAGTGTGGCAGTGCAGTGTGATGGTACAGTGTGATGGTGCCGTCTGATGATGCAGTGTGACAGTGCAATGTGATGGTGCAATGTGACGGTGCAGTGTGACAGTGCAGTGTGACAGTGCAGTGTGGCAGTGCAGTGTGACAGTGCAATGTGATGTTGCAGTGTGATGGTGCAGTGTGACAGTGCAGTGTGACAGTACAGTGTGACAGCGCAGTGTGACAGTGCAACAGTGCAAAGTGACATTACAGTGTGACCGTGCAGTATGACAGTGCAATGTGATGTGCAGTGTGATGGTGCAGTGTGACAGTACAATGTGAGAGTGCCGTGTGGCAGCGCAGTGTGATGGTGCAGTGTGATGGTGCAGTGTGACAGTGCAGTGTGACAGAGCAGTGTGGCAGTACAGTGTGACACTGCAGTGTGATGATGCAGTGTTAAGGCGCAGTTTGACAGAGCAGTGTGACAGTACAGTGTGACAGTGCCGTGTGGCAGTGCAGTGTGATGGTGCAGTGTTACAGTGCAGTGTGATGGTACAGTGTGACGGTGCAGTCTGATGAAGCAGTGTGACAGTACAGTGTGATGGTGCAGTCTGATGATGCAGTGTGACAGTACAGTGTGATAGTGCAATGTGACGGTGCAGTGTGACGGTGCAGTGTGATAGTGCAGTGTGGCAGTACAGTGTGACCGTGCAGTGTGACAGTGCAATGTGATGTTGCAGTGTGATGGTGCAGTGTGATGGTACAGTGTGACAGTGCAATGTGATGGTGCAATGTGACGGTGCAGTGTGACGGTGCAGTGTGACAGTGCAGTGCGAAAGAGCAGTGTGGCAGTGCAGTGTGACACTGAAGTGTGATGATGCAGTGTTAAGGCGCAGTTTGATGGTGCAGTGTGTCAGTGCAGTGTGGCAGTACAGTGTGACAGTACAGTGTGACAGTGCCGTGTGGCAGTGCAGTGTGATGGTGCAGTGTTACAGTGCAGTGTGATGGTACAGTGTGACGGTGCAGTCTGATGAAGCAGTGTGACAGTACAGTGTGATGGTGCAGTCTGATGATGCAGTGTGACAGTACAGTGTGATAGTGCAATGTGACGGTGCAGTGTGACGGTGCAGTGCGACAGAGCAGTGCAGTGTGACACTGCAGTGTGATGATGCAGTGTTAAGGCGCAGTTTGATGGTGCAGTGTGTCAGTGCAGTGTGGCAGTACATTGTGACCGTGCAGTGTGACAGTGCAATGTGATGTTGCAGTGTGATGGTGCAGTGTGACAGTGCAGTGTGACAGTGCAATGTGATGGTGCAATGTGACGGTGCAGTGTGACGGTGCAGTGTGACAGTGCAGTGTGACAGAGCAGTGTGGCAGTGCAGTGTGACACTGCAGTGTGATGATGCACTGTTAAGGCGCAGTTTGATGGTGCAGTGTGTCAGTGCAGTGTGACAGTACAGTGTGACCGTGCAGTGTGACAGTGCAATGTGATGTTGCAGTGTGATGGTGCAGTGTGATGGTGCAATGTGACGGTGCAGTGTGACGGTGCAGTGTGATAGTGCAGTGTGGCAGTACAGTGTGACCGGGCAGTGTGACAGTGCAATGTGATGTTGCAGTGTGATGGTGCAGTGTGATGCTACAGTGTGACAGTGCAATGTGATGGTGCAATGTGACGGTGCAGTGTGATGGTGCAGTGTGACAGTGCAGTGTGACAGAGCAGTGTGGCAGTGCAGTGTGACACTGCAGTGTGATGATGCAGTGTTAAGGCGCAGTTTGATGGTGCAGTGTGTCAGTGCAGTGTGACAGTACAGTGTGACCGTGCAGTGTGACAGTGCAATGTGATGTTGCAGTGTGATGGTGCAGTGTGACAGTGCAGTGTGATGGTACAGTGTGACGGTGCAGTCTGATGATGCAGTGTGACAGTGCAATGTGATGGTGCAATGTGACGGTGCAGTGTGACGGTGCAGTGTGACAGTGCAGTGTGGCAGTGCAGTGTGACACTGCAGTGTGAGAGTGCCATGTGGCAGCGCAGTGTGATGGTGCAGTGTGATGGTGCAGTGTGACAGTGCAGTGTGACAGAGCAGTGTGGCAGTGCAGTGTGACAGTACAGTGTGATGGTGCAATGTGACGGTGCAGTGTGACGGTGCAGTGTGATAGTGCAGTGTGACAGTGCAATGTGATGGTGCAGTGTATCAGCACAGTGTGATGGTGTAGTGTGACGGTGCAGTTAGATGATGCAGTGTGACAGTACAGTATGACAGCGCAGTGTGACAGTGCAACAGTGCAGTGTGACAGTGCAATGTGATGGTACAGTGTGACAGTACAGTATGACAGCGGAGTGTGACAGTGCAGCAGTGCAGTGTGACAGTGCAATGTGATGGTACAGTGTGACAGTACAGTGTGACAGTACAGTGTGACAGTGCCGTGTGGCAGTGCAGTGTGATGGTGCAGTGTGATGGTGCAGTGTGGCAGTGCAGTGTGGCAGTGCAGTGCGACACTGCAGTGTGCCGACACAGTGTTAAAGCAGAGTTTGACAGTGCAGTGTGACACTGCAATGTGACCGTGCAGTATGACAGTGCAATGTGATGGTACAGTGTGACAGTGCAGTGTGACAGTACAGTGTGACAGTACAGTGTGATGATGCAGTGTTAAGGCAGAGTTTGACAGTGCAGTGTGACACTGCAATGTGACCATGCAGTATGACAGTGCAATGTGATGGTGCAGTGTATCAGCACAGTGTGATGGTGCAGTGTGATGGTGCAGTGTGATGGTGCAGTGTTAAGGCACAGTGTGACAGTGCAGTGTGACCGTGCAGTGTGACAGTGCAATGTCATGTTGCAGTGTGATGGTGCAGTGTGACAGTGCAGTGTGATGGTACAGTGTGACGGTGCAGTCTGATGATGCAGTGTGACAGTACAGTGTGATAGTGCAATGTGACGGTGCAGTGTGACGGTGCAGTGTGATAGTGCAGTGTGGCAGTACAGTGTGACCGTGCAGTGTGACAGTGCAATGTGATGTTGCAGTGTGATGGTGCAGTTTGATGGTGCAGTGTGTCAGTGCAGTGTGGCAGTACAGTGTGACCGTGCAGTGTGACAGTGCAATGTGATGTTGCAGTGTGATGGTGCAGTGTGACAGTGCAGTGTGACAGTGCAATGTGATGATGCAGTGTGACAGTGCAGTGTGACAGAGCAGTGTGGCAGTGCAGTGTGGCAGTACAGTGTGACAGTACAGTGTGACAGTGCCGTGTGGCAGTGCAGTGTGACAGTGCAGTGTGACAGTACAGTGTGACCGTGCAGTGTGACAGTGCAATGTGATGTTGCAGTGTGATGGTGCAGTGTGATGGTGCAATGTGATGGTGCAGTGTGACGGTGCAGTGTGATAGTGCAGTGTGGCAGTACAGTGTGACCGTGCAGTGTGACACTGCAGTGTGATGATGCAGTGTTAAGGCGCAGTTTGATGGTGCAGTGTGTCAGTGCAGTGTGACAGTACAGTGTGACCGTGCAGTGTGACAGTGCAATGTGATGTTGCAGTGTGATGGTGCAGTGTGACAGTGCAGTGTGATGGTACAGTGTGACGGTGCAGTCTGATGATGCAGTGTGACAGTGCCATGTGATGGTGCAATGTGACGGTGCAGTGTGACGGTGCAGTGTGACAGTGCAGTGTGAGAGTGCCATGTGGCAGCGCAGTGTGATGGTGCAGTGTGATGGTGCAGTGTGACAGTGCAGTGTGACAGAGCAGTGTGGCAGTGCAGTGTGACAGTACAGTGTGATGGTGCAATGTGACGGTGCAGTGTGACGGTGCAGTGTGATAGTGCAGTGTGATGGTACAGTGTGACAGTGCAGTGTGACCATGCAGTATGACAGTGCAATGTGATGGTGCAGTGTATCAGCACAGTGTGATTGGTGAAGTGTGACAGTACAATGTGATGGTGCAGTGTGACAGTGCAGTGTGACAGAGCAGTGTGGCAGTGCAGTGTGATGGTACAGTGTGATGGTGCCGTCTGATGATGCAGTGTGACAGTGCAATGTGATGGTGCAATGTGACGGTGCAGTGTGACAGTGCAGTGTGACAGTGCAGTGTGGCAGTGCAGTGTGACAGTGCAATGTGATGTTGCAGTGTGATGGTGCAGTGTGACAGTGCAGTGTGACAGTACAGTGTGACAGCGCAGTGTGACAGTGCAACAGTGCAAAGTGACATTACAGTGTGACCGTGCAGTATGACAGTGCAATGTGATGTGCAGTGTGATGGTGCAGTGTGACAGTACAATGTGAGAGTGCCGTGTGGCAGCGCAGTGTGATGGTGCAGTGTGATGGTGCAGTGTGACAGTGCAGTGTGACAGAGCAGTGTGGCAGTACAGTGTGACACTGCAGTGTGATGATGCAGTGTTAAGGCGCAGTTTGACAGAGCAGTGTGACAGTACAGTGTGACAGTGCCGTGTGGCAGTGCAGTGTGATGGTGCAGTGTTACAGTGCAGTGTGATGGTACAGTGTGACGGTGCAGTCTGATGAAGCAGTGTGACAGTACAGTGTGATGGTGCAGTCTGATGATGCAGTGTGACAGTACAGTGTGATAGTGCAATGTGACGGTGCAGTGTGACGGTGCAGTGTGATAGTGCAGTGTGGCAGTACAGTGTGACCGTGCAGTGTGACAGTGCAATGTGATGTTGCAGTGTGATGGTGCAGTGTGATGGTACAGTGTGACAGTGCAATGTGATGGTGCAATGTGACGGTGCAGTGTGACGGTGCAGTGTGACAGTGCAGTGCGAAAGAGCAGTGTGGCAGTGCAGTGTGACACTGAAGTGTGATGATGCAGTGTTAAGGCGCAGTTTGATGGTGCAGTGTGTCAGTGCAGTGTGGCAGTACAGTGTGACAGTACAGTGTGACAGTGCCGTGTGGCAGTGCAGTGTGATGGTGCAGTGTTACAGTGCAGTGTGATGGTACAGTGTGACGGTGCAGTCTGATGAAGCAGTGTGACAGTACAGTGTGATGGTGCAGTCTGATGATGCAGTGTGACAGTACAGTGTGATAGTGCAATGTGACGGTGCAGTGTGACGGTGCAGTGCGACAGAGCAGTGCAGTGTGACACTGCAGTGTGATGATGCAGTGTTAAGGCGCAGTTTGATGGTGCAGTGTGTCAGTGCAGTGTGGCAGTACATTGTGACCGTGCAGTGTGACAGTGCAATGTGATGTTGCAGTGTGATGGTGCAGTGTGACAGTGCAGTGTGACAGTGCAATGTGATGGTGCAATGTGACGGTGCAGTGTGACGGTGCAGTGTGACAGTGCAGTGTGACAGAGCAGTGTGGCAGTGCAGTGTGACACTGCAGTGTGATGATGCACTGTTAAGGCGCAGTTTGATGGTGCAGTGTGTCAGTGCAGTGTGACAGTACAGTGTGACCGTGCAGTGTGACAGTGCAATGTGATGTTGCAGTGTGATGGTGCAGTGTGATGGTGCAATGTGACGGTGCAGTGTGACGGTGCAGTGTGATAGTGCAGTGTGGCAGTACAGTGTGACCGGGCAGTGTGACAGTGCAATGTGATGTTGCAGTGTGATGGTGCAGTGTGATGCTACAGTGTGACAGTGCAATGTGATGGTGCAATGTGACGGTGCAGTGTGATGGTGCAGTGTGACAGTGCAGTGTGACAGAGCAGTGTGGCAGTGCAGTGTGACACTGCAGTGTGATGATGCAGTGTTAAGGCGCAGTTTGATGGTGCAGTGTGTCAGTGCAGTGTGACAGTACAGTGTGACCGTGCAGTGTGACAGTGCAATGTGATGTTGCAGTGTGATGGTGCAGTGTGACAGTGCAGTGTGATGGTACAGTGTGACGGTGCAGTCTGATGATGCAGTGTGACAGTGCAATGTGATGGTGCAATGTGACGGTGCAGTGTGACGGTGCAGTGTGACAGTGCAGTGTGGCAGTGCAGTGTGACACTGCAGTGTGAGAGTGCCATGTGGCAGCGCAGTGTGATGGTGCAGTGTGATGGTGCAGTGTGACAGTGCAGTGTGACAGAGCAGTGTGGCAGTGCAGTGTGACAGTACAGTGTGATGGTGCAATGTGACGGTGCAGTGTGACGGTGCAGTGTGATAGTGCAGTGTGACAGTGCAATGTGATGGTGCAGTGTATCAGCACAGTGTGATGGTGTAGTGTGACGGTGCAGTTAGATGATGCAGTGTGACAGTACAGTATGACAGCGCAGTGTGACAGTGCAACAGTGCAGTGTGACAGTGCAATGTGATGGTACAGTGTGACAGTACAGTATGACAGCGGAGTGTGACAGTGCAGCAGTGCAGTGTGACAGTGCAATGTGATGGTACAGTGTGACAGTACAGTGTGACAGTACAGTGTGACAGTGCCGTGTGGCAGTGCAGTGTGATGGTGCAGTGTGATGGTGCAGTGTGGCAGTGCAGTGTGGCAGTGCAGTGCGACACTGCAGTGTGCCGACACAGTGTTAAAGCAGAGTTTGACAGTGCAGTGTGACACTGCAATGTGACCGTGCAGTATGACAGTGCAATGTGATGGTACAGTGTGACAGTGCAGTGTGACAGTACAGTGTGACAGTACAGTGTGATGATGCAGTGTTAAGGCAGAGTTTGACAGTGCAGTGTGACACTGCAATGTGACCATGCAGTATGACAGTGCAATGTGATGGTGCAGTGTATCAGCACAGTGTGATGGTGCAGTGTGATGGTGCAGTGTGATGGTGCAGTGTTAAGGCACAGTGTGACAGTGCAGTGTGACCGTGCAGTGTGACAGTGCAATGTCATGTTGCAGTGTGATGGTGCAGTGTGACAGTGCAGTGTGATGGTACAGTGTGACGGTGCAGTCTGATGATGCAGTGTGACAGTGCCATGTGATGGTGCAATGTGACGGTGCAGTGTGACGGTGCAGTGTGACAGTGCAGTGTGGCAGTGCAGTGTGACACTGCAGTGTGAGAGTGCCATGTGGCAGCGCAGTGTGATGGTGCAGTGTGATGGTGCAGTGTGACAGTGCAGTGTGACAGTACAGTGTGACAGCGCAGTGTGACAGTGCAACAGTGCAAAGTGACAGTACAGTGTGACCGTGCAGTATGACAGTGCAATGTGATGTTGCAGTGTGATGGTGCAGTGTGTCAGTGCAGTGTGACAGTACAGTGTGACAGTACAATGTGAGAGTGCCGTGTGGCAGCGCAGTGTGATGGTGCAGTGTGACAGTGCAGTGTGACAGTGCAGTGTGACAGAGCAGTGTGGCAGTACAGTGTGACACTGCAGTGTGATGATGCAGTGTTAAGGCGCAGTTTGACAGAGCAGTGTGACAGTACAGTGTGACAGTGCCGTGTGGCAGTGCAGTGTGATGGTGCAGTGTTACAGTGCAGTGTGATGGTACAGTGTGACGGTGCAGTCTGATGAAGCAGTGTGACAGTACAGTGTGATGGTGCAGTCTGATGATGCAGTGTGACAGTACAGTGTGATAGTGCAATGTGACACTGCAGTGTGATGATGCAGTGTTAAGGCGCAGTTTGATGGTGCAGTGTGTCAGTGCAGTGTGACAGTACAGTGTGACCGTGCAGTGTGACAGTGCAATGTCATGTTGCAGTGTGATGGTGCAGTGTGACAGTGCAGTGTGATGGTACAGTGTGACGGTGCAGTCTGATGATGCAGTGTGACAGTGCCATGTGATGGTGCAATGTGACGGTGCAGTGTGACGGTGCAGTGTGACAGTGCAGTGTGACAGTACAGTGTGACAGTGCCGTGTGGCAGTGCAGTGTGATGGTGCAGTGTTACAGTGCAGTGTGATGGTACAGTGTGACGGTGCAGTCTGATGAAGCAGTGTGACAGTACAGTGTGATGGTGCAGTCTGATGATGCAGTGTGACAGTACAGTGTGATAGTGCAATGTGACACTGCAGTGTGATGATGCAGTGTTAAGGCGCAGTTTGATGGTGCAGTGTGTCAGTGCAGTGTGACAGTACAGTGTGACCGTGCAGTGTGACAGTGCAATGTCATGTTGCAGTGTGATGGTGCAGTGTGACAGTGCAGTGTGATGGTACAGTGTGACGGTGCAGTCTGATGATGCAGTGTGACAGTGCCATGTGATGGTGCAATGTGACGGTGCAGTGTGACGGTGCAGTGTGACAGTGCAGTGTGGCAGTGCAGTGTGACACTGCAGTGTGAGAGTGCCATGTGGCAGCGCAGTGTGATGGTGCAGTGTGATGGTGCAGTGTGACAGTGCAGTGTGACAGAGCAGTGTGACAGCGCAGTGTGACAGTGCAACAGTGCAAAGTGACAGTACAGTGTGACCATTCAGTATGACAGTGCAATGTGATGTTGCAGTGTGATGGTGCAGTGTGTCAGTGCAGTGTGACAGTACAGTGTGACAGTACAATGTGAGAGTGCCGTGTGGCAGCGCAGTGTGATGGTGCAGTGTGATGGTGCAGTGTGACAGTGCAGTGTGACAGAGCAGTGTGGCAGTACAGTGTGACACTGCAGTGTGATGATGCAGTGTTAAGGCGCAGTTTGACAGAGCAGTGTGACAGTACAGTGTGACAGTGCCGTGTGGCAGTGCAGTGTGATGGTGCAGTGTTACAGTGCAGTGTGATGGTACAGTGTGACGGTGCAGTCTGATGATGCAGTGTGACAGTACAGTGTGATAGTGCAATGTGACGGTGCAGTGTGACGGTGCAGTGTGATAGTGCAGTGTGGCAGTACAGTGTGACCGTGCAGTGTGACAGTGCAATGTGATGTTGCAGTGTGATGGTGCAGTGTGATGGTACAGTGTGACAGTGCAATGTGATGGTGCAATGTGATGGTGCAGTGTGACGGTGCAGTGTGACAGTGCAGTGCGACAGAGCAGTGTGGCAGTGCAGTGTGACACTGCAGTGTGATGATGCAGTGTTAAGGCGCAGTTTGATGGTGCAGTGTTAAGGCACAGTTTGACAGAGCAGTGTGACAGTACAGTGTGACAGTGCCGTGTGGCAGTGCAGTGTGATGGTGCAGTGTTACAGTGAAGTGTGATGGTACAGTGTGACGGTGCAGTCTGATGAAGCAGTGTGACAGTACAGTGTGATAGTGGAATGTGACGGTGCAGTGTGACGGTGCAGTGTGATAGTGCAGTGTGGCAGTACAGTGTGACCGTGCAGTGTGACAGTGCAATGTGATGTTGCAGTGTGATGGTGCAGTTTGATGGTGCAGTGTGTCAGTGCAGTGTGGCAGTACAGTGTGACCGTGCAGTGTGACAGTGCAATGTGATGTTGCAGTGTGATGGTGCAGTGTGACAGTGCAGTGTGACAGTGCAATGTGATGATGCAGTGTGACAGTGCAGTGTGACAGAGCAGTGTGGCAGTGCAGTGTGGCAGTACAGTGTGACAGTACAGTGTGACAGTGCCGTGTGGCAGTGCAGTGTGTCAGTGCAGTGTGACAGTACAGTGTGACCGTGCAGTGTGACAGTGCAATGTGATGTTGCAGTGTGATGGTGCAGTGTGATGGTGCAATGTGACGGTGCAGTGTGACGGTGCAGTGTGATAGTGCAGTGTGGCAGTACAGTGTGACCGTGCAGTGTGACACTGCAGTGTGATGATGCAGTGTTAAGGCGCAGTTTGATGGTGCAGTGTGTCAGTGCAGTGTGACAGTACAGTGTGACCGTGCAGTGTGACAGTGCAATGTGATGTTGCAGTGTGATGGTGCAGTGTGACAGTGCAGTGTGATGGTACAGTGTGACGGTGCAGTCTGATGATGCAGTGTGACAGTGCCATGTGATGGTGCAATGTGACGGTGCAGTGTGACGGTGCAGTGTGACAGTGCAGTGTGAGAGTGCCATGTGGCAGCGCAGTGTGATGGTGCAGTGTGATGGTGCAGTGTGACAGTGCAGTGTGACAGAGCAGTGTGGCAGTGCAGTGTGACAGTACAGTGTGATGGTGCAATGTGACGGTGCAGTGTGACGGTGCAGTGTGATAGTGCAGTGTGATGGTACAGTGTGACAGTGCAGTGTGACCATGCAGTATGACAGTGCAATGTGATGGTGCAGTGTATCAGCACAGTGTGATTGGTGAAGTGTGACAGTACAATGTGATGGTGCAGTGTGACAGTGCAGTGTGACAGAGCAGTGTGGCAGTGCAGTGTGACAGTGCAATGTGATGTTGCAGTGTGATGGTGCAGTGTGACAGTGCAGTGTGACAGTACAGTGTGACAGCGCAGTGTGACAGTGCAACAGTGCAAAGTGACATTACAGTGTGACCGTGCAGTATGACAGTGCAATGTGATGTGCAGTGTGATGGTGCAGTGTGACAGTACAATGTGAGAGTGCCGTGTGGCAGCGCAGTGTGATGGTGCAGTGTGATGGTGCAGTGTGACAGTGCAGTGTGACAGAGCAGTGTGACAGTACAGTGTGACAGTGCCGTGTGGCAGTGCAGTGTGATGGTGCAGTGTTACAGTGCAGTGTGATGGTACAGTGTGACGGTGCAGTCTGATGAAGCAGTGTGACAGTACAGTGTGATGGTGCAGTCTGATGATGCAGTGTGACAGTACAGTGTGATAGTGCAATGTGACGGTGCAGTGTGACGGTGCAGTGTGATAGTGCAGTGTGGCAGTACAGTGTGACCGTGCAGTGTGACAGTGCAATGTGATGTTGCAGTGTGATGGTGCAGTGTGATGGTACAGTGTGACAGTGCAATGTGATGGTGCAATGTGACGGTGCAGTGTGACGGTGCAGTGTGACAGTGCAGTGCGAAAGAGCAGTGTGGCAGTGCAGTGTGACACTGAAGTGTGATGATGCAGTGTTAAGGCGCAGTTTGATGGTGCAGTGTGTCAGTGCAGTGTGGCAGTACAGTGTGACAGTACAGTGTGACAGTGCCGTGTGGCAGTGCAGTGTGATGGTGCAGTGTTACAGTGCAGTGTGATGGTACAGTGTGACGGTGCAGTCTGATGAAGCAGTGTGACAGTACAGTGTGATGGTGCAGTCTGATGATGCAGTGTGACAGTACAGTGTGATAGTGCAATGTGACGGTGCAGTGTGACGGTGCAGTGCGACAGAGCAGTGTGGCAGTGCAGTGTGACACTGCAGTGTGATGATGCAGTGTTAAGGCGCAGTTTGATGGTGCAGTGTGTCAGTGCAGTGTGGCAGTACAGTGTGACAGTACAGTGTGACAGTGCCGTGTGGCAGTGCAGTGTGATGGTGCAGTGTTACAGTGCAGTGTGATGGTACAGTGTGACGGTGCAGTCTGATGAAGCAGTGTGACAGTACAGTGTGATGGTGCAGTCTGATGATGCAGTGTGACAGTACAGTGTGATAGTGCAATGTGACGGTGCAGTGTGACGGTGCAGTGCGACAGAGCAGTGTGGCAGTGCAGTGTGACACTGCAGTGTGATGATGCAGTGTTAAGGCGCAGTTTGATGGTGCAGTGTGTCAGTGCAGTGTGGCAGTACATTGTGACCGTGCAGTGTGACAGTGCAATGTGATGTTGCAGTGTGATGGTGCAGTGTGACAGTGCAGTGTGACAGTGCAATGTGATGGTGCAATGTGACGGTGCAGTGTGACGGTGCAGTGTGACAGTGCAGTGTGACAGAGCAGTGTGGCAGTGCAGTGTGACACTGCAGTGTGATGATGCACTGTTAAGGCGCAGTTTGATGGTGCAGTGTGTCAGTGCAGTGTGACAGTACAGTGTGACCGTGCAGTGTGACAGTGCAATGTGATGTTGCAGTGTGATGGTGCAGTGTGATGGTGCAATGTGACGGTGCAGTGTGACGGTGCAGTGTGATAGTGCAGTGTGGCAGTACAGTGTGACCGGGCAGTGTGACAGTGCAATGTGATGTTGCAGTGTGATGGTGCAGTGTGATGCTACAGTGTGACAGTGCAATGTGATGGTGCAATGTGACGGTGCAGTGTGATGGTGCAGTGTGACAGTGCAGTGTGACAGAGCAGTGTGGCAGTGCAGTGTGACACTGCAGTGTGATGATGCAGTGTTAAGGCGCAGTTTGATGGTGCAGTGTGTCAGTGCAGTGTGACAGTACAGTGTGACCGTGCAGTGTGACAGTGCAATGTGATGTTGCAGTGTGATGGTGCAGTGTGACAGTGCAGTGTGATGGTACAGTGTGACGGTGCAGTCTGATGATGCAGTGTGACAGTGCAATGTGATGGTGCAATGTGACGGTGCAGTGTGACGGTGCAGTGTGACAGTGCAGTGTGGCAGTGCAGTGTGACACTGCAGTGTGAGAGTGCCATGTGGCAGCGCAGTGTGATGGTGCAGTGTGATGGTGCAGTGTGACAGTGCAGTGTGACAGAGCAGTGTGGCAGTGCAGTGTGACAGTACAGTGTGATGGTGCAATGTGACGGTGCAGTGTGACGGTGCAGTGTGATAGTGCAGTGTGACAGTGCAATGTGATGGTGCAGTGTATCAGCACAGTGTGATGATGCAGTGTGACAGTACAGTATGACAGCGCAGTGTGACAGTGCAACAGTGCAGTGTGACAGTGCAATGTGATGGTACAGTGTGACAGTACAGTATGACAGCGGAGTGTGACAGTGCAGCAGTGCAGTGTGACAGTGCAATGTGATGGTACAGTGTGACAGTACAGTGTGACAGTACAGTGTGACAGTGCCGTGTGGCAGTGCAGTGTGATGGTGCAGTGTGATGGTGCAGTGTGGCAGTGCAGTGTGGCAGTGCAGTGCGACACTGCAGTGTGCCGACACAGTGTTAAAGCAGAGTTTGACAGTGCAGTGTGACACTGCAATGTGACCGTGCAGTATGACAGTGCAATGTGATGGTACAGTGTGACAGTATAGTATGACAGCGCAGTGTGACAGTGCAACAGTGCAGTGTGACAGTGCAATGTGATGGTACAGTGTGACAGTGCAGTGTGACAGTACAGTGTGACAGTACAGTGTGATGATGCAGTGTTAAGGCAGAGTTTGACAGTGCAGTGTGACACTGCAATGTGACCATGCAGTATGACAGTGCAATGTGATGGTGCAGTGTATCAGCACAGTGTGATGGTGCAGTGTGATGGTGCAGTGTGATGGTGCAGTGTTAAGGCACAGTGTGACAGTGCAGTGTGACAGTGCAGTGTGATGGTACAGTGTGACGGTGCAGTCTGATGATGCAGTGTGACAGTACAGTGTGGCAGTGCAGTGTGACAGTGCAATGTGATGGTGCAGTGTGATGGTGCAGTGCGGCAGTGCAGTGCAACAGTACAATGTGGCAGTGCAGTGTGACTGTACAGTGTGGCAGTGCAGTGTGATGGTGCAGTGTGACAATGCAGTGTGATGGTACAGTGTGACGGTGCAGTCTGATGATGCAGTGTGACAGTACAGTGTGGCAGTGCAGTGTGACAGTGCAATGTGATGGTGCAGTGTGATGGTGCAGTGCGGCAGTGCAGTGCAACAGTACAATGTGGCAGTGCAGTGTGACTATACAGTGTGGCAGTGCAGTGTGATGGTGCAGTGTGACAATGCAGTGTGATGGTACAGTGTGACGGTGCAGTCTGATGATGCAGTGTGACAGTGCAATGTGACAGTGCAATGTGTCAGTGCAGTGTGATGGTGCAGTGTGACAGTGCAGTGTGACAGTGCAATGTGATGGTGCAGTGTGATGGTGCAGTGTGACAGTGCAGTGTGATGGTGCAGTGTGACAGCACAGTGTGATGGTGAAGTGTGACGGTGCAGTCAGATGATGCAGTGTGACAGTACAGTATGACAGCGCAGTGTGACACTGCAACAGTGCAGTGTGACAGTGCAATGTGATGGTACAGTGTGACAGTGCAGTGTGACAGTACAGTGTGACAGTACAGTGTGACAGTGCCGTGTGGCAGTGCCGTGTGGCAGTGCAGTGTGATGGTGCAGTGTGATGGTGCAGTGTGGCAGTGCAGTGTGGCAGTGCAGTGTGACACTGCAATGTGACCGTGCAGTATGACAGTGCAATGTGATGGTGCAGTGTGACGGTGCAGTCTGATGATGCAGTGTGATAGTACAGTGTGGCAGTGCAGTGTGACAGTGCAATGTGATGGTGCAGTGTGACAGTGCAGTGTGACAGTACAGTGTGACAGTACAGTGTGACAGTGCCGTGTGGCAGTGCAGTGTGATGGTGCAGTGTGATGATGCAGTGTTAAGGCAGAGTTTGACAGTGCAGTGTGACACTGCAATGTGACCATGCAGTATGACAGTGCAATGTGATGGTGCAGTGTATCAGCACAGTGTGATGGTGCAGTGTGATGGTGCAGTGTGATGGTGCAGTGTTAAGGCACAGTGTGACAGTGCAGTGTGACAGTGCAGTGTGATGGTACAGTGTGACGGTGCAGTCTGATGATGCAGTGTGACAGTACAGTGTGGCAGTGCAGTGTGACAGTGCAATGTGATGGTGCAGTGTGATGGTGCAGTGCGGCAGTGCAGTGCAACAGTACAATGTGGCAGTGCAGTGTGACTGTACAGTGTGGCAGTGCAGTGTGATGGTGCAGTCTGATGATGCAGTGTGACAGTGCAATGTGACAGTGCAATGTGTCAGTGCAGTGTGATGGTGCAGTGTGATGGTGCAGTGCGGCAGTGCAGTGCAACAGTACAATGTGGCAGTGCAGTGTGACTGTACAGTGTGGCAGTGCAGTGTGATGGTGCAGTCTGATGATGCAGTGTGACAGTGCAATGTGACAGTGCAATGTGTCAGTGCAGTGTGATGGTGCAGTGTGACAGTGCAGTGTGACAGTGCAATGTGATGGTGCAGTGTGATGGTGCAGTGTGACAGTGCAGTGTGATGGTGAAGTGTGACAGTATAGTGTGATGATGCAGTGTTAACGTAGAGTTTGACAGTGCAGTGTGACACTGCAATGTGACCGTGCAGCATGACAGTGCAATGTGATGGTGCAGTGTATCAGCACAGTGTGATGGTGAAGTGTGACGGTGCAGTCAGATGATGCAGTGTGACAGTACAGTATGACAGCGCAGTGTGACACTGCAACAGTGCAGTGTGACAGTGCCGTGTGGCAGTGCCGTGTGGCAGTGCAGTGTGGCAGTGCAGTGTGACACTGCAATGTGACCGTGCAGTATGACAGTGCAATGTGATGGTGCAGTGTGACGGTGCAGTCTGATGATGCAGTGTGATAGTACAGTGTGGCAGTGCAGTCTGACAGTGCAATGTGATGGTGCAGTGTGACAGTGCAGTGTGACAGTACAGTGTGACAGTACAGTGTGACAGTGCCATGTGGCAGTGCAGTGTGATGGTGCAGTGTGATGATGCAGTGTTAAGGCAGAGTTTGACAGTGCAGTGTGACACTGCAATGTGACCATGCAGTATGACAGTGCAATGTGATGGTGCAGTGTATCAGCACAGTGTGATGGTGCAGTGTGATGGTGCAGTGTGATGGTGCAGTGTTAAGGCACAGTGTGACAGTGCAGTGTGACAGTGCAGTGTGATGGTACAGTGTGACGGTGCAGTCTGATGATGCAGTGTGACAGTACAGTGTGGCAGTGCAGTGTGACAGTGCAATGTGATGGTGCAGTGTGATGGTGCAGTGCGGCAGTGCAGTGCAACAGTACAATGTGGCAGTGCAGTGTGACTGTACAGTGTGGCAGTGCAGTGTGATGGTGCAGTGTGACAGTGCAATGTGATGGTACAGTGTGATGGTGCAGTGCGGCAGTGCAGTGTGATGGTACAGTGTGACTGTGCAGTCTGATGATGCAGTGTGACAGTACAGTGTGGCAGTGCAGTGTGACAGTGCAATGTGATGGTGCAGTGTGATGGTGCAGTGCGGCAGTGCAGTGCAACAGTACAATGTGGCAGTGCAGTGTGACTATACAGTGTGGCAGTGCAGTGTGATGGTGCAGTGTGACAATGCAGTGTGATGGTACAGTGTGACGGTGCAGTCTGATGATGCAGTGTGACAGTGCAATGTGACAGTGCAATGTGTCAGTGCAGTGTGATGGTGCAGTGTGACAGTGCAGTGTGACAGTGCAATGTGATGGTGCAGTGTGATGGTGCAGTGTGACAGTGCAGTGTGATGGTGAAGTGTGACAGTATAGTGTGATGATGCAGTGTTAACGTAGAGTTTGACAGTGCAGTGTGACACTGCAATGTGACCGTGCAGCATGACAGTGCAATGTGATGGTGCAGTGTATCAGCACAGTGTGATGGTGAAGTGTGACGGTGCAGTCAGATGATGCAGTGTGACAGTACAGTATGACAGCGGAGTGTGACACTGCAACAGTGCAGTGTGACAGAGCAATGTGATGGTACAGTGTGACAGTGCAGTGTGACAGTACAGTGTGACAGTACAGTGTGACAGTGCCGTGTGGCAGTGCCGTGTGGCAGTGCAGCGTGATGGTGCAGTGTGACGGTGCAGTGTGACAGTGCAGTGTGACAGTGCAGTGTGATGGTACAGTGTGATGGTGCAGTCTGATGATGCAGTGTGACAGTACAGTGTGGCAGTGCAGTGTGACAGTGCAATGTGATGGTGCAGTGTGATGGTGCAGTGCGGCAGTGCAGTGCAACAGTACAATGTGACAGTGCAATGTGACGGTACAGTGTGACGGTGCAGTCTAATGATGCAGTGTGACAGTACAGTGTGATGGTGCATTGTGATGGTGCAGTGTGACGGTGCAGTGTGATGGTACACTGTGACGGTGCAGTCTGATGATGCAGTGTGACAGTGCAATGTGATGGTGCAGTGTATCAGCACAGTGTGATGGTGAAGTGTGACGGTGCAGTCTGATGTTGCAGTGTGACAGTACAGTGTGATGGTGCAGTGTGATGGTGCAGTGTGATGGTGCAGTGTTAAGGCACAGTGTGACAGTGCAGTGTGACAGTGCAGTGTGATGGTACAGTGTGACGGTACAGTGTGACAGTGCCGTGTGGCAGTGCAGTGTGATGGTGCAGTGTGATGATGCAGTGTTAAGGCAGAGTTTGACAGTGCAGTGTGACACTACAATGTGACCATGCAGTATGACAGTGCAATGTGATGGTGCAGTGTATCAGCACAGTGTGATGGTGCAGTGTGATGGTGCAGTGTGATGGTGCAGTGTTAAGGCACAGTGTGACAGTGCAGTGTGACAGTGCAGTGTGATGGTACAGTGTGACGGTGCAGTCTGATGATGCAGTGTGACAGTACAGTGAGGCAGTGCAGTGTGACAGTGCAATGTGATGGTGCAGTGTGCTGGTGCAGTGCGGCAGTGCAGTGCAACAGTACAATGTGGCAGTGCAGTGTGACTGTACAGTGTGGCAGTGCAGTGTGATGGTGCAGTGTGACAATGCAGTGTGATGGTACAGTGTGACGGTGCAGTCTGATGATGCAGTATGACAGTGCAATGTGACAGTGCAATGTGTCAGTGCAGTGTGATGGTGCAGTGTGACAGTGCAGTG
The DNA here is from genome assembly GCA_030390025.1 of Squalus acanthias. Taxonomy (NCBI): domain Eukaryota; kingdom Metazoa; phylum Chordata; class Chondrichthyes; order Squaliformes; family Squalidae; genus Squalus; species Squalus acanthias. The sequence continues at coordinate 90,520,448 of CM059437.1, read as the reverse complement.
TGACAGTGCAATGTGATGGTGCAGTGTGATGGTGCAGTGTATCAGCACAGTGTGATGGTGAAGTGTGACGGTGCAGTCAGATGATGCAGTGTGACAGTACAGTATGACAGCGCAGTGTGACACTGCAACAGTGCAGTGTGACAGTACAGTGTGACAGTACAGTGTGACAGTGCCGTGTGGCAGTGCAGTGTGATGGTGCAGTGTGATGGTGCAGTGTGGCAGTGCAGTGTGACAGTGCAGTGTGATGATGCAGTGTTAAGGCAGAGTTTGACAGTGCAGTGTGACAGTGCAATGTGAACGTGCAGTATGACAGTGCAATGTGATGGTGCAGTGTATCAGCACAGTGTGATGGTGCAGTGTGATGGTGCAGTGTGGCAGTGCAGTGTGGCAGTGCAGTGTGACACTGCAGTGTGATGATGCAGTGTTAAGGCACAGTTTGACAGTACAGTGCGACAGTGCCGTGTGGCAGTGCAATGTGATGGTGCAGTGTGATGGTGCAGTGTGACAGTGCAGTGTGACAGTGCAGTGTGATGGTACAGTGTGACGGTGCAGTCTGATGATGCAGTGTGACAGTACAGTGTGGCAGTGCAGTGTGACAGTACAGTGTGACAGTACAGTGTGACAGTGCCGTGTGGCAGTGCAGTGTGATGGTGCAGTGTGATGGTGCAGTGTGGCAGTGCAGTGTGGCAGTGCAGTGTGACACTGCAGTGTGCTGATGCAGTGTTAAAGCAGAGTTTGACAGTGCAGTGTGATGATGCAGTGTTAAGGCACAGTTTGACAGTACAGTGCGACAGTGCCGTGTGGCAGTGCAATGTGATGGTGCAGTGTGATGGTGCAGTGTGACAGTGCAGTGTGACAGTGCAGAGTGATGGTACAGTGTGACGGTGCAGTCTGATGATGCAGTGTGACAGTACAGTGTGGCAGTGCAGTGTGACAGTGCAATGTGATGGTGCAGTGTGATGGTGCAGTGCGGCAGTGCAGTGCAACAGTACAATGTGACAGTGCAATGTGACGGTACAGTGTGACGGTGCAGTCTAATGATGCAGTGTGACAGTACAGTGTGATGGTGCATTGTGATGGTGCAGTGTGACGGTGCAGTGTGATGGTACACTGTGACGGTGCAGTCTGATGATGCAGTGTGACAGTGCAATGTGATGGTGCAGTGTGACAGTTCAGTGTGACAGTACAGTGTGACAGTGCTGTGTGGCCGTGCAGTGTGATGGTGCAGTGTGACAGTACAGTGTGATGATGCAGTGTTAAGGCAGAGTTTGACAGTGCAGTGTGACACTGCAATGTGACCGTGCAGTATGACAGTGCAATGTGATGGTACAGTGTGACAGTACAGTATGACAGCGCAGTGTGATAGTGCAACAGTGCAGTGTGACAGTGCAATGTGATGGTACAGTGTGACAGTGCAGTGTGACCATGCAGTATGACAGTGCAATGTGATGGTGCAGTGTATCAGCACAGTGTGATGGTGAAGTGTGACAGTACAATGTGATGGTGCAGTGTGATGGTGCAGTGTGATGGTGCAGTGTGACAGTGCAGTGTGACAGAGTAGTGTGGCAGTGCAGTGTGACAGTACAGTGTGATGGTGCAATGTGACGGTGCAGTGTGACGGTGCAGTGTGATAGTGCAGTGTGACAGTGCAGTTTGATGGTGCAGTGTGATAGTGCAGTGTGACAGTACAGTGTGACCGTGCAGTATGACAGTGCAATGTGATGGTGCAGTGTATCAGCACAGTGTGATGGTGAAGTGTGACGGTGCAGTTAGATGATGCAGTGTGACAGTACAGTATGACAGCGCAGTGTGACAGTGCAACAGTGCAGTGTGACAGTGCAATGTGATGGTACAGTGTGATGGTGCAGTGTGGCAGTGCAGTGTGGCAGTGCAGTGTGACCCTGCAGTGTGCTGATGCAGTGTTAAAGCAGAGTTTGACAGTGCAGTGTGACACTGCAATGTGAACGTGCAGTATGACAGTGCAATGTGATGGTGCAGTGTATCAGCACAGTGTGATGGTGCAGTGTGATGGTGCAGTGTGACAGTGCAGTGTGACAGTGCAGTGTGATGGTACAGTGTGACGGTGCAGTCTGATGATGCAGTGTGGCAGTGCCGTGTGGCAGTGCAGTGTGATGGTGCAATGTGATGGTGCAGTGTGATGGTGCAGTGCGGCAGTGCAGTGCAACAGTACAATGTGACAGTGCAATGTGACGGTACAGTGTGACGGTGCAGTCTAATGATGCAGTGTGACAGTACAGTGTGATGGTGCATTGTGATGGTGCAGTGTGACGGTGCAGTGTGATGGTACACTGTGACGGTGCAGTCTGATGATGCAGTGTGACAGTGCAATGTGATGGTGCAGTGTATCAGCACAGTGTGATGGTGAAGTGTGACGGTGCAGTCTGATGTTGCAGTGTGACAGTACAGTGTGGCAGTGCAGTGTGATGGTGCAGTGTGACGGTGCCGTCTGATGATGCAGTGTGACAGTGCAATGTGATGGTGCAATGTGACGATGCAGTGTGATGGTGCAGTGTGACAGTGCAGTGTGGCAGTGCAGTGTGACCGTTCAGTATGACAGTGCAATGTGATGTTGCAGTGTGATGGTGCAGTGTGTCAGTGCAGTGTGGCAGTGCAGTGTGACCGTTCAGTATGACAGTGCAATGTGATGTTGCAGTGTGATGGTGCAGTGTGTCAGTGCAGTGTGACAGTACAGTGTGACAGTACAATGTGAGAGTGCCGTGTGGCAGCGCAGTGTGACAGTGCAGTGTGATGGTGCAGTCTGACAGTGCAGTGTGACAGAGCAGTGTGGCAGTACAGTGTGACACTGCAGTGTGATGATGCAGTGTTAAGGCACAGTTTGACAGAGCAGTGTGACAGTACAGTGTGACAGTGCCGTGTGGCAGTCCAGTGTGATGGTGCAGTGTTGCAGTGCAGTGTGATGGTACAGTGTGATGGTGCAGTCTGATGATGCAGTGTGATAGTACAGTGTGATGGTGCAATGTGACCATGCAGTGTGACAGTGCAGTGTGATGGTGCAGTCTGATGATGCAGTGTATCAGCACAGTGTGATGGTGAAGTGTGATGGTGCAGTCTGATGATGCAGTGTGACAGTACAGTGTGGCAGTGCAGTGTGATGGTGCAGTGTGACAGTGCAGTCTGATGATGCAGTGTGACAGTACAGTGTGGCAGTGCAGTGTGATGGTGCAGTGTGACAGTGCAATGTGATGGTACAGTGTGACAGTGCAATGTGATAATGCAGTGTGACAGTACAGTGTGATGATGGAGTGTTAAGGCAGTGTTTGACAGTGCAGTGTGACACTGCAATGTGACCGTGCAGTATGACAGTGCAATGTGATGGTGCAGTGTATCAGCACAGTGTGATGGTGAAGTGTGACGGTGCAGTTAGATGATGCAGTGTGACAGTACAGTATGACAGCGCAGTGTGACAGTGCAACAGTGCAGTGTGACAGTGCAATGTGATGGTACAGTGTGACAGTGCAGTGTGATGGTACAGTGTGACGGTGCAGTCTGATGATGCAGTGTGACAGTGCAGTGTGATGGTGCAATGTGACGGTAAGTGTGATAGTGCAGTGTGGCAGTACAGTGTGACCGTGCAGTGTGACAGTGCAATGTGATGTTGCAGTGTGATGGTGCAGTGTGATGGTACAGTGTGACAGTGCAATGTGATGGTGCAATGTGACAGTACAGTGTGACAGTACAGTGTGACAGTGCCGTGTGGCAGTGCAGTGTGATGGTGCAGTGTGATGGTGCAGTGTGGCAGTGCAGTGTGGCAGTGCAGTGTGACACTGCAGTGTGCTGATGCAGTGTTAAAGCAGAGTTTGACAGTGCAGTGTGACACTGCAATGTGAACGTGCAGTATGACAGTGCAATGTGATGGTGCAGTGTATCAGCACAGTGTGATGGTGCAGTGTGATGGTGCAGTGTGATGGTGCAGTGTGGCAGTGCAGTGTGGCAGTGCAGTGTGACACTGCAGTGTGATGATGCAGTGTTAAGGCACAGTTTGACAGTACAGTGCGACAGTGCCGTGTGGCAGTGCAGTGTGACAGTGCAGTGTGATGGTACAGTGTGACGGTGCAGTCTGATGATGCAGTGTGACAGTACAGTGTGGCAGTGCAGTGTGACAGTGCAATGTGA